>JAKCWG010000155.1:0-185790 GCA_021464415.1 Lonicera japonica | reverse complement strand
ATTCCCATCGTGGGGAACGCGAAAAGAATTCTTACTTTAAAGAATTCGGGAAATTCCCATCTTGGGGAACGTTGCCCATGGTTATTCAAGACACTGCCTTTGTTTGATTTAAGAATAATATGCTAGAGAGAACTCTGTTCGCAAGTTGGAGTGTCTTTCTTTTCCCATTCCTTTCTACCCTTAGTTTTGACCTTTGGCGTTATCGGGAATCAAAAGTTTGAATCCAACTTTTCCTAAAAAACATCGGACCGTTGTGCAGGGTTTTGGGATCTGACATTTCTCTACCCTCAGTCTTCCTTTCTTTGTCGTGGGATAGCACTTCGCTTGGATTTCGCAATCATCCTCAAGCTACCCTCCGATTTTTTCTACAGTGAAGATGCTGGTCCTGTATCGTTTTCTGTTTTTCGATACCCTTATTGCTCCCTCTTTTGATTGTCCGGCCCTTTTATTTTTGGGCCTTCAGACTTTCTTTGCCCTTTTTTTTTTTTTTTCTTTCTTGCCTTTTTCCAAAACAGGAGCCTTACTCACCTAAGATGTAGCCCTCCGCCTTTTGGCACAGCTGTCACTCTTAGTGTGGCTCTCCCTGTCGATTTTCTTTATTTCTGTTTTTCTCACTTTTTCTCTCTTGGACCAACGGGATTTTGCCCTTTTCCTACTCTTTCAATTTTTTCTGGGTCCCAATTCCTCTTTTACACCTTCCCTGTTTATCAATCAGATTCGAGCCTTCCGGACAATAGATCTATCCTTTTGAATTTTGGTTCCGCCACAGACTTTGGAGTGTTAGACTTTGGGCTTTGATCAGTCGTCTCGTGCGGGTGTGCGTGAGTCTTGGTCTTCCTGTGTTGGAAAAGATTGATTCAGAACATTGTTGTTTTTTTCCCTTCAATTTTTTTTTTTTTTTTTTTTTTTTTTAGGCCAAACTGGTCAAAAATGAGGTAACCGCACGGGGTAGCCGCACGGGCTGCGGCTGGGGGTAGCGGCTGGGGGTAGCCGCAGGGTTTGACCCCCCAGCCGTACGGCTGGCAGCCAACCGTACGGTTGGGGGCTAGCCGTACGGTTGGCTAGCCTGCGGCTGGCCTCCAAATCCTATAAATAGGCCTCTGTTTGGATCTATTTCATCACTTCTTCTTGCAATCTCTCCTCTAGCATATAAATATCTGATTTTCAAAAATATTTTGTGAGTTTTTTACACGAGTGTGAGCGATGGCATTGGCGAGGCTTCTATCGATTTTTGTGTTCATGATGATGGGGGGCCCACCTGAGGGCGGGGAGGCGCCGGAGCTACTTCCCGGTGATGAGATGGACTCTATTACGGCGATGATGGACGGCCGACTAGTATGCGCGAGGCATCACGACGATTGGGAGGGGGTGGCCTGGGAGGGGCCACTGGGGGCAGACGGCTCTCTACAGCGAGCGATGTATCGTGATGTGCCCTTGATATCGCCGGAGAGGGACGGGAGTGGCTACTGATGGAGCCTGCGGCACACGAGATCCGTCACCGTACTCGGGTATACTCTGATTTCGATGCTATGATATTTTAAAATATGCAATGCCATGATATGCATGAAATATGATAAATTTAATAATTACTTGCCATAATCAATATACTTAACATAATTTATTTATTTTCAAAATCCGTATTATCTAGTATAAAATAGTGAGTTCTAAATTTTAAAACACGTGATTGTGTCAGAGGAGTGGACGTTGCCGTGGTATTACTCGTGCTGCACCGGAGCTACGAGATCAGCTACCCCCGCTGGTGAGGGCCTATTTGAGCGCGACCCCTTTTGGACGATTCATCGAGGTGCTGCCTGGCGGAGAGTTCCAACGATCGGTGAGTCTGCCGACAGTATTGGGGAGAGATGGTGGGACAAACGACGCACACCTTCCACTGGAGTTGGGGCGAGATGACGCTGTCCCCGGAGGACGTGTTCGTGCTGACGGGACTGCCATTTGGAGGGGAGGCTCTGGCGCCCAACCCTCGGTTGCGAGTTACTCTAGATGGGATGGGCGCAGCGCTTGGTTGGAGGCCGAGTCGGATTGTGGCAGACGGGATTCCCCACACAGCGATGGTTTATCACATCGAGGCGGAGAGCGAGAGGTTTGGGGACGGACCGATGACACGGCAGGAGGTCCGACAGCTGTCTCGGTGCTTCATACTGCTATTGATACACGATTTCTTCTACGCACGAGGCGGCGACAACCTACGGCTATGGTGGCTGCCTTATCTGCGATTCTTTGACCAGCTGTACACATTCGCCTGGGAGGATATGTGCTGGCGGTGCTGTACGAGTCGATGGATTTGGTGTGCCGGCATATGGAGCTCAACCACCGTGGACTGGTTACACTTTGGGAGGTAAATTACTTAAATTAAGAACTTCAATTGTCTTTTTAGTAGAAAAGCGTATGATTATAAAAATTGACAATTTTTTAAAATTCTGGTAATCTGCAACAGATGTGGTTTATTGCGCATACCCATCAGGGTATTGGTCAGATCCATTTGCACCCGACCTTCGCAGATGAGTTCCCGCTTTTTAGACGGTATTACAGCGGGAACATAGTTGGGGTATATCGGTATCTGACCCCGACGTCAGTGCGGGCGACGTCTCAGGCCTCCAGCTAGATCGGGTATGATATTGACTTAACTGAGATTTAAATTATTTGAAAAAGAAAGTTGAGTTATTTATTAGCGCATATTTGATGTGGCAGGTGCAGTGGAGCCCGTGGCCCGCATTTGTGACGCAGCAGTGGGGTATGCGGATGCGTTGGTGGCGGCTCGTTCGAGGCGATTGTTCCTACACGAGTACGGGGCAGCTTTTTACCTGGGGGAGCGCGTGGTGCGGCAGCACACTCCCGGTTGGATTCAGAGTTCCGGCCTGGCCTCCAGCGGCAATGAGGCGGCCGGCACGCTATCTGGAGAGGAGCGGACTGCGTTCTTGGGAGGCGTCCCGATGGAGGGTTTACTGGTTGAGGGAGAGTATGGGACCTTCGCGCACCGCTACCTGATGAGGGAGATGAGAGGCGTGCGCGGTAGAGCGATATATGCTAGGTATGCTGCCATCGGGGAGATCCTTTGTTCATCCGGGGCAGCTGTACATCTCACAGCGGATCGCACATCAGCCTGCTCCCGCGCCGAACCGGAGGGCGAAGGGGATTGCGGATTCCGACGATGAGGATCCCATGGCGAGAGGGATGAGGAGCCGCAGCAAGTGGAGGAGGAGAGGAGGAGGAGGACGAAGGGGGATCTGAGGAGGTGCCTTTGGGAGGAGGCAATGGTGGGTCGCCCCCGGTTGGTTAGGCAGAGGAGGGGTCGAGGGGCCGACTGCTGCGGTCTCGCCTGGACGAGGTAGGGCTACGAGGGGCGGGAGGAGTCCATTGGGAGGCCGGAGTCCCGTATCGAGGCCGCCCATTCCACCGTCGACGGGGGGAGGACACCCCAGTTGTCGTCGGAGGATATGAGGCAGAGCTGGAGGCTGTGCAGACACCCAGGGGCGCGGTCGATGTCGGGGTCGTCGCCTGTAATATGGTCCGGCGACATGGATTGGGCTCAGCACGTGTCATTCTCATTCCTCGCCGTTGCTGCGTACGCCAGTGGGATCGCCCGGCGCTGGATCAGTAGGGTTGAGACCCTATTCCTTGTCTACCCCGTCTTCAGGAGCGGCTCGCGGCATAGTTTTTTCCGGAGTTGCGAGAGAGAGAGGTCCAGCTGGGAGCGGAGGCGGGCATCGGTCAAACCCCGGCGGAGAGGGCGGTGACAAGGGGAAGGGCAAGGCGGTGGCGCTCGAGGCGGAGTTGGGAGAGGATACCGGGGAGGACACACGCCTGGCGGGCGGCGCTGGTGGGGCTGGTCCGTCACAGGCTGGTGGGGCTTCGACGTCCTACTCGATCCTGGCGTACCCGCGGGAGATTCCTTACCTGGATCTAGGTCTATCTACCGAAGAGCTACCGGATTCCCGATATTCCTGTGGACGACGATCGGATGGGGGCCCTAGCACACGTCTCAGATGAGAGGGTATGTTATCTTTTAAAAAGTTGTACATGTGTTGGTTTATGAATGTTATTGACTGGTCATTTGGTTTTGACAGAGGGGCTCATTCCTGCTTCGCGAGGTAGCTGAGTTGCTGAGGAGCTACTTCAGCATGTACGGCTGCTGACATTGCGGCTCCCTTCCCTACGGAGTACATGAGGCAGTACAGCAGGCGCCTGGCGGGTGATACGTCTGCCTCTTATCATCCGTCACGTTCGCGGTCCCGATCGACGGCGCCATCCCAGTCGGTTCAGCAGTCGAGGCGCACTTCCCGGCTTGGTCCTTCTCCTCACGGCGAGGGTCGCACAGCCTCGGAGAGTCCAGCAGAGGGTGCGGGAGAGACGGAAGCGAAGCGGCCACGTACGATGGAACCTCCCCCTTCTCCTCAGCGTTGATGGTTCGATTGATGTTAGGTCTAGAAAAACAATTTTTAGTTTAAGTAGTTAATTTAAGTTATGTTTTTAATAAAAAAACTTTGTTAATGTAGTGGTTAATTGAAATGTTTATTTTGTTAGAAAAAGATGTTGGTTTATCAGTGTGATCGGTTTTTGTTTTATGAATAAAAATATTTATGCTTTTTTTAGAAAACATGTTTGCGTGTGGTGTGAACGTTACAAATTAATTGTGAATGTGTTTGAAAGAAAAACAATAATATAACACAAATTTGGCAAAATCATTATCAACATGGTTAAAATTAATGATGATTATTTATATATTAGCGAAATTATTAAATATATGCGAAAGAGTCGTTAAGAGTGACTGAAGTTAATTTACAAAAACGGTCAAGTATTTTGGCAAGTGATTATTAAATTTATATGCATGCAATGAATGGATCGTTCTTCCTGAATAGAGTCTGGCAATATTCTTACCATAATGTATTATTGTGAAGAAGAATTTCGGAAAACGAAAATTTTGGAAAAATGGAGATTTTTGGCCAAGGGGGAGGGCCAACCGCAAGCCCTACCCGCAAGGGTAGCCGTACGGTTGGTAGCCAGCCGTGCGGTTGGGAGGCTAGCCGTACGGTTGGGAGGCTAGCCGTGCGGTTGGCACCCAGCCGTGCGGTTGGCCTGTGTATTTTTGCTATAAATAGAGCGCGAACTTGTCCCTTTTTCTCATCAAAATCACTATTCACTCTACCCTTCTAGCCTAAAAGTATATCATCTTTCTTTTGCCAACATGTCTATCTTCCGTACCAATGCTGCATTTTCTCTCTTGTCCGATTTCGTATCTTTGGCCGAGACTGATTGCGGTCTCAACTGGGGCGACTTGAGCCACCTTCACCGTTGGTGCTCGCACGAGATCAACTATTCGTTCCTGCTTGGTTTGGCTGAGTTCTGGGATGCTGAGGATCATTGCTTCCGTATTGGGTTAGACGAGCTCTGCCCAACGATCGAGGAGTTTACCTTACTGATGCGCCAGGACCTCTCATGGCCGTTGGCGTCGTTGCGGATTCTAGGAGCCCTCGGGTCATGCTAGCGGAGTTCTTGGGTTTACGGGAGAGTGAGTGCCGGGACATGATTGTAGAACGGGCAGCTCCACTTACGTCGCTTGTGTGACTTCTTCTTGCAGCATGGCGATGATCCGTCTTATTTTTCAGGTCGGACTGCTGCCTGTATGATCTTTACTTTTTCGCAGATGCTTTTAGTTACTGATGATGTGATTATGGTTGATCCTCTTATTATTCGGGTTGTGTCTGAGGCTAGATGCGGCCATTTAGTGACTCCCATTTTACTGGCGGAGACACTGAATGGTCTGGATGCCGTGGTTCAGTGCCGACTTAGTCATTTTTCGGGGTAGCCCATACCTGCTGTACATGTGGGCTACTGAGAGGTTTCGGTATTTGGGGATTCGACTGCCCTGGGATTCCCGCACTTCTTTCTTCGCCCCGACTATGCCCTGATCCATCGTTTGTCATCCTTCGACTGGGCTGTGCGTTTTTCTGAGTCCTCTTCTTCTATTCGTTGGGATATTCCATGGTGGCGCATGAGGACCATGATTATGAGTATGGGTGGGCAGAACTACCTCAGATTCCGTGGTCTACGAGAGACGTCGTTCTATATACCCAGTCGGTTGACTAGACAGTTCGGCCTTCCTCTGAGTATACCACTCCCCATGAGAGATTTTTCTTCAGTTGCGCTGCCTATTACCCCGAGGCTGGAGACGACTTTACGAGGCTTGTGATCCACTCGTTTTGTTCGTCGATTCCATGGAGGGAGCTCGATATTACCCAGGTGACCCGGTCTGACGTTGTACTACATGTTTGGCGTCGAGTTCGTCAGACCATTGAGCACGAGCCGATGATGATGAGGTGGTTTAGGTTTGCGGATTCACGGGTGACGGAGGAGACTGTGCTTGCTTCGTATCAGACTATGGACCGAGAGAGGATTTTGTACTCCGCTTCTGACTGATGGTTTTAGGTGTTTAGGTTTAGGTTTTGTTACACTGCTTCTTTATGAAAGCCTTTCTTGTATGTATGTAGGTACGAAAAGTATGGAGGAGCTTGGTGTAGGTAGGTTGTTGACATGAAAAAGTATATAGTAACCTGACTTTGATTATATACATATGGAAAATCTCTTTCTGTCTCCCTCTTTGCTTTCCAATGGATGAATGTTATTATAATGAATAGACCGGGCCTGATTTCAGGTTGCCTACGTTTCCCCCCATATATTTTTTTTTTTTTTTTTTTTTGGGGCTCAGGTCTTCGTAGTTCATGATTACAATCTCACTGGTAGTATTTCTTTAATCGATCAAGGTTGACTGGTAAGTTTAACTCTTGGCCATCGATGTCAGTAAGAAGCACGGCACCCCCAGATAGGATTTTGGTAACGATGTAAGGTCCTGTCCACTTTGGTGAAAATTTTCCTCGAGGGTTTGGGCTGGTTCATGGATTTCTTTGAGTACTAAATCCCCAACTATGATGTTTCTGTCTCGGATCTTTTTATTAAAGGCTTTGGCGACACGTTTTTGATACCCTTGATGTTGATATGAAGCCCTCAGACGGTTTTCATCAATCATTGCCAATTCCTCATATCGCGCCTTTATCCAATCACTTTCAGCGACTTGGTTTTCCAAGACAACCCGTAAAGACGGTATTTCCATTTCCACTGGTAAAACTGCTTCCATTCCATATGTAAGGGAGAAAGGTGTCGACCCGTAGAAACCCTCTCAGTAGTTCGATATCCCCAAAGAGCATATGGGAGCTTTTCGGGCCAATCTCTGCCGGATCTGATCATCTTACTAATGATGTTCTTTAAATTCTTATTTGCTGCTTCAACGGCCCCATTGTTTGCGGGCGATACGGAGATGATTTGTGTCGTTTGATGCCGTATTCTTCCATGATTTCGTTGGCTTCACCCTCAAAATGCGTCCCATTATCGGATATAATCTCATGTGGCACCCCATATCGGCATATAATGTTGTGACGGATGAATCGAGCTACCTTTCGAGCATTCAAATCTTTGTAAGACTCAGCTTCTACCCACTTAGTGAAATAATCAATGGCTACCAGAATATATTCATGCCCGTTGCTTCCTTTTGGCGAGATCTTGCCAATTATGTCGATACCCCAGATGGAAAATGGCCAGGGAGATGTCAGAGGATATAACTCTTTTGGTGGGAGTTTCTGCGCCTTGGCGTATATTTTGCATTGGTGACACCCTTTGACATAGTCAAAACAATCTTTTTGCATCGTTAGCCAGTAATACCCTTGCCGCACTATTTTACGTGCCAATGTATGACCACTCATATGTGGACCACACTCCCCACTATGAATTTGCTCCATCATTGCTCGGGCTTTTTCTTCATCAAGACATTGAAGGTGTATGCCATCATCATTTCTTCGGTACAATTTTCCAGCACATATAATAAACGGGATGCGAGTCGGCGAAGTGTAAACCCGAGTGGTTTTATCGATATTTGGCGGGTATTCATCATGCTTGAGCAATTGCCAGATATCATAATACCATACATTCTTATCGATCTCATTTCCTCTTTCAAACGTCAAGTGATAGGCAGAATACCGGATTTACCCGCTTCTGAATCTGAATCTGAATTTCTTCTTTCTCCCCCGGAATTTCAATCATTGAGGCCAGTGTAACTAAAGCATCGGCAAAGTTATTCTGTGTTCTCGGATATAGAAGAATTCAATACAGTCGAATTTCTCAGAGGTTTCTTCAAGTTGGGCTAAGAAGGGAACAAGTTTTTCCTCTTTGATCTTCCACTTTTCAAGATCTGATGAATAATGAGAGCGGAGTCTCCGAATACCTGAATCTTGTGTACCCCCCTCTGCAAAGCGATTTCTAACCCGACAATGCAAGCCTCGTATTCCGCGATATTATTAGTACAAGGAAATTCCAAGCGGAAGGACATAGGGGCATGGGTTTGATCTGGAGAAATTAGCAGGATTCCGATCCATTCCCATTTCGATTGCAAGCCCCGTCGAAATACATTTTCCATTCATCATCTTTCGTAATTTCCATGATACCCTCGTCAGGAAATCCAAAGTCTTGTAAGTCGGTGTCAATAATAGGATTACCCGCTAAGTGGTCAGCTATGATTTGCCCTTTGACAGCCTTTTGAGTCACATAGGAAATGTCGAACTCTGAAAGTAGAAACACCCATTTAGCCATTCGATTAGTCAACACTGGCTTTTCGAATAAGTATCGCAAAGGATCCAAGCGAGAGATTAAGATCACGGAAAAAACCAACATATATGCCGTAATTTCTGGGTGGCCCAAACCAGCGAAGCACATGATTTCTCTAAAGTCGTATAATTTTGTTCCCTGGAGAAAACTTTTTACTGAGGTAGTATATTGCTTGTTCAGTTCTCGCTTTCAACAAATGTTGTGCTAACATTGCCCCGACTGATGAGTCGTTGACTGACATGTATAGTATCAACGGAATGCCTACTTGGGGAGGCGCCAAGACTGGTGGCTTGGCCAAATATTGTTTGATCTTATCGAATGCTTCTTGGCATTGCTCGTTCCATTTCCCATCCGAGCTCTTTTGGAGTAGTTTAAAAATCGGCTCACACGTTCGAGTCAACTGTGAAATGAATCTGCTGATGAACTGTAGTCTCCCGAGAAAACCCCGTATTTCTTTTTCGGTTTTAGGGACTGGCATTTCTTGAATAGCTTTAACCTTTGCTGGATCCACTTCGATTCCTTTTCTACTGACTATATACCCTAGCATCTTGCCTTTTGTGACCCCGAATACATTTCATTTCTTGGATTCAAACGCATTTGAAATTGCATAAGCCGTTCGAAGAGAGCGTGGAATTTGAACGGATTAATGACTTGATGATTATGATGATCATGTCATCGACATACACTTGACTTCCTTATGGATCATATCATGCAATTGAGTAGTTGCCGCTCGCTGATATGTGGCCCCGGCATTTTTCAAAAATGGCATGACAGTGTAAAATATGTACCCATGGAGTTATAAAAGCCGTCTTTTCCTGATGATCATCAGGATTGCATTTGGTTATATTATAGGCAAACCCATCAACGAATGATTTTAAAATGATTTGCAGTGTTGTCGACAATGAGATCAATGTTTGGTAGTGGAAAATCATCTTTTGGACATGCAGCATTAAATTTGCGATAATCGACACAAACACGTTACTTTGCCATTTGCTTTTGGTACCGGCACTATGTTGGCAACCAAGTAGGGTATATTAAAACCCGTATAATCCGACATCCAATTGCTTCGTGACTTCCTCTTTTACCTTGAGCGATTCAGGTATTAGTTTTCTTAGCTTTTGTTTTGGTTTGCATTCCAATTTTAGTGTGTTTCATGCATCACATTTGGGGGAGGCGTTTAAAGGCATTTCGTATGACAAGCGAAAAATTACAAAATTCTTTCAACAAATTTTTATCTCTTTTTTTTCATCATGCTTAATTCCCAATTTTTATTGTCATCGTTTGCCGTGACTGTGTCCCCTTCAATAGGTTGTATTCTTTGTTCATCATTCAAATTTTCATTCATTACTTCAACATCACAAGATATCAAAGTAAGGGGAAAGATTGTCAATTTTATTAATAGAAAAATTCATTTGGCATAGATAGCATACATTCTAAATTTCGTACATTTCTATCAACACCTTCCTCTCTCTCTTTTTCTTCTTTCTTCTTCAACAGGCCGTATGAGATGAACAGGGTCATCGAGATAGTCTTCTTTCCTCCATTGCCATAACCTCAAACATGTCACCCAACATATCTTCATCTTCCAGTGGCTCGGCAGGTGGCTTGGTTATTTTCAGCTTCGATGAGAAGGTATGAGTAAAACCTTCACTTATATACAAGTCTTCTTCGAAGAAATTTCTAATCCCGGCTGGCGCTTTCCCTCTTCATTTACCTAAGGTTCTTGAAATCCGCAGTAAGGGAAGTCTTCACCCTCTTTCACGAACCACCCGTTTAAACGATCTGTCAGTAAATACGACACTTTTCATTCGGCTAGCATCTCCCATATATCCCAACCCAGCAAGAGGACACGGTCGTTGGTATGGTTCAATCATTTGCGTAATGCCAGCTTTGTATTTTTTTTCCCAACGATTCCAGGTAAGAATTTCATCTTCCTCATCATCTGTACAACTTGCCCTTCATGGTAGCCATGTCACCGGGGGGTAGATAATTCACAGTTTGGGTGGTGAGAGTTTGTACTTTCGGCTCATTACGAAAATCCCCGAGTTGGACATCTTGGCTTCCGATTCCCAATACAGGTGAATTTCTTTGCACGATTGCCCTTTCAGGATCTCCTTTAACGATAATGATGTCGCCGTCGAAAGGTATTTTCATTTTTTGATGAAGTGAGGAAGGGAGTGCCCCAACCTCATGTAGCCAAACTCGTCCCAATAGCAAGTTGAAGCTTGATGGAATGTCAATGACTTGGAACTCAGTGGTAAATGTGGCCGGCCCAATTTGCATACTTAGCATGACGGAGCCCAGTACTTCTCTCTTGGTATTGTCGTATGCCCTAACCGTGACTGGTGATTCTTCCAATGTAGTTAAGTCAATACCCAAACGAACGGCGGTTTTCAGAGGACACACATTAATTGTAGAAACCGTTATCCACAAGAACATAGGGTATAGACATCCCATAGGCCACGACAGTGATTGTAGGCTTGTATGGTCTCTGATATATGGTCCGACCGAGCGGTGACAGATCTTCATTGGAAACCCAAAGTACTTGCTTTTGTACCCCCATTGAAGCGATCATTGCGTTTAACTCATTTAGGGTGGATTCCAGAGGAACAACTGATTCGTCTAACATTTTCATTAGGGCCATCCGATGTGGTTTGGATGCCACTAGGAGTCCCCAAATGAGATTTGGGCTTGTGTTTTCTTCAACTGTTCAACAACGCGCCCTTCTTCCGGATCATTTGCGGAATCTTTGGGAGCAGAGGCATCGGTAGGTTGCTTGGCATTTGACGGTTGGTAAACTCTCCCCGAACGGGTCAACTGTTGAACCCACGTTGCAACTGGATCATTTGCTTTTTTAGTTATCTCAACGGGGGCCGGAGCGGACTTTCTCGGTTTTGGGAAACTTTACTCCAATCAAAAGCAATCATGTTTATTTCTGAGGAATATGCACGTTGATGGGTGTCGCTTTTTTCGCTTTTCCTCGGTTATATCCAAGTCCTTGTCGTCTCGGATTGCCACCAAGTTGTGGAAAGTGGGCAATCCCTTGATTTTGTTTGCCAAGCCCAAGACCGGGTATAAACTTCATTTGCTCCATCCAGCCCCTAACCTTCGGGCTAAATATCTCTTGTGACTGGGTGGTTCGAGTTTCATCAACACATAGTCCCAATAAGGTTTTCATCTTCGGCATCTTTGACGATTTTCTGGGACTTCGGGGGAATGCATTCGGTGACTATGGGTGAAGGCTTTAAATAGCCAAATTTCAACACTTCAACATTGTCTGTATTCGAGGCAGGTTTAATCAGATATACAGGATCTGGAAATTCCAAATCTCCTCGATAGCTGTGAACACCCAATCCGCGACTTCGTGTGAAACCTAACAAGCATTCTGCATCAACTCTTGAGTCATCATGCATATAAGAGGCCATTAGGAAAAATCCTGATTTTCGAGCACGTTAGGATTAATTGCAACCTTTGTTGCCACTTCGCTTACTAGGACGGGGATCGACCTGCCCGGTCAGGTCGCGGGGTGCGGGGCAGCGCCCCGTTAGAAAAATTGAGTTTTTTTGATAGCCAACCGCACGCCCCCCAACCGTACGGTTGGCACATACCGCCGCCGCCTGTCGCACGCCCAACCGTACGGCTGGCACACCCCTGTCGCACGCCCTAGCCGCACGCCATGCGGCTACCCCCTGTGGTTGGCCTCTTTTGGAGCGTTTTTGGCGAGATTTTTGCTATAAATATGACCCTTGGGGTCTCATTTTAAGAGGGATCAACACTCAATAGTGTTTTTAGTAAGTAGAAACTCTGTCAAAATCTCTTTAGAAAGTCATTTTTAGAGAAATTCTGAAAGAGAATTTCTAGAGAGAGAAAGTTCTAGAGAGAGAAGGAAGCAAGCAAAGCAATCAAGGCAAGGTTCTCATTTCTTCGGCAAGCGCATCAGGTACGTCTATCTACAACCTTTCTTAATTTCAATATCGCATTTAAGTATTCATTTTTAATACAAAAATTAGATAACTTGCAAAGGAGTTCATTGCTTTCAAATAAATCCTTTCTAAGTTTTACAAGAAATCTAAAATCCGTTTTGACACGTTTTCAAAACAAAAACAAAAATACAAAACAGTTTCCAAAAGAATGCGAACTACGAGACTCTGATTTCATTCTACGAAATGAATACGTAGGCGCTCGCAAAGCTCGAGTCTAATTCAAAAATATTGTTTTAAACTAAATTTATCCAGAAAGGACTATTCTAAAAACCATTCGAACTACTTGCAAGATATCTAAAATAGGAATTAGATACATGATCCATTAAGAGACCGAAAGGGCGAATTGGGTGCCTAACACCTTCCCAATTCGTAACGTAGTTCCCGAACCCTAGCAAAGTCAATTTTCAAAATAAATCTCTGGTTTCAAACGTATGAAAGATAATTCGTTTTCGAATTGTCCTTCGTACGATCTCTTTTGTTGTTTTCTCGTAAAACAAAACTGGCGACTCTACAAAAACACGTTTTTCAAATAAAACCGAGAACGGGCGACTCTTTTTTCTCTTATCGCGGGGTATGGGTCCGGATTCTCACAATAGCGTTGATTCGGTGATTAGGAAGGGGATTCCTGGCAACATTTGGGGCTGACGGATTTGGGATTTCTCTTGCTATCGATTAGGTTCTGGATAGCATGCCGTAGAGCCATACAACTATCAGTAGTGTGCCCAAACCCTTGGTGATATTCGCACCGCTCATTCATGTTCCAATGAGGCGGTATCTGTTGTGGTAGAGGTCTCGGATTCATGGGATACATGATCCCAGCTTCTTTCATTTGCTCAAAAACTTTTCCCAACGGCCCGGTAATTGTGAAAAATGTCGATCCCGTGAGCGGTTCTGATCAAACGTCCGGGGGTTGTTATTATTGTTGTTACGATACCCGGTGTAGGATAATCCCCAATTTTTTTCACAGAGCTTTGACTATAAGGGTTGTTGGAGTATCCTCTACCATATGACCCATAGGACGTTACTTGATTGACAGCAGATGTAGAAGTCTTTTTGTATTGAGAGGCAGACTTCTTGATTTCGGCTTGTTTGGCCAGGTCTTCCTCGATTTCATTACCCACATGGAGCAGAAGCTTTGAACCTGCTAAAGAACTGATGACCCATTTGAGCCCGAATTTCGGGTTTCAAATTTTTCACTATCATTCCCAACTGTTCTTCTTCATCTAAGCGTTCCACCATTTGGGCAGCCAATTCTCTCCACCTTGTAACAAATTCGCTAATACTTTCATTTCTCTTTTGATTAGCCATCTCAAATGTTTTCTTGTGACTTTAAGCTCTTCATTGGTTTTGTACTGTGCCACGAACTCTTGGACAATGGCTGGCCACGATCTAACCCGATGTTTTTCGAGGTTCAAAAACCAACTCTGAGCGGTCCAGCTAGCGTAAGATGAAAAGAATTAGCCAATTCAGCTTCCCCAATATCATAGATTCTCATGGAGCGGACATATGATTTCAGGTGGAGTTCGGCGGTTGTAGTTCCTGTAACTTTGGAATCGACGGCATCTTAAATCCCACCGGATAATGAGCCTCCGGGTACAAATTGTAGCTCTGTAACTGGGTCAAATCATTTGAGCTTTTCTGCGACCTTCTGGGTTAATGCTTTCAGTTGTTCCTTGAGTTCAGATAATTCTTTGTCCCCCGGTAACCTTCCACTGGTGAGGGGCCTTCCCCTTGGATACTCATGGGCCTCTTCATCGGTTCATAGTATGGATCGTGATAAGGTTCGTGAACGGTTGCATTTGTGGAGGGGCTTGATTGATAGGATCTTGGTGTAACCAATTACCAACTGGGTCATGCATGTGTTTGGGTTGGTTCAACTGTTTTCGTCGAACGGCGGTGGTGCTTCTGTATAAACTGAAAGTGCGGAGGTGGTGGAGGAATAATCGGGTTTCCCTCAGAGGTTCTGTCAGGCGGCCTTTAGCCAACTCGTCCAGCTTGCACGAGTGTTTTGATTATCACTTAGCAACATGGCCATGCTTTGGTTTAGGTTCATTAACATCCGATACATGTCCTCAGGGTTTGGCCACGGAGCGTTCATGTTTCCGCTTGTACTAGGCAAGTTTGGATCGGCATTGAGAGATTGGGTGTGATGCAGTGGCTGACCCCCAGCGGTATTTATTCTGTGGCATTCCCGGGTTTGGGTAAAACGGACGGGCGGCGGATCCGCTGCACTGTTGTATTGGTTGTTCCCACTTCGATTCGGAGTATTCTGATCCATATTGTCAACTGAGTCTGGTCTGATGAGTCTACCGGGTGCTATCTCTTTCCGGCCCACGCAAGAGGCCAGTGTGAATGTCTGATGCGGGAAAAAGGGACAAATTCGATAGCGCACATTCCCCCGGAAAACAACAATATATCAATTGAACTTGCCGGACTCTATCCAGAAATACATCGATCGGGACGAAAAGAAACACACAAGAGATTTTCTTTAGGTTGAGATCAAAAACAGACCGACGGCAACAACTTGAGAGCCCCGTATAGAGATAGGGTAGGAAAAGAATTCCATGGGTTCCCTGATCGTCTATAGTTTTGAGAAATCATTCAAAAAAGGGAGTTTTTAGAAAAATCATTTGGAAATCACAGGAGGTTCTCTCTTCATGAGTTGCTTTATTCATGGAATCAGCATTAGGAAAATTACGAGGATTCAGTCCTCGTGAATTTTTACGGCGAAGGTCGGACAGCCTCCGGCCGTACCTGTCGAAACCATCATAGTATAAACGGCAGGGCCTTAGCTGGTTTAGATTCTCACGACTGTCGGTCATTAAAACGATGCTAAAATCTTTGTGTTCTAGGCTGACTTCCCTATATGCAAGCGTGGTTGGAGAGGGTAAGGTTTAAGGCTCCCTCCTATTTGGCAGGTCTTACGATATACCTCAAGAGCGCAGGTACGTGTAAGGGCCTTTTGATATACATCCCGGGTACGTGAGTGTTCTCGTCACTCTATATACCTCGGTAAGTACTTGGCCAAGGAGAGTGGTCCCAGGCGCTTTTGGCTAGTGCGGACCCGCAAGTCCACGGCTAGTCACGACTCTGGTCCCGAGGTTGATAGGGTAAAATTCACACTCGCGAAAATGCATGATAAGACGTGAGTGCGTGCAAAATAACAATCTGGTGGTTAATTATTGATCGATGCTTTAGGATTTGTTACAGCATTTTACACAATTTTAATTATGAAAAAGATTTTTCCTCGCATAATTAACAAATAAAGGCATTAGGGTATCCCCCTAGATCGCTTCTATGTTATCCTAAAACTAAGGCTTGCAAGACCTATACCTAATAAATAATAAGAATTAAATATATGATCCATTATAACAGAGCTTAGTTCTCGAGGAATCCCCAGCAGAGTCGCCACTGTGAGAATCCTGACCCATACCCCGAGAAGAAGAAAAGAGTCCACGTTCTCGGTTTTATTTTGAAAAACGTGTTTTGTAGAGTCGCCAGTTTGTTTTACGAGAAAACAAACAAAAGGTCGTACGAAGGATAATTCGAAAACGAACTATCTTTCATACATTTGAAACCAGAGATTTATTTTGAAAATTGACTTTGCTAGGGTTCGGGAACTACGTTACGAATTGGGAAGGTGTTAGGCACCCAATTCGCCCTTTCGGTCTCTTAATGGATCATGTATTTAATTCCAATTTTAGATATCTTGCAAATAGTTCGAATGGTTTTCAGAATAGTCCTTTCCGGATAAATTCAGTTTAAAATAATATTTTGAAATCAGACTCGAGCTTTTCGAGCGCCTACGTATTCATTCGAAGAATGAAATCAGAGTCTCGTAGTTCCTTTCTTTTGGAAAACTGTTTTTGTATTTTTGTTTGTTTTGAAAACGTGTCAAAACAGATTTTAGATTTCTTGTTAAACTTAGAAAGGATTTGTTTTGAAAGCAATGAACTTCTTTGCAAGTTATCTAATTTTCTATATTAAAATGAATACTTAAATGCGATATTGAAATTAAGAAAGGTTGTAGATAGACATATCTGATGCGCTTGCCGAAGAAATGAGAGCCTTGCCTTGTTGCCTTGCTTGCTTCCTTCTCTCTCTAGAACTTTCTCTCTCTAGATTTTCTCTCTCTAAAACTTTCTCTCTCTAGAAATTCTCTTTCAGAATTTCTCTAAAATGACTTTCTAAAGATTTTGACAGAGTTTCTACTTACTAAAAACACTATTGAGTGTTGATCCTCTAAAATGAGAGCCCAAAGGTCCTATTTATAGCAAGAATCTCGCCAAAAACGCTCCAAAAGAGGCCAACCGCAGGGGGTAGCCGCAGGGCGTGCGGCTAGGTCGTGCGACAGGGGGGTGCGGCTGGGGACTGCGACAGGGGCGTGCGACAGGGGGCTGTGACAGGGGCGTGCGACAGGGGGGCCAACCGTACGGCTGGCCGGTAGCCGTACGGTTAGGGGCGTGCGGCTGGCTTACCAAAAATGTAAAAAAACTAACGGGGCGCTGCCCCGCACCCCGCGACCTGACCGGACAGGTCGATCCCCGTCCTAGTAAGCGAAGAGGCCACCAAGGTTATACCAGACTCTTTACGCGGCCGAAAATGGAGTCTTTCCTATCGGTCTTCTATATGCATGACAACTCACAACACAAAAAATGCAAGATGCTTGTTTTAAGAAAACCAATGTTCACACGAGAGTCGTGGATTGGGGTGTTCACACAATGTCTCACACCTCTATGAAGAACAATAAGCCAAAGAAAAAAAGAAACGAAGATACAAATGAAGCCCTCGAAGACTCATTAGTTTATATTTGAGTGAGTGCTTCTTTTTTACTTTGTAAAGATTCATGTTTGATTCTTAATATAGCTCTTACACTTTGTTTTTTACACAAGTAGATTGATCAAAACAAAGTTTATTCAAGATCTTTTCAAAACATTCCTTTTGGCAAAAATCGTCTTTTTGTTTAATTCATTTTAAATTCTAATGGATCATATTTGAAGCTCTAACAAAAATAAGTGTCTTAGGAACCTATATTTTACATTTCCCAAGCATTAAAATTGGTTTTAGAGCTTATTTGCAAAAGTATAAAAAATTGTATTTTTGGCCTGCCAGACAGTGCTCATCAGTCGACTGATGAGCAATGCTCAGTCGACTGATGGTCCAAAAACTAGTCGTTGGATTTTAGATTTTTTACCATTTTTGGCACCAAACTTCTACCAACTCCCTCCAAACGGCCATATGTTGTCCTAGACTATATATACATCATCTAAGACATATTTAAACACTCTTGAATCATTTTTACACTATTCTCTTCATCTACATTCAATATTCAAAGATTTAAGAACAATGCTTTTGATCAATCATAATTATTTTGAGCTAGAAATTATTGATCAAACTTGACATCTCTTAGTGTAAGCTTAAAATTGTAATCTTCATACACTTGAGAGCTTTGTACATTGGTGTCAGTCACCAAATCTTTTCCTTCAAATATTAAGAGAGGTTTGTCTCTTAAAATAGTAAGAGTGATTTCTTGTGTGAGTATTGAGAGTGATTAAATACTTGTAAGAGTGTGTGAGAAGAATACACTTGTAGAGGTTTAATCTTCACCCAAAAGAAAATTAATTATAATGAAAATTCTCGAAAAACTAACCGAGTGCGGAAGTAAGGGCTAACAAGCCAAACCGTGTGGACAAAAAGTCTTCGACTTCTATCGGTTCAATCTTTCTATCTCTTGCTTTATTATATATTGATATATCTTCATTACGATTGGAATTACCTTTGTATCTTAATTGTTTGATTTATATTGACATTAAATAAATTTTTTTAAACGATTTTAAAAATTCGATTAAGCTTTAAAAACCCTATTCACCCCCCTCTAGGGTATTTTCTGACCTATAATTGGTATCAAAGGTTGTACTCTTATTTTGATTTTACAATCTTAAGTTTACGATCATGTCTATGTATCAAGAAACTGGACTTAACGAAGGTTCTTCTACCACTAGGCCACCTCTATTTGATGGCAAAAATTATAGTTATTGAAAAAATCGCATGTGTACTTTTCTTCAAACTAGTGATTTTGAACAATGGAGGGTTACACTCATTGGACCCTATGAGATTACCAAAATCGATGAAAGGGATAATGTCACTCCTAAATCCATTTTCGAATATGATGAGCATGACATTAAGAAAATTCAATTTAATGCTAAAGCTTTGAATTCTTTACATTGTGCATTAACTATGGACGAATACAACAACATTTCTAGTTGTAAAACCGTCAAAAAAATATAGGACAAACTAGAGGTTGCTCATGAGGGAACCTCACAAGTCAAGGATGACAATATTGATATGCTTGTTCATGATTATGAACTTTTCAAAATGGAGCCAAATGAATCACTTGCTTCTATGTATAGTAGGTTCTCTATTATCACTAATGTTTTAGATCTCCTTGGAAAGGTCTACTCTAATAAAGACAAGATTCAAAAGATTCTTAAAACGCTTCCAAAGAAATGGAGACCTAAGGTGACGGTTATTCAATAAGCCAAGAACCTCAAAACGCTAAGCATGGATGAACTCTTGGATTCACTCAAAACCCATGAGAAAGAATTGGAAAGAGAAGACGAGGTTGATTCAAGAGCCAAGAAGACTCTTGCTCTCAAAGAAAGTCAATGAGAGGATGATGAAGAGTCAATGGGTGGTGATGAAGACATGGCTCTTCTCTCTAGAAATTTCATGAAATTTCTAGCCAAGAAGAAAAAGTTTTAAGAAAAATGAAACAACCTTGGTTCTTCATCAAAGAGGAACAATGATCGATCAATTCAACCAAGAGTTGAAAACGAAAGAAGTGAAAAAATGTTTTCATTTCCATGAACCAGGACATTTCAAAATCAATTGTCCGGTTATAAGAAAGGAGAGAAGAGATAAAAGAGACAAAGCCTTCAAACAAGTAAGACATGCCCTCAGAGGCACTTGGAGTGATTCCAAAGAAAGCGAGTCCAACACTGACTCTAGCGACGAGGTGACGGCAAATCTTTGCCTTATGGCAAGAGACGATGAGGTGGACTCTATTTATAATTCATTTAGTGATGATAATATATCTATTAATGATGATGCACATGATGAGAATGACTATGATGAATTGTATGAAATGTTTGAGGAATTGCATAGCAAGTTTGAAAATTTATCTAAAAAATATGCAAGCCTCAAAAAGAAAAATTTGATAGTTCCTAGCAAGTGTGAAACTTTTGAGAAAGAAAATGTGGTTTTGAAAAATAAAATCAAAACTTTGAAAAAATGAAAGGAAAAGGAAATTCCAAACACACTTGTAGTAGAAAATGTCAAATTGAAAGATCAAGTGGATAATATAACTAATTGCTTAGCCAAGTTCACCAATAGAAGGGACAATTTGGATAAACTATTAGGAATGCAAAGGTGTGTATTTGACAAAGCCGGTTTGGGTTATAACCAAATTGACAACCAAAAGGATTACAAAAACTTTTTTAAAACATACACACCTCATGATCCCACTCATCTTTGCTCATATTATGGTAGAAATACTCATTATGTGGATCATTGTTACTATAAGAATGAGAGTTTCCCTAAGAGGAAGCTTGCTTGGGTTCCAAAAGGAACCATTATGTTTGCTAACCCAAAGGGACCCAACACATTTTGGGTACCAAAGGAGATGTTACTTAAGGTTATGGTGTAGGTGTGCTTAAAAGCGAAAGGTAGCAAAACCAAGTGGTTCTTGGATAGTGGATGTTCAAAGCACATGACGGGAGACAAAAACAACTTCTTATGTCTTATTCCTAAGCGATGAGGGAATGTGACTTTCGGGGATAACGCCAAGGGAAAAATTATCGGTATAAGTAAGGTTGGTAAGCATTCTACATGTATTGATAATGTTCTATTAGTTGATGGTTTGAAGCATAATTTACTTAGCATTAGTCAATTATGTGATAAGGGTTATGAAGTTATCTTTAAATCCAATCGTTGTATTGTTAAGAATGTTAGTGATGATTCCATTCTACTTGTTGCATATAGGACTAACAATGTGTATACTCTTGAACTTGATAATTTATCACAACAAGATGTTAAATGTTTATCCGCTATAAATGGTGTATCTTGGTTATGGCATAGGAGACTAGGACATGCTAATATGGATTTAATTCATGTTTTGTCTAAGAAAGAGCTAGTTAAAGGATTGCCTAAAACCAAATTTGTTAAAGATAAAATTTGTGATGCATGTCAACTTGGTAAACAATACAAATCTTCATTCAAGTCTAAAAAGAATATTACTACATCTAGACCACTTGATATGTTGCATCTTGATTTGTTTGGTCCTATTTTGGTTGCTAGCCTAGGTGGCAAATTGTACACTCTTATTATTGTTGATGATTACACTAGAGTTTCTTGGGTGTTCTTTCTTTCCCACAAAAGTGAAACTCCACATGTTTTTGCTAAATTTTGTAGAAAAGTTCAAAATGAAAAAGGTGTTTCTATTGTGCATGTTAGGAGTGATAAAGGTAGAGAATTTGATAATATTGATATTGAAAATTTTTGTGATGAACATGGTATTGATCATAATTTTTCGGCACCTAAGAACTCCTCAACAAAATGGTGTTGTTGAGAGGAAAAATAGATATCTTCAAGAGATGTCTAGGACTATGCTTAATGAACATTCTTTGCCGGAGTATTTGTGGGCGGAAGCCGTTAACACCGCATGTTATGTGATTAATCATACTATCATTCGTAAAAAGTTAGATAAGACACCCTATGAGTTATGGAATGACAAGAAACCAAATATTGCATATTTTAAAGTTTTTTGTTATAAATGTTTTATTTTGAATGATCATGATCACTTGGGTAAATTTGATGCTAAATCCGATGAATGAATTTTTCTTGTGTATGCCACTAATAACAAAGCATATAGAGTTTATAACAAGAAAAGTTTGGTTGTCCAAGAGTCTATGCATGTTGTATTTGATGAGACAAATCCTTTCTCACCCATAGTATGTTCCGATGACGATGTTGAAATTATCCAAAAAGTTTCGGACATTTAAATTAATGATACATCTAAGGAAGAAACTTCGAGTGCTCAAGCTCCTCCTAAGGAGTTAGAAAATACAACCAAGCAATACTCGAATGATTTGCCTAGGAGTTGAAAATTTGTGTCCAACCACCCTATTGATCAAATTCTTAGAAAGCCATCTAGTAGGGTTATGACTAGATCATCCTTAAGAAATGTGTGCAATAATGTGGCATTTGTTTCTCAATATGAGCCCAAAAACATAAATGAAGCCAAACAAGATGAATCTTGGATGATGGCTATGCAAGAAGAGCTCAATAAGTGTTTGGTACACACTTTATCTAATTATGCTTTCTCTATGAACTTCTATCAACTCTAGTTTTATGGTTTTTAATATGGTTATAACTCTAGTATTTTATCTAATTATATTGAACATTAGCTAAAGTTTGAAGTATTAATTATGATTCTGCAATGGTTTGAACTCTTGCTATGCATGCTTGTTTTATTCTATTTTATGCATGGTTTGAGGGGGAGTTTTTCCTTTAAGAAAACTCAACTTATGATCTTAATCGTAAACACACATTAATTTATTGTCATCATCAAAAAGGGGGGATTGTTGACCTTATAGTCACTAATCTTGTTTTGATAATAACAATAACGTTAATCATGTGTAATTTAACTAAGTTGATGTTTGAAGTTATAGCCACATTAAATTAATCACACGTGGACTAAATCGAAAAGCCGGAATAAAGATTATTCACCTACAAAGTTGTGCGCTATCAATGTCTCACACTTCTATGAAGAACAATGAGCCAAGGAAGAAAAGAAACGAAGATACAAACGAAGCCCTCGAAGACTCATTAGTTTATATTTGAGTGAGTGCTTTTGTTTTTTTTGTAAAGATTCATGTTTGATTCTTAATATAGCTTTTACACTTTGTTTTTTACACAAGTAGATTGATCAAAACAAAGTTTATTCAAGGATCTTTTCAAAACACTCCTTTTGGTAAAAACCGTCTTTTTGTTTAATTCATTTTAAATTCTATTTGATCATATTTGAAGCTCTAACAAAAATAGGTGTCTTAGGAACCCATATTTTACCTTCCCCAAACATTAAAATTGGTTTTAGAGCTTATTTGCAAAAGTGTAAAAAATTGCATTTTTGGCCTGCCAGACAGTGCTCATCAGTCGACTGATGAGCAATGCTCAGTCGACTGATGGACACTCAGTCGACTGATGAGCCTTGCTCAGTCAATTAATGGTCCAAAAGCTAGTCGTTGGATTTCAGATTTTTTACCATTTTTGGCACCAAACTTCTATCAACTCCCTCCAAACGGCCATATGTTGTCCTAGACTATATATACACCATCTAAGACATATTTAAACACTCTTGAATCATTTCTACACTATTCTCTTCATCTACATTCAATATTCAAAGATTCAAGAACATTGCTTTTGATCAATCATAATTATTTTGAGCTAGAAATTATTGATCAAACTTGATATCTCGTAGTGTGAGCTTAAAATTGTAATCTTCATACACTTGAGAGCTATTGTATATTGGTGTTAGTCACCAAATCTTTTCCTTCAAATATTAAGAGAGGTTTGTCTCTTAAAATAGCAAGAGTGATTTCTTGTGTGAGTATTGAGAGTGATTCAATACTTGTAAGAGTGTGTGAGAAAAATACACTTGTAGAGGTTTAATCTTCACCCGAAAGAAGATTGATTATAGTGAAAATTCTCGGGGAACTAACCAAGCACGGAAGTAGGAGCTAACAAGCCGAACTGTGTGGACAAAAAGTCTTCGACTTCTATCGGTTCAATCTTTCTATCTCCTGATTTATTATATATTACTATATCTTCATTATGATTGCAATTACCTTTGTATCTTGATTGCTTAATTGATATTGACATTCAATAAAAAAAATTTAAACAATTTTAAAAATCCGATTAAGCTTTAAAAACCTTATTCACCTCCCCTCTAGGGTATTCTCCAACCTACACCCTAGACCCCTAGACCTTAACCCCTAAACCCTAAACCCTAAACGCCAAACCCCAAACCCCAAACCCCAAACTCGAAACCCCAAACCTCAAACGCCAAACCCTAAACCCCAAACCCTAATCCTAACCCCTAACCCCTAAACCCTAACCCCAAACCCCAACCCCCAAACCCCAAACCCTAAACCCTATACAACAACTCCCATCTTTTCTGTTGCAGAAACAATCACTACAGCTAATCCTGTCATAAAACCTTCATATGCCAGCTTTTTAAGGCCAAAAACTATTGCCCCTGTTATTCCTTTTTCACAACTGCCTGTTCCTTACAAAAAGGTCATCTCATGGCAGTCAAATTATAAGAAAATGTGTACCAAAGGTCTTCCTTTGCAATGTCAACACAATTTACATGGAAAACTCATGTTGAAACGTGGCAAAAATCCCATTAAAGTTGTCAATCTCCATCTCCTTTTCTCTAATGTTTGGAATACCAAGGATTCTTGGAGTATCACTCCTTATTGGAAAAGGTTTTTATACTCTCAAATTTTTTAATGAAGATGATAAACAAAAAGTTTGGTCCTCTGGGTAAATGAATCTCCAACAGGGGATTTTTAATCTTTTTTAATGGAAAAAGGATTTTAAACCAAGTCAACAAAAATAATCGAGAGCTCACATCTGGGCTAGACTGCATGAACTACCTGAAGAGTATTTGCACTATCAACTCATTCTTTCAATGGCCAATGTGATTGGTTTCCCTGTTAATATTGACCCATTTACTCTAAAAAAGTGTTTGGCCATTACTGCCGTGTGGAAGTGGATGTGCCGCCCTCCTCCATTCTGTGGAAGTGGATGTAGACTGTAATTGGGCTCAAAACAGCCCAACACCAACAGAACACTCCTCCAAACCTCCCCCAAAATCTATTGAATAAAAACCAACAACCCAATAAACACAATCCCTCCTCCATTCTGGTCTAGGAAGAAAAAGTTTCTACCCTCTCCTCAAAGAGAAGGTTTCAACATAGATTATGATTTGTTTGAAATTGTTTATTTATTTTACTTTATAATCTCTTGTAAATAATATTTATTAATACTAGTTTCTAGATTGTGGGATCTAGTAATGTAATAATAATATTGTTTAGATTAAAGAATTCCATTGATATAATGATTAAATTCTGCACTCATGGATATGGAGATATTGCTCTAGGGAACAAAGTAATTGCGAGGAGGGCATATGGTCACAGCCCGCTAAACCCTTCGAGTAATTATAAAAAAAGCCTATGTAGAGGTATGTGGTTGATCAACATATATTGAGAGAGATATCGTTGGGCCCCTTGATAAGTGTAATTAATACAGGCCAACAAATGAGACATTTGTTTTGGATTAATTATCTTAGAGATCAAGAAATAAAGATTCCAAACCTCCCCCAAAAGGAGTTAATGTGTGAAAATCTAGGTTGTGTCGTTTTTCATCAAGAATAAAAACGTATAATAAAACAACAAAGAGTGTAAAACCCAATCGCACACCAAAAAACACAATCACAGTTCGTTTGTTGTGCTTCCCTTATAAAAGGGAACCCCTCTGAGAGAGGCAAGAAAATCCAACCCACTAGTACACCAAGCAAGATTACCTGCCCCCAGCTAAGGACGACAACAACAAGGATCCTGTTCGTTTCAGACATCAAAAAAAGTTTCTACCCTCTCGTAAATTAGTGTATGCTCAAATGCCCTAATTTCCTGATAAACCAATCTCTGAATCACCCATGGACACCACAGTTCATAACCAGGTGAACAATTCTACCCCTTTCAATTTTGAAGCTACTCTTAATGTCCCATGCAATGTGCACATTGAAAAAGTTCCTTCTACTTCCCAAAATCATGTTTAAAGTAAGGATATTGGCTCTCCTGATATCCCTTGCTCCTCCTCCTCCTCCAACCATCCTGATTCCACCTCACCAACTGAGACAGTTGTTCCTTACTCAGTTAACCAATGCCACATCCCCTCCCTCCCCACACAATCTCCATCTGCCTATTCACTCTCCTCCTTCTCCTACCTTAGTGCACAACTCCTTCTCCCCTCTTAATGGTAGATTTTGGTCTGACTTTACTGAGGATGAGCCTATTTTAAGTTTTGAGGCTGCTGTTGATGCTCCTCTAGAAGAGTGCATTCCAAATGTTTGTATTAAACTCATGGAAGATTCCAACACCTCTCTATTCGATCAAGCCACCCCTCATAAAATTAACAGCCCTCATCCCTCCATTCACACTGTTTCATCCAACAACTCAACATCTATCAATTGCAATAGAGGTAAGCCCAATGATTCCAGCATCAAATCTTCCCAGAAAACTAATTAGTCAAAAGCAAAACTGAAAAAGTTAAAAGTCATTGCCAACAGAAAAGCCAAATCTATAGCCAGAAATTCTCCTCACAGCAATGTCCAATCCAATCCCATTGAGACCTATGAAGACAGGCTTTACAATGCCATAATTGCTAGGGATTCCAATGTCCAAATGTGCTCTTTAGATGATTCAATTTTTGATTCCCAAGAAAAGCCTAATTTCTCAAGTTCTGATACCTCATATTGCAGAACCACCTATCATTCCTCTCAATGATTGTGTTGTATTGGAACATAAAAGGCATCAATAATGATGAGTCTCAAAAAGCTCTCAAAAACCTTTGCTTTAAGCACAGGTCTGACTTGTTGTTCATGGCTGAACCTTTTGTTGAATTTCATAAAATCCCCCATTTCTTTTGGCAATCTATTGGCATGCATGCTTTTTCTTTTAATGACAGAAATAGTAAAGTTTCAAACTTATGGGGATTTAGATCCCTCAATTACCCTCAACCAGTCACCTTATCTCTATCCTCTCTCATCCCTCTTTTATTAATTATTTATTCTTATGAGTTTTCCGGCCAAAGACATGAGTTTTTCGACCAACCAACACCACCCTGTCACCACCAACCCTCCTATAGATTCCACCACTGCCCCACCTTCTGTTCCACACCCTACTGCCTTTCACGCACCCCGCGTGTCACTCCACGTGCCATCACCAGCAAGCCACTCGCTCCACGCGCCACCTTCTTCAACCCTCATTATGAACACAACATGTAACATCCCCGCCTTAATCTACAAGACAACACCCGTAATTAAGACCTGGAGTGCTACTAACCCATCTTAGATTGACTAAAATGGGTATATATAAAAATGTATAAAGAAATACAAACAGTAATATCATGCGTGTCAAACAACAACTTCATAATCATACTGATGATGTTTATATTGCACACAAACATACAAGCATACACATATTCATGTTACATAACCAACTAAGTAACCAGTGTGTACATGTTCACAGGAAGCCACGGCTAGCCCAAAAATTGTATATGTTTTTACTTCTACTCTGTTAGTTACGTTTTATATAACTATTACATGCATGTGTGAATGTTGTGTCGTAGTTCTATACTCCATGCTTGATAATGCACGTGGTATGCACATTGCCTAGTTTTCTTGTTTACTTATATACTTACATACCCATTTTACTCAATTTAAGATGGGTTAGTAGCACTCCAAGCCTTAATTACGGGTGTTATCCTATAAATTAAGGCGGGGGTGTTACATAAACTATTTGTTTCCAAGGACATTTGTCCACACGACACAAATAGGACATTTGTCTACAAGATAAATCTTTATTCCCCGACACGAATTTTGCTATCCCGGCCCAACCGAGCATCGGATATATCTGATTTTTTAGTATGTTTCTCCCTATAATATAACCTGCATATTGACCAAATTTGAGCTCATTTGGACTTTAGGAAGGTTTTTGTTTAATTACTTGAAGTGAATTTCTGATTTTTCAAATTCCTGGAGATTCGGCCGTCAGATCGAGCTGATTTTCGAGCATGTTGCTCGTTATGGAAATGTCCAATAACCTTCAAAAATTAAAGGTCATCAAAAGATAAAGAACTTACTTTGTACAAATACTCACCCAATTTGACGGTTTTCGATTCATGTATCACATATACATAGTATGTATGCATGTATGAATGCATGCGTGTTCATTTTCCTAGAAATTGGGATTCTTGCGAGGGTCATAAAATAAGGTGTTCACAGGATGGCCTTATTGTGTTCCCATCTCTTGTAATTATTTTTTGGTTTTTTATGTATTACTCTAGTGCCCCAAAAAAACCCTAAACCCTTTAACGTTTGGATAGAAAAATATTTATAGAAAAATATTGAGTCAAAATCCTATTTGGAATAGGTTTAACACACTTAAAAATGAATTTTTAAGATAAAAAAATGTATAGGAATTTACTGTATTTTACGACGCTTTTCTATTTTATACTTTTTACGATGCTTTTTAATTTTTCTCTATTTTGCTTATTTTTTGTTGTTTTAAGTCCGTTCGAACTCCGATTTGACCCAAATTTTAGAGGCAACCTATGAAACATTTTATACATGTAAAAAAAAAGTTTCGTCATTAATTTTTGTTAACAGAACTTCTCGAATTTCGACAAAAGTTGGTAAAAACACTTAAAAATCAAGTTTGACTCGAAAGACTTTTGATTTTTGTTAACAGAATGATTTTTTACAACCCTACTCTCTTAACATGAACTTAGGGATGTAAATGGATGTCCGAAAATTTGAATCCGATCCATATTTGAATTTGAATTTTGTGGATATTTATCCAAATGGATATTCGAAAAAGAGAATTTGGATATTGTTTTTAAATATCCGAGAAAATAGATAAGGATATAGATAATGATAATAATCGACCTGGATAATCCGTATCCGAGATGAATTATCCATATATGCGGATATTCGTTTTACAGGATATCTGAATATGCTATAATTTAGTATATGTTATGTATATATACATATATATTCTTTCATCCTTACAAAAATCGGTCATGTTTAGTTTGGTATTTATAAATTGCCCCAATTCACTCAAGTCTTTTAAACTAAACCAAAAAAAAAAAGCTTAGAAAAAAAAAAGAAAAGAAAGACCTAAGTTGTATTTACAACATATATATATGTGATTTTTATAATGTAAGGTTTGAGAGCATATCAAATTTAAATGGTAATGATTTTCAATTTGGATTTATTATTTGCATTTATATGGTGGTTATCTTATAATCTAATATGAATCTTATTGGATTATATCAGGTCAAAATTTACTATAAAATATAATCTTTTATTTTAACAAGTTTTGAAATACTTCATTTTACTTCTTGAGTTATAACTTTTAAAAGATTTCGTCTTAATTAATAAATCAAATAGTTAAATATATTTTTAAGATTACTTAAAAATTTTGCACTAACAAAACATGGGAGCAGAAGCACAATAAGAGAGGGAAAATATAGCATAATTGTTCAGGAAAGACGTACTGGCTAATTTGATATTATGTTTACCCGGTGCCTGACCTTATTCTCCAGATTACCAACATTGCAAGTGGAATCTCCATTCCATAAAGAGAGATACTTAATTTCTTGAGTGGCCGAGAATTTCATGTAAAAATTACTAACGATTTGAAATTGATTTTTTTACCTTTTTCCTTCATGCAAGAATAAGGGTAAGGGTAGAATTCTATTATTTCACAAGATATCTATAGTTATATAAAAAAATGGATAGGGTAATTATTCGAATCCGAGGAATCCGATAGGATAAGGATAAGAATAGTTGAACTTACTATTCAAAGGGGTAGGGATAAGGATTTGGATAGCCTATTTAGAAAATGATAAGGATTATGAATAGTGTGGTATCCGATCCGTATTCCATCCGTTTACACCCTTACATGAACTGAATGTGAAGGCTTACAACACGGTTGACATGAAGTGAGTGAATCAACAGTCTGTGAATATTGATTTCTTCGTTTGTTTTTTTTCTTTATTTTTTTCGTTTTAGAATATATATATATATGTTTTAAAGACACTTAAAAAAGAAGACAGTATAAAAAAGACACTAATATCCCTTCTTTATAAAGGAGCAACCAAGGTACTAAATGCATTTAGCATTTTCTAAACAGCAACCAGAAGGTGCTAAATGCATTTAGCACCCCCTGGACAGCAACCATAAGGCTAACCAGAAGGTCCTAAATGCATTTAGCACCTTCTGAATAACAACCAGAAAGTGTGCAACTTGAACAACAAACTAGAAGGTGCTAAAATAACATCATTATAAAATAGAGAACAACAAAATTGATGATATCAACATCTATTCAATTTATTTATATGTATATATATATGGATCGACGTAGGGTTCATAGAAGAAAAAAAAAAGAGCTACGATCATATTGTTTTTAAATCTCGCTGGGCTGTCGAAATTGGTTAATTTCGATAGCAAAGTGACCTCTAATCGTCTTAATTTTTCGCGCAATTATAATAATTTTGTCTTCCGAACAACATATCCAAAAATTAGGCAAATCCAACGGTTCGATCAAAAGTTACATATATTTTACGATTGTAAATCTAGAAAGAAGAAGAAGAAGAAGAAGACGACGACGACAATGATGATGATGAAAACGGCACTCAGAGTCAGGCGGTGTTGGTGGTGGTGGTAGTGGAAGAGGTGAGATTATTGGTGAGACTTCTCTTTTCTCTTATTCTTTGTTTTCTCTCTCTAAATTATGTGTATGTAAAATAGAATAATATGTCTTTTGTATAATTAGAATAAATGATATAGTAGGGTATTTTTGTCCATCAACATTTATCATTTTCCTTAAAATAAATTAATATTATGAAAAATGTCCTTATTGTAAAACAAAATTATGAAATTAGTACTAATTCTCTTTGTTAAATATGTGTATGTCCTTAGAGTTATAAAATATTACGGAACAATGTCTTATAACCCATTATCTCTAAGAATAAATGTTTTGTTTTTTTAATATTGATAAAATTTACAAGTTGCGTTAATGACAAAATAAGAGGGGCATTTATGACCCTCGCATTAAAAGGGGGTGGGTTAACTCTCCTCAAATAAATATGGATTTAATTAAAATTTCCTGGACAATAAATTATAGAAACCTCGTTTTTCTCCGTCACTCTGTACTCGAGAAAACTTTCCTGGTCCGGAGAGAGTTAGTCTGGCAGTCGGCACAAAGTGTTAAACGTTAATAATGAAGACCTTCGACAGGATAAAGGTAGTCAACCCCATCGTTGAAATGGACGGTGAGCATGAAGAATTCATATGTTTGTGATTTTGTTATTATTTTTATTTATTTTATTTTATTTTATATATTAGTCGTTCCTCTCCTACTTGCTCATAATTAAACTCTCGTGTGCTGCTTTTTTCCGATTTAGGTATCATTCTAATTTATGATCATCTCATAGCTTCTTGTTTGATACCCTACCTTGTTGGCGATGTACCAAAGTCAAATAAACAAGAAGTTAATCATCCGAAAGCCCTTTTGATCTGCTACTTTTTTTTTTTTCCTGATTTGCTACTTAATTGATTTTGTAATTCGAAGCTCCTTATCCATCCTTCTTCCAAAGGGACTGGATCTGTGCTCCTCTATGTGATGGCACCTCTGCAAGTTAATCCCATTAATTTGCCCAATAAGTGGTGGGCACGTGTAGTTACAATTGCAAATAGCGCACTTAATGTAACAGTACAATAGGTTGAGAAACCCGGAGATGAAGCTCCCGGAATTAGTGTGTAATCCAAACGGTCTTGTCCTGATATCTTATGTAACACCACAGGTTCTCACCTAAAATGACTAGCCAAGTCGTATTTTAGGTTCATCGAACCCACATATAACTCAAGGACCACCCAATTGCACTAGCGATGCAGGATGTGGGTCTTTACATGAACCTCAAAGGCAATTTAGAATGAGTTAATGTTAACTAGTGTAGGGAACCTACCATTTGGTGATACAATGTGTCACCGGATAACGTGGTACCCTTAAGAGCAAAAACTTAAGACTTGGGCCTTAAAGTACTACATGACTTGCACTTGTCACTTGACTTGTGGATCAATTTCACACTAACTTGAGATTGCTAAGAAGTAACTGCATGGCAAGAACACTGTTAAGAGGACGAAAGACATAGATCTTAAGCATATATACATATATATATATTTGCATATATTCGTGTTTGAGAGGCATAAGAATCATCATATGATAATTCCCTAAAGACATTTATCTCACTCACCTTAAAAAGAAGCTAGAAATTGTTTCTTAGGGATTTCTGAAGGGGACGCCTTGTTCGTTCAACATTATCTTGTATTTTTTCTTTTGAAGTGGCAATGAAATTTCGGTTTCTTAAAAAAAAAAAAGAGAAGCTAGAAGTTGCTTTAATGGTGGGACTAAGATCAATGTTCTAAACATCCATGCCTAGGGCCGATTAGACTCTGACTAGGTGCTGGGTGGTGGTATGCCGCTTAGCCTTGCTAGGTGGCTGCTTTGTATGGTGGGATGGCAGTTCAGAAACACTGGTAGCGTTTTTCTTTCATATCTGTTTTTTTTTTCATGTTTGAATTATGAGAAATATTTGTTTAATGAACTCTTAATGTCCCGGTTAAAGTTAGATTGTTGTAATATTATATTTTTTAAATATAAATAAACAAAAAATCAGCCGCGTAGCCGAGCTGTCTGGTCCCTTCCTAGGCGGTCTATGTGTCAGGCCTCCTGCCGCTGACTTCCACCTACTGTCTTTAGCATACGATCTTCTAGCATAAAAAGAAGCTAGAAGCTGCTTCAATTGTGGAAGAATACATTGAGGAAGATTGTGAAGAAGATCAATGGGCTTGTGGTGTGTCTCTCTTTCTTCCTCTTTCTTTTCTTCTTCTCTTATCTGGAAATGCTGACAATAAGAAACGGTGCATAGGTACAATCTCTTCTTTCTCTTTCAGCCAAGTGCTCTTATCTCTTCTGTTCGGTCCCAAATATATTTTAGCTCTCTCCCCCTTATTTCCTAATTTAAATGGATTCTCCTAATTGATATGCAGGATACCTATATTAGATATAAACAGGATTTTAGATATGATTCTTAGTTCAAATAAAATCTTTTAGTAAATTACATTAGCAGCCCTTAACCTTAGCTGTCTTAAACTATGAACCTTGTTTCAGTTTGGTCCCTAAACTTGATTTTTCTGAATTGAGCCCTTGAACTTTGCAGTTTTTTTTCCTTTTCTTTTGAGAGATAAACTTTATGAATTGTGCACTAGAATCCCTTTCCTCCTACTAACCATTAAATTACGAAATGGAGCATGATCAATGCACAATTACACATACATCATTGTAAGGGCATTTTGGTCCAAAACTGAAGTGTTGAAGATTAGTAATAATACCTCCATAGCAGATAAATTACACTAATACCCCCACTTCATAAAATAATTTCATACTAGAGATTTAAGTACAAATATAAACTTTTAACGAGCAATATATGAGGTGTATATACACAAACATTTCTTATTCTAGTGGTGCACTTGATGCAGGTGATGAAATGACTAGAGTTTTTTGGAAATCAATCAAGGAGAAGGTAAATTAAATTTTCGTACATTTAATTGATGATCTTATGTCGATATGTAATGGGTAGGGACGGTGCCAAGTGGGGCTCAAGGTGGGTATTGAGCACCTTAATTTTTTAAATATACTTATTTTTATTATTATTTGTGAAAATAATAAATTTACTCCATGTTAAATAATCTTTTGCCCACCTTATTTTGGGGGAAAAATTATATGTTGCCCCCCCTTATTCTATGTTTTTGCGAACTTTGTAGTTAAGGGTAGCTAAAATACACTGTTGTGGTATTTTAGAGCTTGAAAATACTATACAGTGACATTTCATGGGATCTTTTTGCAAGTCTGAAACTTTACTCACTCTTGAAAATACTGATGCATGAAAGAAGAGTGTATTTAACCCTATGTGTATTTTTTTTTGCCCCCCATATTGCTAAATCTTGGCTCTGCCACTGATTATGGGCTCCTTTTCTTGGTTTTTGAAGAGGTATTGTTAATAATTTTCTTCATTTTACAGCTTATACTCCCATATTTGGAGTTAGAAATTAAGTACTTTGACCTTGGCCTTCCTCATCGTGATGCCACCAATGACCGAGTCACAGTTGAAAGTGCAGAAGCTACTCTTAAGTATGTTTAATTATTAGATAATTTTCTCTTGGAGGTTCTTTTTCCATACGAGTTGAATTAGGATAGTGGTTTCTTTTTATGTAATTTCTCCTATTTATTCTGTTCCTTATGACCAAACATATATTTATCCACATTCGGAATGGAGTTATTACTCTAAAAATGGAGCATTGTCATTCACACACAATTTAATTGATTATAAAAGTAATACTTCATTAGTGAAAAAAAACCTAATCAAGGAGATTGTTAAGGCTAGAAGAAGACACGAGAAGTGCGCACGCACTTTTATTAATCAAACTGAAAAGAAACAAAAGCAATTACCATCTTTCCATAAGGTTCTGCAGTCTAAAGCCCCAGTTTTGGTTAGATATGTGGAACACTCATGTATTGAGTATTGACTTTGAAACTTTCGTGGTTCTGTCTTCATAGTTTTTTACAGCTACTAGTCTTGTAATTATGTTTTATTCTTTCAGCAGCAAAATAAGCATAAAACAATTCTTTTTTCTTTATGTGATAACCTTGTCATTCATGTGCATATTTTCTGTTACAGTGGTTTTTTCTGTGTACCTGTATTTAGTTTTCTTGTTATTATCATTAGAATTTGTAACTTGTCTTTGCTCATTGATTGTGATATTCATTTGCTCTTAAGATTCTTATCTCAAAATGTGTTCCAAAGTTCTGGTTCCTTATGATAAGTATGTTACCATTTGTGTTATACTGCCATATATTGTGCTTTTATTTATTTATTCACCTTATTTACTTTATCAAGTACAGGTACAATGTAGCAATTAAGTGTGCAACTATTACTCCAGGTACGGTTAACATAAACAATGCATTTGTTTTACATGTTTCAACTTATAGCACGATTCATGTTCTTCAACTAAATGCAACTCAGTAGCCGTAATTCCAAGTTCAAACTAACTGGTGTCAGCTATGTCTATTTGTCATCTCAAATAAAATTTTAAGAAAATAATAATATATGGGAATTCTCCACCTGATCAAAGTTTCTAAGCTTTGTTAGTGATCAAGAGACCAAGCGGGCCAACAGAACCAACAAATTGCTGCCGGAAAAACACTTGGTAGCACCAAAGGACGTTTAGGTCATAAGGTCATAACAAGGAACTAAGGCGGTTGGTGGTAATGGAGGATGGGAATGGGGATTTGATTCCCAATCCAACTCATTCCTACGTTTGGTTCGTAATTTCTTGGGATTTGAAATTGGGGGTCCTATTACAATGGGGCATGGATTCCCAATTTCGTTGGGTATCTCAATCCTGCAAACGAGGTGGTATTTCCATTCCCAAGAATGTAGCATTTTTGAATAATCTCTTAATATAATTTTATATTTAATATTTGGTTATTATGATATTCGTATATATCTAACTTTTTAAAATGATAGATTAGAATAATGCTATTTTACATTAATAATTTTGTAAGCAACTTTTTTTTTAATTAATAATTTACAACAATCCCCCGTAGGAGTCATGGGAAAAGATAGACAAAGCTTGAGCAGAAAGATAAGAATGCAACGGAAGATTTTACGTATCGGGATAGTTAGCTTTTGGCCTTGAATCTTCCCCAGTGAAAGATATTGGATTTATTGGTCGAATTAAGAGAGTAGTTTTTGCCTTGAATTGTAACCTTTTGTGTAAAACAAGACAATAGGGTTTAGGGTTTTAGGGTTAAGTTTTTATTTTATTTTATTAATGCTCTTAACTCGGAAACCTGAGAAAGAGTGCTCCAATAAATTACGAAAAAGGATAGAAGATGGCTACAAAAGCCCACTCCCTAGGCTATACAAAGAGTCCTTCAAGAGGATTAAGGAAATAAAGTGGCGAGACTTGAGAAATGAACTAAGATTAAACAACAAAGTTCCTTACCCAAAAAAGCTAAAAAGCCGAAATACAAGGCCTAAAAGAAATACATGAATAAAATTGCCTAGAAAGGGTATTATAGGAATGTAGCACGCTTTCAGAAAGCACATAAACCTAAGGAGTCTCAAAAGGGTATTCTAGGAATTTAGCACGCTCAAGGGTTGGCTTAAGCATGATCCTAGCTTTTTTGTTAGAGAGGTGCCTAGCCTTCTAAAGAACGAGCAATTGTTGTAATCCTTGCAACAATCATTGACTTTTTTACACCATTCCTTATGTCGGTGCTTGAGACCTGCCTTTTTTTTTCTTTTCTTTCTCTTCACCTTTATGTTAAATCGAGGCTCACTAGTAGGGCTAGAGAAGAGATCTTAGAAAAAAGAGGAAAGGAAGAAGGAGATTGAACCAAGAGAGCATCTATGTGGGGCTTGGGAGTAGATATGGTTAATAGTGAGGATGAACACGAATCTTGAAGGTTAATTTCACTAGAAGTGTAATTAACGTTATTAATATTTTGACCTTTGAACAACCTTTTACTTGGAGTCTCTAGGAAGACACTGTTAATTAAATGGGAGTTCAAGTACGGCCCATAAATCTCATCAAGAGAGGGGTCATAGCAAATGATAGGTCCATTCTCATCATCATTAAAATCGACTTCCAAATAATCCTCTTTAGAAAGATATCATCCTAAATAATATCTTTCAAAGAAAATTTTTTCCGGAAATGAAAATCGGGTCTAAAAGCCTTAATTCTATAAGAAGGCCAAGCCCCCTTGTGGATAGTTTTTCGGCCAAAAATGGGGAAATACCCACTGCCCGAAAAAGGCATAGTGTGCATGTTGAAAGTTTTGTGAACAAAAATTAGGTCTAGGATATCCCATGGTTCCAAGACCAAGCATGTTATTAAGTTGTTATGCAAGCAAATCTATATTTTTCCTCGAGAACTCCACCATTTGTTCCCTTTCCTGAATTTCCAACCAAGAAGAACCTTTCCTTGACTTCTTCACTTTCCACCACAGGACCCTGAATCAAGCTTCAAAGACTTTTTTTCTGGCCATCCTCTTGCCCTTTGTTGCTCAGCGAAGGCTAAGTTGCCCTCGGTTTGAATTAGCTTGGGCTAATTTGTTGGCTTTTGTTCTGCCAACCCAAAGCAATATCTGGCATTTTCTTGCTTGCCCCTAATTTCTACGACACTCTGCTTAGAAGGGAATTTCAGCTTCTAGTGGTAAGGGGATGCCATTACTTGAATTTGCCCTAGCCAAGTTCTTCCCAAGATTGCATTATAAGGTGAATCAATGTTCAATACAATGAATTCCACTGTCTTTTTGACTGGGCCTATGCAAACGAGAACGTTCGCGACTGCAATTGGCCAGACAACCTCGTTGCTAAAATTATAAATAGGCATATCGACGTTCCTAACCTGAGTAATAGGTTGGTGCAATTCTTTGAACAAGCTATGGTACATGATTTCTTACGAGCTCCCTGGATCTACGAGGACACATTCGATATCAAACGTGGTGTTGTTTACCATTAGCACTTGAGCATCATTATAGGGTATATTTACACTGTACATATCTTTGCTGGTGAAACTCAGTTCGCAAGTGCCATTCTGGTCCTTGCCCCTCTTGGGTTCTGTAATTGACAAAACTTCACCGGGAAAGGCTTTGGCTGCACATTGTGCCTATTTAATGTATACCCGAAGACCATTTTTGGTGATGCTATCTTTATTGGCGACTCTATGAATGACCTCTATTAAACTGGCCATTACTCTATTACTTAGCCATTGTATTTGCTTATATTCCTCATCATCATTGTCTTTCTTTGCTTTCTCCCCTTGTTTGATGTACTTGGCCAAGTGGCCCTTGGTGACCAATTCCTCCAAGAATTTTTTTAGAGTTTCGCAGTTCTTAATCTTGTGTCCGTGGTGCTTCTGATAGGGACGATAGAATTTTTCATTTCTCATATTCGAATTGCCCCCCGGCCACTCAAACTATGGCTTGTTCTGGATATCAAACATGATTTCGTGAATGGATTTTGTAAATACAATATTAAACCCCTTTGGTATCTGTTCTAGCCAACCTTCTTGTTTTTTTCCTTCTTATTTCTTTTGAAGTTACCAAAATTTCCTAGTTCCTTGTTCAGCTTTATTATGAACTCGGACTACTATTGCTTCATCATCTTCTACTCGAGCATAATCATTTAGTTGGCCAATAACTGGTCAAAAGTTTTTGGGGGAAGTCTGGTCAGTGAGTTATAGATACCATCTTTGTCACACAGCAAGCCACTCTCGAAGGTATTCTAAGGCAAATTTGAGATCATAGTCTTTTGCTTCATAATAAACTTCCTAATAACTTGATTAATATTCTCTCAAAGTTTCTCCCTTTTTATACTCGGCTATTAGTAATAAACTTGGCCGTGAATTGCTTGGCTAGCTCTCGAAAATTGTTAATTTGCCTTGCCAGCAGCCGATTAAACTATCTCAATGCAGAGTCCACCATACTTGTTGGAAACATCCTGCTCATCACTTCATTATCAGATTTCTGGTAAGCCATCACTAGCTGGTAATACCTAACATGATTGGTTGGATTTGTTTGGTTGTTATAAACATTAAGTTTGGGCATGGAGGACTTCTTTGGTGGGGGAGTTTATGCAATTTTTCGAGTAAATGGGGTCCGCTTTCTTCCCCTAAGGATTTTTTCGCCAAATTTCTCGGTTTGTGCAACCACCGTGGTTGTTTGCCCTGCTATAATTGTATCAATGAGTTTACGTAATTCATGTTTTGCCTATGTTTTTGATCGGCCACCAGGCTCAATCAGCTTGTTAAACACGCTATGGTTGGCTTATCTTATGCTGGCATCGCTGGTGTCTTGAATGCACAACCTTTGCCTGCTCAGCACCCTGGCCTTCAGTGTGAGTACGGTCAGTGTGGACTCGAGTTGTCACATCATCTCATCGAGTTGATGAAGCTTTAGAAGTAGTTTCATGAACACGGTAAAATTTTCTTCTTATACTCTTGCAGAAGTTGTATTAGAGCTTGGTTTTCCAATACGTGCTTTATAAGCTCATTTTGTGAATCAGCGTCATTGCGACTCTTGGTAGCGTAATTTGTGTCATATTGCTCCTTTCAGTGAACAGTCGCTTTTAGATGAATGTAAGATGGTGATGATTGTACTTTATAAACTGCTTCCAATAGACAGCGCCCATTGTGGGTGCCAAAAAAATTGGGCCTCCCCACTAAATAGATTTTAAGCACATTTTTAACCAAGGATGAACATGAGTGAATATAAAGAAGATTGAAAGTTGTTGTAAGGATGGTTCCTCCGGTTAATTTGACGACTAACTCAGCAGCATGTCACGACCTGATTTTTGGATCTTGAGTACCCCATTAATCTACGCGTAGTCGATCGTCCAATTACTTGGGGAGAAAATTACAAACCACAATTAACTTTTAAACTCATTCCCAAAAACTAAAGTGTAAACTTAAATCAAAATCCTTTAAATAAATGTTTGTTGAGTAATCAAAACTTTAATCTTGAAACCTTATTTGAAAAGTTCAATTAACTCTCTATTTCAAACTTTAATGTTCAAACCTTATTTCAAAACAATATTTCATCTATTCCATTTAGAAAGCATGTGGTCCACACATTTAACTCTTTCTCTCTCTCATTCATGTGGATCCTTTCATGCTATTTTTTTCCCCTTTTATCAAGAGACTACATTTTTAAAACTGTGTGGTCCCTCCCTTGTCCTTTTACTAAAGTTATTCCACATGCTCCAGTCGACATATCCTCTCCCATTAATAATTTTTCATCTCAACCTATAGCGGGCCCCCTATGTCACTCCCCCTAAGATGGTCCTTCCACCAAATTTATCTCTCACATGTGACTTCATCAAAATCAACTCTAAAGTTGATATTTCCACCACCAAACATACGCATAAGTCTTCCCATTTGACCCACTATTCCCCACGTGGGTCCAATTTATTTTCATTCAGTTTGGGCTCTTCTTTAGGCCATTCTTCAATGAATTTTTATTTTAGTGTCTCTTCCAAGCCCTGCTTGGACAGAGGGCTTCAAGCTTGCTTTAACTTTGATTTAATCAAACCCACTAAGTTTGACTCTCCTTTAATGGACAGTGGGCCCTTTTTGAATCAACTACAAATTATTTAGATGTGTTGGGGACGACTTAGACGAATGATTTAGTAGTTGATGGGCCTAGCATATTGTATGATCCCCTTCTCGACAAAATTTTTGGACCTTACTTGAAGTCCCATTTAATTAAAAAAAAAAAAAATTCTCTTTAGAGTCTCCAATTAAAGGTAGTTTAAGTGGTTCTAAATTTAAATATATTAGAGTAAATACCATCAATGGCCACTGAACTATTGGTAAATTTTACCAGTGGCCACTGAACTTCATTTTGTTACAATCGAACCATTAAACTTTTAAAACGTACTACCATTAGCCACTCCGTCAAATCCCACCGTTAATTTTTGACAAAACCGTTATCACGCCAAATTTGAAGGGCATTTTAGTCTTTTTCCTTCTCTTCTTCTTCTTCTTCTTCTTCCTCTTCATCTTCTTCCTTTTCCTCTTTTCTTTATTCCCTTCTTCCTCTTCCTCTTCTTCCTCTTCCTCTTCCTCTTCTTCTTCTTCTTCTTCCTCTTCCTCCTCTTCCTCTTCTTCTTCCTCTCTTCCTCTTCCTCTTCCTCTTCTTCCTCTTCTTCTTCTTCTTCTTCTTCTTCTTCTTCCTCCTCCTCCTCCTCCTCCTCCTCCTCTTCCTCTCCTCCTCCGTCCCCACCTCTCATCTCCACCACTACTGATGACGCACCTCCACCCCTCACCCTCATCGCCGACGTAGCCGCCACCATCTCGATGAGAGGTGCCGCAGCAGCCAACATACAACGTGCCCTAGAATTTCTCTCTCTCTTACCTTGAGAAAGAGTTTTGGTTAGTTTTTTTTATTGATCTTCATGTAAATTCGTCGCTGGGATTTTGTAATCAAAATTTGGGGTTTTTCGGAGTCAAGATCGGAGGTATTTGATCAATGGTTGCTGTGTGATTTTGACATACTCGTTTTCGAATTTGCTATGCACACTTGGTAGTGTTGTACTCAGAGTATTATTTCTGCTATTGTTAATTTCTATTGATTTGCTGCTGTTAATTTTGATCTATTATTGCTGTTTTTTCTGGGCGAATTTTCTGTTCTTATACTCGAAATTATTGCTATTCTGGTTTAAAAATTGATTCTTTTATAATATGTATAATCTGTTTTGAAGGGTGGTTCTAATATGTTTTCTATTGCTGCGAAATACTTCCATAAAATATGTTTTGAATTTGTTGTTGCTGCTACATAAATCTATTCTGAATTTGTTGTTGTTGCTGCGGCGATGAGGGGTGGGGACGGAAGTAAAAGAAGAAGAAGAAGAAAAAGAATGGGGGAAGAAGAAGAAGAATGGTGGAAGTTAGAGGAAGAAGATGAAAAAAGAAAGGGAAAGAAAAAGAAAAAGAAAAGGAAAAAGGGAATAAAGAAAAGAGAAAAAGGAAAAGGAAAAAGACTAAAATGCCCTTAAAATTTCGTGTGATAACGGTTTTGTCAAAAATTAACGGTGAGATTTGACGGAGTGGCCAATGGTAGTACGTTTTAAAAGTTTAATGGTCCGATTGTAACAAAATGAAGTTCAGTGGCCACTGGTAAAATTTGCCAATAGTTCAGTGGTCATCGTTGATATTTACTTAATATATTAATTACACTTCTAGTGAAATTAATACTCAAGATTTAGGTCTATCTTCTTTGCTTTCCTTTTCAATTCCCAAGTCCTTTCTTGACACTCTCTTGGCTAAATCTCCTACTTCCTTACCTCTTGTTTAAGATCTCTTCTCCTAGCTCTGCGCAAACAAAATTATCACTAAATTACTCGGAAATTAATAAGAAAAACGCAGAAGCATAAATATATATTTTGTGTTCAAATCATTTAGAATCTCAGAACGAGAAATATGCAAAATGTTGTTTACAATAAAATCTAGTAAAACATTGATCATATTCTCCTTAACTGTGGATTTGTCAAGAGAATCTGGGCAGGATTATTTGAGGCTTTTGGGGTAGTTGGTGCTGATGGTGTCAAAATCTAGGAGTAGATATTAACCAATCAATAAATGAATATCGGTAAATAAAAAGTAAATGCGGTGCAATGATGAAAACACGACATTTTTTAATAAGGTAGGTTCTTCCGGTAGCGTTTATACTATTCCGGCAGTACGTCCTCCTTTTTGTGTGGGTTGCCTGTATTAGCTCAAAAGTCATCAACTTGGGTGAGAATACAAGCTACAAATTTTTTTCTCTACAATTTCACTAATTCTATTTGTAAGTATAGAATTAGGATTATGAATAGTTCAATAGGATGAATAATATACTATGTAAGAGAGGGAGTATATAAAGGTGGTTGGTATTTTTTGGGGGTGAGAAGAGAGAGAGTACGAGACCCTTTCATCTTTTTTCTTGGATATTCGATGCCAACAGATGGTAAAATTTGCCCTCCTTTATAGGGAGAGGAGGTGGCTGTTATTTCTGTCAATTTTATCATTCACTTGCAAGAATCCACCGAAAGCAAATGTTAAAGCTACTGAAAGTTATGAAGTCTGGTCTAATCGCTCACCTTGACTGATAAAGACTTGAATGGCCTAGAGTTCCCACATGATGACTTGTTGCTGATTACAGCTTTGATTAGTAACAACGTCGTCCATAGGATACTTGTAGACACAGGAGCCACCTCCAACATGATGTACTATAGTGCATTCAAAGTGATGGGCCTCACAGAAGACCGCCTGACCCCTTCACCAGCTACCTTAGTTGGTTTTTAGGTGAAAGAACTATGTCTTTAGGAATAATAAAGCTGTCAATAACTTTTGTAATAGTCCTAAAGCAGGTCACAAAATTGGCAGACTTCTTGATTTTAGAAAAATGTCCTAACTACAATGCTAGTAAACTACTCTAATGGCCCCTAAATGCTCCACTTAAGCGCTTAAACTATTGTTGAGTCTCACTTTGACCCTTCCGTTCAAATTTTCTGTTAAGTTGGACGGAATCAGGAGCATTTTTGTCATTACAATTCAAAATTCAATTTAATTAAATACTTTTTAAGTTGGTTTGAGGAAAAAACTAGTTTAGTTTTTTTCATCATCGATTTAAAACTTTTTTATCCTCAACATGGATCAAAATGTTTGTTTTTTTTATTCCTAACTCGCCACGCTATTCCACCATCTTTGCCTCCACCTCCACCATCACTGCCACCTCTTTCCTCCATCTCTGCCTCCACCTTCCCTTCCACCCCCACCATCACCGCCGCCCACCTGCACTATCACCACCACCACCTCCCCCCATATATATATAAATAGTGTGTGTGTGTGTTTGTACATATCAATATAAATGGTGTACATATATATATATGTTTATATATCATAACTCAAATCAAGATTAAACCCAAATCGAAATAGAAATTAAAATTTTAAATCATTAAACCTAAATCAAGATTAAAACCCAAATCAATACAAACATTTAACCCCAAAATCAAAACAAAGATTTAACTCCAAAATCAAAATTTTAAATCATAAACTAAATCAACATTTAACCCATAAATCAATATGTTGAGATTTGTATGTATGTTATATATAGTATGTGTCTATTTAAGAGATAATTAGGAAATCCAATGTATAAGGAAATTTTCCTATTCTTTAGGGTCTTACACTTGTATATATATTGATGTACTATTTTCAATAATAATTATAATAATTCTTTCGTATTATCACCTTCTAACATGGTATTAAAGGTTATTTCGTGAGAAGTTCTTGCTGTGTCTCCATTCCAATAGTGTAAAACCCTAGCCACCTTTAAACCTTAGTTGCCGTCCTTTTTAACTACACAAAACCCTAGCTGCCTCCCATTTTTCTTCCATATCGCCTTCAATACTTCTCCGTTCCAGGAACCACCTACACAGCCTTGGTTAGAATCCACCGACGAGCAAACCCTAGAAAGCAGCGTCGAAAATCGATGCCGCACGTGCCTGCACATGCCACCCCTTTCGAGTGTGGATCTCACGTGCCGTCGACGATCACCGTGTGTGGCAGCGCGTGGCTTCTCCGATCAAAGCCAAACTTTCCAAATCAGCTCGTCTCACTGTTCTGCACCTGTTCCAGCCTTGGTTGGTATTATTCAAGCCTGTTCTGGTATTTTTTGTCTTATCTTTACTTGTGTTCAATCCAAATGGGTACTTCAAATAATGCGCTACCTAATAAATCTTTCCTAAGTTTTGCGACAACACCTACCATATGTTCTGGAAAATTGAAGGGTCCAAGCAATTATATGTCGTGATCGGCCTTTATTGAATTATGTTTTATGGTTTAGGGTTTTGAAGAAAACTTAATAAAACGTGTCACCGATATTACTGAAAAAGAGCAGTTGCAATTGAAGCAAATTGATGCCTTTTTATGCAATATTCTATGGCAATCTATTGATCAAACCTTTGTTGGCGAATACCGACCTTATTGCACTTGCTATGAGGTATGGTAAAAGGCGAAGAAACTTTATTCGAATGAAATAAATCGTCTTTATACTATTGTTTTCTTGTATGAATACGATTAGGAAACAGGAACATGACATGCAAGAATACTTAGGCAAAATCGAGACTCTTCAATAGAATTTAATGAGTTGATGTCTCTCTCCACCGATGTTGCGTAACAAGAAGCCGATTGTGAAAAATTCTTCATGGTTATTGCACTAGCAGGCTTGCCTACTGAATTTTATTTAGTTCGCAATCAAATTCTGGCCAATTTTGGGGTTCTTACTATGGATACAATATTTGAGTAGTTAATTCGCATTTCCGCACCTCTAAGTATCCTAATCGAGCCTACCACTTCAATTGATTTTGCTATCCTAGCCTCTCAAGTGACTCATCGAAGGGATGGTAAAAGCAGCCAGGGAGGTCGAACTCGCTCTAAGTGTACTCATTGCAATAATCTAGACCATACAGTTGATCGTTGCTACAAGCTTCATGGTTATCCGCCTAAGGTTGCCAACATTTCACAGTATGAGTCATCCTCTGGGGATACACCTGGTACTGTGACTGTATATGCTGCTGAGTATGCTGCATTTCAGAAATTTCAAAAGAGTAACCAGTCATCCGCCATAGCCTCAACCAGTCAAACTGGTAATCATATTGCCTGCATCTCTCAGTCATCCTTCGTTGGGCCATGGGTACTTGATTCTAGTGCTTTCGATCATATGTCTGGTAACAAGGATCTGTTTTCTCGTATTAATTACTCTAGATAATACTGTTACCTTAGCTGATGGCTCACAAACTAAAGTTAGAGGAATTGGACAAGCTACACCCTTACTTTCTTTATCTTTAAATTATGTTCTCTTTATACCAAACTGTCATTTTAATCTAATTTCCATTAGCAAATTAACCCAAACATCGCCCTGTTCTGTTATCTTTGTTGCTGATTCAGTTCTTGTGCAGGACTGAGACACTGGGAGGACGATTGGAGTAGGATGTGAGTATCGTGGATTATACTACCTCACCCCACCACCATCCCCTGTTGCCTATGTTGCTGTTGATCTTCCCACCATTCTCCATCAACGTTTGGGACATCCTATGTTGCCGAGTCTCGCGAGTCTATTGTTTTTAGAGTGTGATTCATGTCAGTTAGGAAAGCATGTTTGAAATTCTTTTCCTAGTCGTGTCAATAAACAAGCAGAGTTTGCTTTTTCTTTAGTTTATTCAGATGTATGGGGTCCTAGTCGTGTTAAATCAACTTTGGGTTATCAATATTTTATTACATTTGTTGATAATTTTTCTCGGCGTGCTTTGTTATTTTTAATGAAAAATCGTTCCAATTTTTTTTTCCATTTTTCACACATTTTGCTCAGAAATTAAAACTCAATTTGACGTGATTATTCGTACTCTTCGCAGTGACAATGCATGTGAATATTTTTTTGCCCCATTTCAATCTTTTATGTTTTTTCAGGGCATACTTTATCGGTCTTCATGTGCTCATACTCCTCAACAAAATGGAGTGGTTGAGCAGAAAAATAGACACCTGATTGAAACTGCTCATACTCTCCTTTTTCACAATCATGTTTCGCAAAGTTTCTGGGGAGACGCGATTCTCACTGCTTGTTATTTAATTAATAGGATGCCCTCTTCTGTTTTAGACAATCAGGTACGCCATTCTCTGTTATTTCCCATCCAGCCTCTTTATCCTATCAACCCTCATATCTTTGGCTGCACGTGGTTTGTTCATGACCTCATTCTTGGGGAAAGATAAGTTGCATGTCAAATCTCTCTAATGTATCTTTTTGGGGTATTCTCGCTTGCAAAAGGGTTATCGTTGCTTTTCGCCGGATCTTAAACGATACCTTCTTTCTGCAGATGTCACTTTCTTTGAGACAACCCCCTTCTTTTATTCTTTAGAGCTTATCGTATGTCCTATTATTAGTGAGCCTTTCATATCATATGATAGTTCCATTCCCCAAGTTGTGTGTTCTCCTACCCCTGCGGCTTTTATCTCAGACTCGCCACCTCCTTTACTTACCTACCATCGCTGTTCTCGACCCGTATCTGTTGAGAACCCCACCACCGAATTTACCGCTGAGACTATATCAGAGCCCATCACCCCATCACCGGATCCACTGGTGATTGGCCTCATCTCCTGCTCCTGTTACGCCTTCGGTTCCTGCTCCTGATGTGGATCTTTCCATTTCCAAACGCAAAGGTATTTGTTCTACTTATAATCCTCAACCCATTCATGGCGAATTACAAGAAGAGGTGTATATGGAGCATCCTCCTGGGTTTGTTGCTCAGGGGGAGTCTAATCTAGTGTGTCACCTCCGTCGCTCTCTTTATGGCCTAAAGCAGTTTGGCAGTCCCCACGGGCTTGGTTTGGACGCTTTAGTTCAGTTGTTCATTAGTTTCGTATGACTCGTAGTGAGGCTGGTCATTCATTTTTTTACTTTCATTTGTCTCCTGAAAAATGCATCTACTTAGTTGTTTATGTGGACGATATTGTGATTACAGGAAATGATCAAAAGGACATACAAAAACTCAAGCAATATCTATTTCACCACTTTTAGCAATGGAAGAGCGAGAAACAATAAGTTGTTTCCTTGTCCACTGCTAAGGCAGAATGTTGGGCTATGGCAAAATCAACATGTGAGCTCATTTGGATGAAACAATTACTCCATGAGCTGAAGTTTATGAAAATTCAACAAATGAAGTTGATATGCGATAACTAAATAACTCTCCACATTGCAACTAATCCGATCTTTCACGAAAGGACCAAATACATTGAGATTGACTGTCACTTTATTAGAGAGAATCCTTTTGAGAGAGATCTCTACTAGTTACGTGAAATCGAATGATTAACTAGCTGATATCTTCACTAAGTCTCTCAGTGGACCTCGAGTCAATTACCTTTGTAACAAGCTTGGAACGTACAACAGTACAACTTGCATGCTCTCTCTTGGGGGGAGTGTTGAGATTTGTATATATGTTATATATAATATGGGTATATTTAGGAGATAATTAGGAAGAGATAATTAGGAAATCCATTGTATAAGGAAATATCCCTGTTCTCTAGGGTCTTACACTTGTATGTATATTGATGTACTCTTTTCAATAATAATTATAATAATTCTCTTGCATTCTCACATTCTAACACAATACAAAGATTTAACTCCAAAATCGAAATTGAAATCGATTTGTATATATACATATGTATGTATGTATTTGTGTGAGAGAAAATGGGAGGGTGAAAGAGATGGTGATGGCAATGGTGGTGGTGGACGAGGTGGCCGGATGTTGTAGTGGTGGGGAGGTTGAGGCGACAATGGTGAAAGTAACGATGGTGGGGAGGCGGAGGCGAAAGTGGTATTGATAATTTAGTATTATTTATTTTATTTTAGGTTATGTTATTTTAGTTATTTTTGGTAAGTTAGGAGTCGTGTTTCCTCTATATATTTAGTTGCTTTGTATTCAGTTTAAGGTAATGGAATGAAATAAGAGTTTGCTCTAATTCTTCAAGTGGTTTTCTCTTTCTCTTATAATAATTCTTGTTGAAATATATAATAATTTTAAAAAAGAAAACTAATTAAAATTAGTGTTAATTTTTTTTTAAAATTTAATAGAAATGACAAAAATGCTCCTAATTCCGTCAAACTTGACACAATATTTAGACGGAAGGGCCTAAGTGAGACTAGCCAATAATTTAAGCGCCTAAGTGGAGGGTCAAAGTGAAACTGAGTCAATAGTTTAAGGGCCATTAGAGTAGTTTACTCTTATAATGTTATTATGGAGAGAGGGACCCCCAATGAAATCAGGTCTACGGGTTTCTCTTGCCATTTGATTATGAGGTTCCCAACCCCCTACAGCATTGGAGAAGTCACAGGGAATCAATTAGAAGGCAGGTCTTGCCACTTTGTGGCCATTAAAAAAGTCAGATGTGCAGAGGTCTTCACAATTGAAGCAGAGCTGGTCCCAAACCTCACCGCCATTGAGAAGTTAGATATAAATACTCTAGAAGTCCTCTATGCTGATGGGGCATTTAATCAACAAGGCTTTGGGGCAAGTCTGGTCCTCATCACTCTTGAAGGAAATATTCTTGAAGTAGCTCTAAAGTTCTTGTTCAAAGCTTCCAATAATGAATTTGAGTATGAGGCAATCCTAGCAGGGCTAAGGATAGCGCAAGGCTTGGGGGCAAAGTGATGGTGGTGTACAATGACTCCTTAGTTGTTGTAGGGAAGATTCTAGGCCACAACATGGATAGAGAAGACCAGGTGGCTGCCTACCTAACCATAGCTCAAACAACAGCTCAAAAGTTTAGAAATGTCATATTTATCAAAGTTCCTAATGCTCAAAACAACAAGGCAGTCCATGTAAAATACTTGAAAAAAGTGTCGATTAAAGAACCAGAAGAGGACCAGGTGGCTCTAGTACAGTTTTGCAAGTGCTGGATTGACCCCATATCAGACTTTTTTAATGAAATATCAAATCAATACCATCAAATCAATACCATTTCCCTCACATTGAAACATCAAATCTGAAAATTTAGAGAGGAAGAATTATTTTATTCCATGATGATAAAAAATGAAAACAACGCACCTTATAAAAGAAATAAACACAACTCCTAATTAACCTAGAGTCCCTATCAAGGTGGGATTCTACTCAACTAAAATAAAATAAATAATACTGAATTATCAATACTCCCCCTCAAATTGGTGCGAAGATATCCGTCATGCCTAACTTGCTCACTTGAAATTCGAACGGTTGCCTTAACAGGCCCTTGGTCAAAATATCTGCAACTTGTTGATTAGACGGAATAAAGGGAGTACATATAATTCCACCTTCTAGTTTCTCTTTGATGAAGTGCCTATCAATCTCAACATGTTTTGTCCTATCATGGAAGACTAGATTGTGGGCAATACTGATAGCAGCTTTGTTATCGCAGTATAGCTTCATCGGGAGACTAATTGGCCTTTTGAGTCCCTTTAAGACCTTTTGTAGCCAAAGAAACTCACATACTCCTTGAGCCATTGATCTAAACTCAGCTTCTGCACTGCTTTGAGCGACAACACTTTGCTTCTTGCTTCTCCATGTAACCAAGTTGCCCCAAAGAAACGTACAATAGCCAGACGTAGGCCGTCTATCAGTAACCGAGGCAGCCCAATCAGCATCGGTATACACCTCTATCCCTCTTTTATCGTTCTTCCTGAAGAACAGACCTTTCCCTGGGGAGCCTTTGAGGTAACGAAGAATACGGTACACAGCTTCTAGATGCTCTTCACATGGTGAGTGCATGAACTGACTAACCATGCTCACAGCGAAAGCAATGTCAGGGCGCGTATGAGACAAGTAGATTAGTTTCCCAACTAACCTTTGGTATCTTCCTGTTTCGACTGGAACACCATCTTTAACATCTCCTAACTTGGTACCCAGTTCTATGAGAGTATCCGATGGCTTACACCCACTCATCCCAGTTTCTGACAGCAGATCCAAAATATATTTCCGTTGTGATACTACAATACCACTTTTTGAACGGGCCACCTCCATTCCAAGGAAGTATCGTAGGTCACCAAGATCTTTAATCTCAAATTCTCTAGCAAGATTTTGCTTTAGTCGATTCATTTCTTCAACATCATCCCCTGTCAAAATCATATCATCCACATAAACAATGAGAACAGAAAGTTCGTTTCTTGTGGACGTTTTTGTGAAGAGAGTATGATCAGACTGCCCTTGATTATACCCTTGGCCCTTGAGGAACTTCGTTAATCTTTCGAACCACGCTCTAAGGGATTGTTTAAGGCCATACAAAGACCTCTTTAGCTTGCAAATTTTTGTCCCAAATTTCTCAGTAAAACCAGGTGGAGGTTCCATATAGACTTCCTTTTCTAGGTTTTCATTCAAGAAGGCATTCTTCACATCTAACTGATTCAGAGGCCAGTCCAAGTTAGCTGCAACTGATAAAAGAACCCGAACTGTATTTAGTTTTGCCATGCGAGGAAATGTTTCGGAGTAGTCGACTCCATATGTTTGCGTGAAGCCTTTAGCCACCAGACGAGCCTTGTACCGTTCCACTGATCCATCTAAGTTATACTTCACCGTGAATACCACTTACAACCAACAACTGTCTTTCTTTCTGGAAGTTTTACTTTCTCCCAAGTAGCATTCTTCTCTAGTGCTCTCATCTCTTCATACACTGCTTCTCTCCACTTCGGAACATTTAAAGCTTCCTGAACATTGTTAGGAACAACTATATTCGACACACAAGAGATAAACGCAGAATAGGACTTTGAGATATTTTTATATGACACAAAGTTTGAAATGGGATATTTGAGATATTCCGTACACGCTCCGACTCCTTTTCTAAGAGCAATAGGAAGATCAAGTTGATTAGACTGAGTTGACTCGGTATTATTTTGAGAACTACCTTCAGGTATCTCGGAAGAATCATTGTGAGTATCATGATCCATCTCCAGGTTGGATTGGGGTTGCTGAGGGATGGTTTCTTTCCTTCCTTGTTCTTGAATTTTTCTAGAATAAACAAAACCTTTTTACCGTTTTGCACACATCTTCTGGTCCATCGGTAGTAATCAGATTTTGGGATGACACTAGCCCTGGTTGTTCACCATTACCAACACTAGTATTTTCAATATTTAATTAATTTATTTTCCCAGATTGTGTTTTAAAATCATTAGGTGCTTGTTCATACAAAACATCAACTACCGAATTATCGAAACCACAATTACCGTCTTCACTCATGCTCTCCCCCTGAAGATGGGAGTCATTGTAATAGGATTTCCCCTCAAAGAAGGTGACATCCATAGAGATGTACAATTTTTTGGAAACTAGGTCAAAACATTTGTACCCTTTCTGATTTGTAGGATAGCCTACAAAAATACATTTGTGTGCCTTTGGTTTAAGTTTAAAATATTTTGGGTCATGATTATGAACAAAGGCAACACTACCAAATATTTTTAAGGGAATATCCCCTAAGAGCCGAGTGTTGGGAAATATGTCAGAGAGCAATTTGATGGGGGTTTTAAAATTCAAAGTTCGGGTTGGAAGTCGGTTAATAAGGTAAGTAGCAGTCAAAATAGCATCTCCCCAAAGGTATTTTGGAACTTTAGTTTGAAAAATTAAAGCTCAAGCAACTTTAAGTAGATGTCTATTTTTTCTTTCAGCAACTCCATTCCGTTGAGGAGTATAAGTGCAAGAACTTTGGTGAATTATCCCATTTGTGACGAAAAAATCCCCTAACATCTTATTAAAAAATTCCTTCCCATTATCACTTCGAAAAATTTTAATTTTGGTTTGAAACTGTGTGTATCATGGTGTAAAAGTTTTGAAACACACTCCCAACTTCTGATTTTTCTTTTAAGAGAAAGACCCAACATACTCTAGTGTGGTCATCAATGAAAGCCACAAACCAACGTTTGCCAGATTAAGTGGGCACTCTAGAGGGACCCCAAATATCACTATGAATCAAGGTGAAAGGTTGTGATTTCTTATATGGTTGAGACGGAAAAACCGTACGTTGATGTTTTGCTAATTCACAAGATTCACACCGAAATTTAAGCAATTTTTTATTCATTAATAACTTGGGAAACAAATGCTTTAAATATTGAAAGTTTGGATGTCCTAACCTATAATGCCATAGCAAAATCTGACTATCACTAGAAACAGAAATAGAATTAAAACAAGTCTTCCGTCTTGCCTTCCAGAGGTAGACCCATTATTGAAGAAGTAGAGACCCCCATCCTATTTAGCAACCCCAATCGTCTTTCCTGAATTTGAATCCTGAAATTCACAATGAGAAGACCAAAAGTTAACTTGACAATTGAGATCAAGAGCTAATTTGCTGACAGATATAAGATTATACGATAAATTAGGGACATGTAAGACATCTTTGAGAGTGAGAGACGGGGAGACGATTATGGTTCCTTTGCCGGCAACCGCAGCGAAAGAACCATCAGCAATTTTAACCTTTTGATTCCCTGCACACGGAGTATATGACGAAAAAAATTCCGAGATACCAGTCATGTGGTCAGTAGCCCCTGAATCTAATATCCAGTTGCTATGGGATTTGATACAGGCAATTGTAGCTGTAAACTTATTACCTGACTGAGTTATGGAACATGAGGAGCCAGAGTTTCCGAAGGAATGAGCTTGAACCATTTTGCAAAGATGCTCTATTTGTTCCTTTGTGAATGAAAGTGGTTCTAAGGAAGATGGTTGCTCTGAATCTACATTGCTAGCTTGGAATGCTCGGGCACCTCCCCTTGTTTTGTTATCACGCTTCTTCCAATTTGCTCGTTTACCATGAAGTTTTCAACAACTATCACTAGTATGACCTGACCACTTACAATGATCACACCACAATCTCTGCTTTCCTCCCCGCTTATCACTGTCTACGGCTTTATCAAGAACTACTAGTGCAGAGCCTTCAACATCTGTACGGGGTTCACATTCGTCTTTTAACATCACAGATCGTCGAGCCTCTTCTCTTCGTATCTCAGAGAACACCTCTCTGATAGTGGGCAAGGGTATTCTGCCTAAAATACGACCCTGAACTTTGTCTAGGTCCTTGTTTAGTCCAGCCAAGAAGACAAACACACGACCTCGCTCAACCTTCTTCCTATAACGGGCACTATCATTCGGGTTTTCCCACTCTTCGGTTTCAAATAAATCCAACTCTTGCCATATGGACATCATGTCATGGTAGAAAGCTGTAACCCCACGATCCCCTTGTTGCATCTTCCACAACCGGTTATTGAGTTCGAACATTTGAGAATGGTTGTCTAGATCCGAATACGTTTCCTTAACCGCTTGCTAGATATCTCGAGCAGTCGGCAGGAACATGTAGGGTTTACCGAGTCCAGCCTCCATAGAATTAATTAACCACGAGGTAACCATCGAATTCTCCTCGCGCCATGACTTAAAGCCCGGGTCGTTAGATGGTGGTGGTACCACCTCGCCATTCACATAACCTAATTTTCTTTTGCCGTCAATAAACAACCTCATTGATTGTGCCCATTCGAGATAGTTTCTTCCGTTCAACTTGTGACTGATATTCGCTACCGGATTCTCACTAACCGAATAGACAAGCAAACTGCGATATAGGATCTGTGAATGTAGAAGACGTGCTTGTGGTGGAACCACTAGAAGAATTTGTGAGACTCGGAGTGGTAGCAACCACCATTGCAAGTTTATAGTTCATATTGGTCGAGGATCAACAACTAAACAACCTCAGGACTGAATAAAACCAAATCTGAAACAAGAACACATCAAGAATCAAACTAACCCGTTGCACTAAATCTGGACATACCAAACCAAGCCAAATTCGGAATGGGTTAAACTAAACCAGGGCTACAATAAGGTGCGGAACAAGGAGACGATCTGCCCTGGAAATTTTGGCAGCAATCGGAGCAGCCACGCGCCTCCACGCGCGGTGGAGACTGACGGCGCGTGAGATCCACGCACAGAGGGACAGTGGCGCGTGTGGGTGCGTGCGACGTCCGTTTCCGGTGGTTCTTTCGGGGTTCTACTCGTCCGACAATTCCGACCAAGCCTGTGTGGTTGGATCTTGGAAACGTGAAGAATTACGCATGCCAGTGAGCAAAGAAGGACGGCGGCGGGTAGGGTTTATTTCTGGCGTGCACAGTGATGATGGCTAGGGTTTTCTGGCAAGTGTTTTGGCCAGACCTAGGGTTCCTAACCTAGCTCTGATACCATGAAAATTTAGAGAGGAAGAATTATTTTATTCCATGATGATAAAGAATGAAAACAACGCACCTTATATAGGAAATAAACACAACTCCTAATTAACCTAGAGTCCCTATCAAGGTGGGATTCTACTCACAACTAAAATAAAATAAATAAAATAAATAATACTGAATTATCAATAAAATCAATACCATTTCCACTCACACCCCAAACATACGCCTATATCTCTACTATCCTATACACTTTATCTCATCAATCTTTTAATAAAAAAAATTACAACTTAAAATTTGAAAATCGAATTTAGTAAATTTTATATGTTTGAAATCTACTAATCAATATTATAAAACAACTTTGGTTGTGAATATAAAATTGTATAAAAAATTTCAAGAAAGATTATGGGATATTACTGTTAAAGACATTCTATGTATTTGTATCTAAGTCTTATTTCAAAAATTATGGAAGTACCGAAGTTCAAATGACCTTAATATTTTCATAAATCACATGTAGATTTTTGTACGCAGTGGTATACGAAGGGCTATGTGAATAGGATGGATAATGAGACCCCAGGTTGCAGTTGATCCAATATTCGGAAATTTTATAGTAGGATTTTCTTATATATATATACTTTTGTATAACAATAATTCTTTGTCATATATGTTGTGGGAAACTATTTATACGATGCACATCCTTTTTTTTTTTTTTTTTTCAATTTAGGTGTTGTATAACAATTACTAATATTGTGCTCTTATTGTGCTATGCCTTTTTAAATGGTACTCTTTATTTTCAACTATCAATTTATTTTCTTGTTTAATTGTGCCGACCGGTACGGCCATATAAAACAAGGGGTACATAATTCCTGATCTTGGACAAAAACGTATGACGAAGACAAACCTTCCAGCTAACATGACTTAATTCCTAATAACATAAAAAGATGTAAACGTAAATAAAATACTCTCTTCCAATATTCTCAAATCCATTTCAACAACCTTATTTACTTTAGTACATTTTCACCTTTATTTTTCTTATATGTGAACAGATTCTAAAATATTACTACTTGATTGGCAGATGAAGCACGCGCTAAGGAGTTCAAGCTGAAACATATGTGGAAGAGTCCAAATGGGACCATTCGAAACATTTTAAATGGTTGGATGAATTCCCCTTAAGGGTGTTTTAGTCTTTGTTATTTGATCCACAAGTTTGTTTGGTTGTAACTGGTTCATGTGATCTCCGTTTGCTGTAGGAACGGTTTTCAGAGAACCCATTATCTTTGAAAATATTCCCCGGCTTGTCCCAGGTGTTATTCATTTAATGATCTGTTTGTTGCCCATCTTTTTCCTTCTTGTTAATATGCTGAGTGATACGAATTGTCAACATTGTCAGGTTGGACCAAGCCAATATGCATCGGGAGGCATGCTTTTGGTGATCAGTATCGAGCTACTGATCTAGTTATTGAAGGATCTGGAAAACTGAAAATGGTGTTTGGTATGATCCTATTTTGCTAGTGAGCTTTCCAAAGACTTCACTTAGTTCCATGCTGCGCAGGAACAAAGTTTCTCAATATTTCATACATCATTGTCTTGTCAAGAATTCATTATCAGAAACTGCTTCTGAAAACTTTTGCAGTACCGGATGGCCAACCTGAGAAAACAGAATTTGAAGTATTCCAATTTACTGGTGCTGGTGGAGTAGCTCTGTCAATGTATAACACTGATGAGGTTTGACTCGTGATGCTTTTCTTTTGTTCAGATTCGTCAAGTCTCTACCATCTTTTATGGTAAAGCAATTCGAGTTTTTAAATGATGGACAATAGACACATTCTGGATGTAAGAGGCAGAACATTGGTTCTTCACTTATTCCACATTCTGTTTTTTATTTACCCTCAATGGACGGATATTTGTTTTTGTCCAGGCATGATATTCAAAACTCAGTCAGGTAAATTAGTTATGAGGGAAATCGTGGACTTCATATTATGAGCTATAGAAAGAATCGTGTGGGTGTTCATGAATCTCAAGATGGTTGTTCTCCCTAACCAAATGGGCTATAGAAAGAATTGTGCGGGTGTTCATGAATCTCAAGATGGTTGTTCTCCCTAACCAAAAGGATATAGGGACTCTATATTTCAGCTTTAGTCCCATGACTGGAGTGATGAGCACATGCTTCTCAGTACTAATCCATATGAAATTACCATTACTGGGCCATCAAATTCTCAGTGGCCACAACCAGAATGGAATATTATTTGATCCTGGAAATCCTATGTCATAAATTAATATAAAATGTTTACCTTTTGCATGATCATCACACATAGCATTTCCTTTCCATTACTTCTACGGCATGCAACTTCAATATTGTAAACTATGATAGGTGGAAAATTATATTATCATTAGAGAGAAGATTATACACATATATATATGCACAAACTCCTATTTAAGTAAGGAAACAATCCTACCAATCATACTAATTAGGATCCCCTAATTATCTACTTTCCTCTTACATTGTTTACAACTCATAAACAATATTTACAACTCATAACACTCTCCCTAAAGCCTTATCATAGGTATTGATTATGCCTAGCTTGTTTAAAAGATAATCAACCCGAATCCCGGTTAAGGCTTTCCTGAAAAGATCACCCAATTGTTCTTCGGTCATCATATACCCTGTGGAAATTAAACCTTGCTGTATCTTCTCACGGACAAAATGGAAATTAATTTCAATGTGTTTCGTGCGTTCATGGAACACAGGATTAGACGCAATATGTATGGTAGATTGGTAGCTTGGTTATCACATCACAATTTTGCTGGTATCGAAGTCGTAATCCCTATTTCAGGTAGGAGCTGACATATGCACATTATTTCACACACTGACTTAGCCATAGCTCTATATTTTGCTTCTGCACTGTATCGTGACACAACATTTTGCTTTTTACTCTTCCATGAAACTGAATTTCCTCCAACAAAGACACAGTAACCTGATGTGGATCTTCTATCTACCTTGGAACCTGCCCAATTTGCATCCGAGAAATATTCAATACGAGTGTGTTCATGATTTGCATACAAGATATCACGTCCAGGTGCTCTTTTCATGTAACACAAAATTTGTTCTAACATTGCCTAACGATGAACTGTTGTGGATGACATAAACTGGCTCACCACACTAACAGAATACGCAATATCTGTGCAAGTTACTATAAGATAGTTCAATTTCCCCACCAATGTTCAATATTTCTCAGGATCCTCGAATAGTTTACCATCTTTTGTCAACTGTACATTGGGAATCATTGGAGTACTATATGGGTTTGCCTTCAACTTCCCAGTCTCAATTAATAAATCAAGAACATATTTCCTCTGAGATAAAAAGATGCCCTAGTCACTATAAGATAGTTCAATTTTCCCACCAATCTTCTATATTTCTTAGGATCCTCGAATAGTTTACTATCTTTTGTCAACTGTACATTGGGAATCATCGGAATACTATATGGGTTTGCCCCCAACTTCTCAGTCTCAGTTAATAAATCAAGAACATATTTCATCTGAGATAAAAAGATACCCTTTTTACTTCTTGTGACTTCGACACCAAAAAAATACTTTAGTGTCCTTAAGTCCTTTGTATGAAACTGAGCATGAAGAAAGGACTTAAGAGAAGAGATGCCCATAGTATCACTCCAAGTAATGACAATGTCACTTACGTACACAACTAATAGAATGATGTCTGCTTCAGATTGTTTATAAAACACAGAGTGGTCAGATTTACTTTTCGCCATGCCAAATGTCTCAATAGCTTGCCTAAATTTTCCAAACTAAGCACGAGGACTCGATTTCAAGCCGTACAAAGATTTACGAAGATGACGGACTTTTCCATACTCCCTATAAGCAACAAACCCTGGAGGGTGCTCCATATAGACCTCCTTTTGAAGATCACCATGAAGAAAAGCATTCTTTATATCGAGCTGATGCAAAGGCCAATGATAAGTAGCGGCCAAAGATATAAATAACCTGACAGATATTAGTTTACAACGGGAGAAAAAGTATCGGAATAATCGACTCCATAGGTTTGAGCATAGCCCTTAGCAATTAGGCGGGCTTTTAAACGAGCAACAAACCCATCAGGATTGACCTTGACGGTGAACACTCATTTGCATCCGATAACCTGTTTCCCTATAGGCAAAGTGACAAAGTCCCATGTACCATTTTTATCTAAAGCATCAATTTTGCTTTATCATTGCATTATGCAATCCAGGATATGATTGGGCCTCGTGAACAATTTTAGGAACAGATATAAAATCAAGAGATGCAATGAATGAACAAGACGAAGGTGACAACTGATCATAAAATGCACAAGAAGAAACAGGATAATTACATTAACATTTACCTTTGCGTAAAGCAATGGGAAGATCATCACTTGGCACTGAATCTGATGAAGAAAAAGCTAGTGGAGGACATGGATTAGGAGTGTGTCACCGTTTGGAGTAGACTTTATGAATGGAAGGTTTGACAGGCGCTAGTTCAACAACGGGTTCAGAGATTGTGATAGTATATGTAGGTTGGAAAATACCCTAGAATGGTGAATAGGATTTTTGAAACATAATCCGATTTACAAAAAAGTTTCAAAAAGAGTTTAAATAATAAAACTTTAACTCAATATATATCAAGATAGTATGTATAATAACAATCAATCACAAGAGCAAGTAACAAATATAAATACAAGTAAATAAAGACATTGCGTTTAGAAAGATTGAACCAAATGAGTCAACGACGTTTTGTTCACATGGTTCGATTGTTTAGACCATACGCCTGTGCCGGAGTAATGCCCCTAAGAAGTTCCACTAAAATTGATTTTCTTACGGGTGAAAATCAAACCTTTACAAGTGTAATCTTTCTCACTACACTCTACAAGTGTTATTTTTCTCACCACACTCAACACAAGATTCACTATTGCTATACTATGAGAAAGACCTCTCACAATTTGAAGAATAAAATAGGTTTTGGTGATACACACTAAGATACAATAACTCGCAAGTGTATTTGAGGATTACAAATGAGGCTCACACTAGAATCATCAAGATTAATCAATAAATAAGCTCAGATATGAAGAATATGATCAATACATAGCTTGTACACTTGAATAATGAGGATATATGAAAAATGAGTTTGTATGATCATTCAAGTTGTAAAATGTGTCTAAGACCTCATATATATATATAGCTTGCAAAAGTATATAGCCCCTTGAAATAATTATGAAAAGTTATGGGTCAAAAGTAGATATTTTCAAACTTTCCAACGGCTAGTTTTGGCAATGTAGTCGACTAACCCATACACAATGTAGTAGACTACATGGTGTAGTCGACTACTTCAGAAACAATGTAGTTGACTACATGCTACTGTCCACCGATGAACACTCGAACCTTAAATAAACCAAAAGCTTGGGGAATGTTCTAGAGGTTATTCTAAGCATGTTGGAGTTGGTTTTGATCATTAATTCACCCGTATGAATTAGTTATGATTTTTACAAGAAAACTGGTTTATGAGAAATAGTTCTTCAATGAAGTTTGAATCAAACTTGAATTTGAAAGTTGTATAAATGCAATGAATGATACAAGATCATGTTTGAACTTAATTTTTGATCAATGATGAAACTTTACATAAAGCTAAACGCTCACTCAATTAATAAAGTTGTTGGATTTCAATCAACTTGATTTGAATTATTTGAGCTTCTCTTAAATCCACAATGCTTTTCCATCTTGATTCTTGATATCTTGAGTTCATTAGAGAGTTGAGATGATGTCATGTAGTGGTGATACACTTGATAAGGTTTCTATTGCCTACTTGAGATCTAACAGAGCTGTAATTTTTGCTTATTTATTGTTTCATTAAACTTGGAGTACAGTCCATTTGTGCTTTTGCTGAGGCTTCAATGACCACAGCTTACCAGAAACGGTGGCCACTTTATCTTAGCACCAAAAACACTATACTTAAAAAATATGACGGAAGGTACAATACTTGTCAGCCTTTCTTTTAAATCTTTTTAAGAAATAAAGCTGTCAATTGACTTCTCTAGCGCCAAGGTCTGCCTCTGCCTGTTGGAATGACAGTCTTTTTATCTTATTACTGCATCTGTATTGTTCTTGTTTCCTATAGATTCATGGATATTTTCCAACAAGTTTATGAAAAAGGTTGGAGATCCAAGTTTGAGTCCGCAGGGATCTGGTGAGCAACGACGCCTTGCATGTTGGTTGGTTATCCATGTTTTTTTTAACCCAGCTGATTCAGTTGATATGATAGGTATGAACATCGTCTTATAGATGATATGGTTGCTTTTGCGCTCAAGAGTGAGGGAGGTTACGTATGGGCGTGCAAGAACTACGATGGAGACGTTCAAAGTGATTTTCTGGCCCAAGGTTTGTTCCACTTCGTGTAATTTGTCGTAGTTAATGGAAATGTTTGCAGTTCTGGGAGAAGGATGGTTCAAAATTGAAATGTTTTGTGTTATTTATTGACAAAAAAAATGTGTGCTCATCATTACAGGGTTTGGATCATTGGGTTTGATGACATCTGTACTGGTATTTCTGCTGTCTCACATTTGTTTTTTTCTCCAAATATGTTCTTTTCATTGCACACCCTCAGTCTCAGAATTTGGATGGCCTCCAGGTATGCCCAGATGGAAAGACTATCGAAGCTGAAGCAGCCCATGGCACAGTTACTCGTCATTACCGAGTTCATCAAAAAGGAGGGGAAACTAGCACTAACAGCATAGCTTCAATCTTTGCATGGTCACGAGGGCTTGCCCACAGGTAAGGAATTGTTCTTTTCATTTTTCTTCCCTTCGTTGCTTAGATATTTCTGGAAGGGAAGAATGTGTAGGAAATTCAACAAAGAAAATTAAGCATGTTGTTTGTAAACAGGGCAAAATTGGACGACAACTCTAGACTTTTAGATTTCACTGAGAAACTGGAAGCAGCCTGCGTTGCAACAGTTGAACAGGGAAAGATGACTAAGGATCTTGCACTTCTTCTCCACGGGGCCAAGTAATGTCAGAACTCAGAAGTACCTTTCCCTTTATGGATTCGCCAATTCTCTTAATTATGTGTTCAAAATTGAACTGCCTTGTTGTAGGGTTACTAAGGCTCAATATTTGAATACTGAGGAATTCATCAATGCTGTGGCTGAGGAGTTGAGAGCAAGACTATCCCAGAAAGCAAAGTTGTAAACACATGCAACTCGTATGTGGTATGGCATCAGCAACTTTTTTATTCTCTATTTCTGTTATTTAGCTACTCTTACTACATTTGGTATGCTTTTGGGAAGTTTGACTCTTGTGCCTTTTGAGGAAAATTAGTAAATAGCCCCCTCCGTCCCAAGTTAAGTGTCTAGATTTGAGTTTCACTGTTTTTTTGACCACACCCTAATTTGATCCTAATTAGTGGTTAAGACCAAAAGTTGTTCAGTATAATGATATTTCATATATTGACTATGTTCTAAAAAGAAATCAGGCATTTTTAATTTGTGACATCCTAAAAGGAATGATGGACTCTTATTTTGGGATCGAGAGAGTACATGAAATCTAGCAAGCAATAGTAGTTATTAAAAAGGGATTTCATAATACTCGTACTTGAGTTCTGATCTATATGATTGTTAGGTAGGCATCCGGTGTTGCAAAGGGGAGGGGCAAGTGAAGTGAGAATTGTAAAAGACAGCTGTTGGACATGGGAAACTGATTTAAGCTATGCCTTTTATTCTCAGTTTATGAGGTGGTGATGCCATTGTGGGGACACCTTATATTAATGGTATTTTTAGCACAATAGTGAAACCCCTGTTCAAGGGGCCAGTTTCCCCGTAATTTTATATTCGAAAAATGGAGAGATTTCGACATGTCACTGCAATTTGAATGAAAGTAGACATTTGCTTTCCATGAAAGCCAAATATTTGAAAGTTGAATTGCTCAGAGTCTCTCTCTATGCTCGTTCATAAGTGTTCACTTATTGTCATAAATCTGGTTTTGTACCTCCTATATAAAACGTTTACTCATGAGTGTTTGTGCTTTGACGGCCGCTTGTTGAGGTCTTCACTATATAAGGGATTGCTACCTGATAGATATAATTATGCAAGTGTTCAACCAACATGACACAAGCTCTCGACAGGATACACCTCCCGACAGCTTTTAACATGACAAAAACAAAGTTATTTGATAGTGTAAATTCTCAATTACAATGTTTCGCGACATGGAAATTAGGACAAAATTACTATCCCCAATGTGATTCTTGTTAGCAGTTCATGGGTTTATATACAACTACATTGATCAATGGTGAATTTTGAAATTCGGAGGCCAAAGCACTATCAATATTTTTTATCCTTTTAGATATAAAAGTAAATAACATAATAATAATATTAAAGGAGGTATTAACATTCCATGGGCTATTGCATATGAAATCAGAGGCATTCAAGAGCTGCTGCATTCATTTGTTTTTACAATAAATCATGTATATAGAGAAGCTAATAGAGCTGCTGATTATCTTGCCAATTTAGGAGTTAGGGAGAAGAAAGTGCTTGTGTTTGGTAGAGCAACAATGCCTTGGAAATTAATAGGCATTACTAAAATTGACAGAAGTAGTCTGATGGATATTCGTATCCCTACCATGTAATGTTTTTTTTCTTTTTTTTTCATTTTAATAAATTTAGGGGCTTTTGCCTTGTTTCCCCCAAAAAAAACATAATAATAATAAGAAGAAGAAGAAGAAGAAGAAGAAGAAAAGCTAACCAATATGAATTTCTTCGTACTAGGTTAAAAAAATGTGAATTTGCAACTGTTACGTGTTATTTTCCTTGTATTAAGTTAAAAAAAATGTGAAAAAAAACCCTCATTTAGACCAACCATTAATAATTCATTCCAAAAAACATGAAAAAAAGCTTGAAAGTCGCATTAAATACAATTTTATGTTGAAATTTATGGGTCTCAACTAGGTGATTGTAGTTTCTCATGTATGACTATATCGACCACATGTCTATAATCTATTACACGAAAAGCCATGATTTGAAGTTTCTTTACGTCAAAGAGAAAAGAGCATAGCCGGTACAGATCTAGAGATTCGTTAGTACAAGTATGTATTTTGATAAAAAGAAAGTAATTTTCTTTTGTTTTCCTTTGTCCCAGAATATGAAATTTTACATATTGATAGTTTTATTCTTGAATTTGGGCTCTAAAAATATCTAAATTTTGTGTTATTAAATGAAGACTTAAATAAGCGTAGTTTATCGTATGTGCGATTGACCTAAAGTTGAGTTTAATTTGTTTGAAAAAAATTATTAAATAAATATAAAATTATTTTGAATTTTCAAAATTAAATCCAATTGACTTAGTGACCTTTGGTCAAGTCGTTCAGTTCGGATATCTCCACTTTTCCCATTATGCGATTTTCTCTTAGCCACACTTAAGGGACAACGTAGTTTAGTGATATTGACTCGGACTACTCCTCGATGGTACGGCCAGTGTATTGGTGAAATGCACTTCATTGGCATTTTACCTTCATATATTGAAATTAAATTTAAAATACTGAACTTGATTTCTGCTTCCAGAATCTTTGAAAAAAATTTATTTAAATATTTTTTGAGCATTAATTAAGAAGCAACCACCACTCGTGACCAAAGAAAAACGAAACGTACATACAGAGAGAAGCGGGGTTTTTTTTGTGTGTGTGTGGGGGGGGGGTGGTTAGTTATGAACTAGAGCTACATGTCCAACTGACATATACGGAAAATAAAGAAGCTAGAGCTACGACACAACAGGACATATATGTAATAAAGGAAAGAAAATAACTGGCTGAGGTGAGCTAGCTACAAAAAATAGGCTGGATGTAGCTAGCCAGTGCCCGGTGACACCCAAGTCTTGGTTGTCGTCGTCGTCGTTGGAAGCCGCAGCACCAGCACCAAAAACAGGACCACCTTTGCCTGCAGCATCCTCCACCTTGTCCTGAAGCTTATCAATCTGGATACCACCCTGATCCACCCGGGACCTAATATCTGTCTTCGTCTTGTTCTCTCCCCCTTCCACTGACTCGTATATCGTCGCTGTTTTTGAATCCTTTGGCAGTGCTCCTTGCGCCCCTGACATCCCTACCTACCTCAAGATGATTGATATGATCAAAACCGATCAAGAAGCCAGATATATATTCGATCAAGCAAATAATTGAACAGATGATCAAAACCGATCGAGAAGCCAGATATATATTCAAACAAATAATTGAACACAAATACTCTTATCCCTCTAGATACTGTTAGAGAGTTGCTTGCAATGCTCACTCTTCACCACTTTCAATTGCTTCCTAGTCTCTCTCTTGTCCAACCCTCCGATCTAATAATATTAACCAACTTTTAATATGTACACACGGGGAAGTGTCAGGTAAGGGAAGGAGGGGAGATGCATTTAGAATTCATCATTAATGGATTGCAGTAGTTGAAAGAAAAGCAACGACTAGTGAGGGAATTAAATAATCAGACGACGCTATTTTGTAATAGGCTACTTATTCAAAGTGACGCCGTTTTGATAATTTTGTCATTTAGTAGAGAGGGTCAAAGTTAGTTATAGCAATTTATAATTCCTTTATTTTATTTTCCGATTGGGCCACATGTCAGTATGTAATGCAATGAATTGGTAATGTATGGAGTCACAGAGAGCTTACAGGCATGAATGAGAATATTATTTTTCTTCCTTCTCTCTCTTTTCTTACTCAACGTCTTCTTCTTCCCCAAGTCTCTCTCTCTTAACCCTATTTCTATTTCTATAATTTCGCCCTTAATATCATATTAGCTTAATTAATCAGTTTTAGATATACCCAGAACCTCACAATTGGTATCAGAGCAGTGATTCTCTGACCGATTCACCACACTTCAAATGGCGGGAGGAGGAGTAAACTAGTTGAAAGAGCAGGTAGAGGCAAACCAAATAGCAGTGGAAAACTCGATGAAGGAGATGGAGAACAAGCAAGATTAGTTGAGTATAAGGCAGGATGACCTCGAGAAAAAGGTAAATTCAGTACAAACCTCAGTTAATGCTCTATAATTCACATTTAACACTCAATTTGCTTGGATCCGACAAATGCTAGACCCTAGTGGAAAAAAAGGGGGAGATATAACTCCTATTGATGATAATCAGAAGGGATTGCCAGAAACCCCAATGGTGAAACACACTAAGGCTTCTTCCTCTTGTGTTACACCTGTTGGATCTGAGAATTGGGAAGCTAAGAAGCAAGAGCCAACTGTTGTTATGGGGAGTACCCAATACACTAATTTCAAATCACATAAGTATGAGTTTCCTAAATTCGATGGTGATGAAAATGTTGTGGATTGGCTTCAGCAATGTAACTGCTTTTTCTTAATTAATCTGATGCCTATGCAAGAGAGGGTGATGTTTACTTCCTTATATCTAAGTGGCAAGGCTAGAAAATGGCTTTTCATACGTTTTAAGTCATTGACCAATGTCAGTTGGGACCTATTCAAAGTGGAGATCACTAAAAGGTTCTCTAAACAAGGTTACTACAATGTTGTGACTGAGCTGCATGAACTCAGACAAACTGGCAGTGTGGAAGAATACCAAAGTAGATTTAAAGAGCTGAAAATACAAGTGTTAGAAAAGGAGCCAAACATCAGTGAAACCTACTTCGTATCAGGCTTTATTGGTGGATTACAAGCTGAACTGAGGAACTTTGTGTACATGCTTAAACCAGCCACTCTAGATGATGCTGTCACCCTTGCTAGACTACAGGAAGGTGGGTTCAATTCCCTACTGGCCAAAGCTAAGGCACAACCTACCTATAAAACCACCACTTACCCTACTCAATCGAACATAAACTTTCCATCCCCTAATCTATCACCCAATAATACCACAAAACCTTCCATATCTTTAACTAACTTCACCTCCAAAATTGATACCAAACCAATAACCTTACCTAACAAAAGCTCTTCACCCAATGCAATTTTACCTATCAGAAAGATATCACCTGCTGAGATGCAAGCTAGGCAAGAAAAAGGATTATGCTATAACTGTGATGAGCAGTATTCCTTTGGTCACAAATGCAAAAAGTTCCAGGTTTACCTTATAAGTGGAGAGGATAAGGAGGATGAAACTGTTGATGATGCTCAACCTGAAACACTAGAGACAAAAGAACAAGCATCAGATGATAGCCTTAGCATCTCAATGCATGCCATTGCTGGTGGAGCTCCTTGCCAAACTTTAATACTGCAGGGTCAAAGTAAGAAGGTACCACTGAGCATTCTGGTCGACTTAGGCAGTACCCACAACTTTTTGGATCCCTACTCTGCCAAACAAACAGGTTACCAGTTAATTCCAACCACCAATCTAGTGGTAACCATAGCAGATGACAATAAAACAAGCAGCAGAGCGTATTGCCCAGACTTTAAATAGTCGGTACAAGGAGAAGAGTTCACTACCACTATGAGGATCATTCCATTGGGAGGATATAATATGATATTAGAGGTTGATTGGCTTAAAAAATTCGGTCCAGTTACTTTGGACTTGAATAATTTGACCATGAATGTGAAGAAAGGGGATAGAATGGTCACATTGCAGGGAGGAACCAACTCACAAGGAGAATTGCAAGTCATTTCCGGGGGATCATTGTATGGTTTGTGCTCCAGCCAGCAATGCAGTTTCATTGGTCACTTGAATTATGTGACAAAAACAGAGATTGCTACAGCCTCAGTTCCTGCTGCAGTAACCTCTCTTTTAAATAAATATGACTGCCTCTTTCGTGAACCCAAAGGACTGCCTCCTCCTAGGTTTCATGATCATCACATTCCCCTCAAATTAGGCGCATCTCCTTTTTCCATCAGGCCCTACAGATATCCCCATGTGCAGAAAAATGAGATTGAAAAATTGGTGAAAGAAATGCTAGAGAGTTGCATAATCAGACCTTCTACAAGCCCATTTGCCTCCCCAGTTTTATTGGTTAAGAAGAAAGATGGTTCTTGGCGCTTATGCATTGATTATAGAGAATTAAACAACCTCACAATAAAGAATAAATTCCTAATACTAGTCATTGATGAGTTGTTAGATGAACTCCATGGGGCAGCTCTCTTTTCAAAACTGGATCTCAGGGCTGGTTACCATCAAATAAGGGTCAATACGGATGATATCTCCAAAACAGCCTTCCAAACGCATGAGGGTCATTATGAATTTCTAGTGATGCCTTTTGGTCTGACCAATGCACCAGCCTCCTTCCAAGCTCTTATGAACCAAGTTTTTAAGCCTTACCTACGAAAATTCATTATAGTATTTTTCGATGACATCTTAATTTATAGCAAGAGTATTGAAGAGCATTTAGATCATTTGCAATTGGCTTTTGAAGCCTTAAAGCAGCATCAACTCTATGTCAAGTTCTCCAAATGCAGCTTTGCCCAAGCACAGTTAGAATACTTGGGCCACATCATTTCACAGGAAGGGGTTGCAGTTGATGAAAACAAAGTTACAGCTATGCTCACATGGCCACTGCCTAAAAATATTAAAGCATTGAGAGGCTTCTTGGGTTTGACAGGTTACTATTGGAAATTTGTGAAAAGGTATGGCATCATTTCCAAGCCATTAACCCAACTGCTCAAGAAAAACCAGTTCCATTGGTCATTGGAAGCAACAACTGCCTTTGAAACTCTTAAACATGCAATTTCTACCACCCCTGTTTTGACCCTACCAGACTTTTCTAAGCCTTTCGTAGTGGAGACTGATGCATCACAAGAGGGCATAGGTGCTGTCCTAATGCAAGAAGGTAGACCCATAGCTTTCTTAAATAAAGCCTTACCACCAAGAAAAAAATGCCTCTCCGCTTATGAAAGAGAACCGTGGGCTCTCATTTACGCTGTTCATAAGTGGAGAACATATTTATTTGGCCATCACTTCATCGTTAAAACTGATCATCAGAGCCTTAAGTTTTTGCTTGAACAAAGGTTACTTCAATGTTTCAACAAAAATGGTTGACCAAATTGCTTGGGTTGGATTATACCATAGTGTATAAACAGGGCAGTGAAAATAAGGTAGCTGATGCACTATCAAGGAGGGACTTCGGTGAAAGAAATGCAAGCCAATGCAATGCTTTAACAACTGTCCAATCAGCATGGCTGTGTGAGATCACAAAAAGCTTGATAGATGATGAGGTGGTGCAAACCGTTGTGGCTAAACTGATAGCAGGTTCTGACTAAACTGATAGCAGGTTCTAAAGAAGTACATGGGTATACATTTACCAATGACACACTGAGGTATCACGGCAAGCTATACATTGGGGCAAATGGGAATTTGAGACAAAAAATTATATAAGAACTACATAGCTCAGGATCTGGTGGGCACTTTGGCGTTAAAGCAACTCTTAAACGAATTACACAATTCTTTTACTGGCTAACAATGACCACTGAAGTCACATCCACAGTCCGAGGTTGCCTCATCTGCCAACAGAGCAAAAGTGAACATACACCTTACCCGGGATTGCTACAACCACTCCCCATTCCCACCCGCCCTTGGAAAGATATTGCCATGGATTTCATTGATGGCTTGCCTACTTTAGACCATAAAACCTCAATTTTTGTAGTGATTGACAGATTTTCTAAGTATGCTCATTTTCCCCCCTCTTTCATCCATATTCTACTCATGACATAGCCAAATTTTTCTTTGACAATGTGCACAAATTACATGGGTTACCGACTACCATCGTGAATGATAGAGATTCCACCTTTCTCAGTCACTTCTGGACCCAACTTTTTAAGCTACTTGGAACCAAATTATGTCATTCTACTTCTTATCACCCTCAAACCGATGGCCAAACTGAGCGCCTTAACTAATGCCTGGAAACTTTTCTGCGTTGCATGACTTTTGATAAGTCTAAACAGTGGGTCAAATGGATTTCCTTGGCTGAGTGGTGGTATAACACAACCTATCATTCTTCTCTCCAGTTAACTCCCTTTAAGTTGTTGTATGGTTATCCACCTCCTCATTTGCACATTCCACAGTTTGAGCCTACAGCTGACCTGGAGATTCAGCACTTTTTAAAGGACCGTAAACTAATGCTGTAATGCGTTTGTGCTCACTTACATGAAGCACAACACCGGATGAAACAATTTACTGATAAGCTTCGAACATAACACAAGTTTGAGGTGGGTGATTGGGTATTTCTCCGATTACAACCTTACCGCCAGACGTCCCTTTCCATGAGACGTGATTATAAATTAACACCACATTTCTACGGCCCTTACCAGGTCCTCGCCAAGGTTGGCCAAGTCGCTTACCGTTTACAACTATCGCCGACGGCCAGTATCCACCCGGTGTTTCACGTCTCCATGCTTAAAAAGAAACTGGGTAACGCAGTTGTACCTACCAGTGTTCTTCCTCCTGTTAATTCTGATGGCCAGTTCTTAGTTGAACCAGTTGCCATCCTCGATCAGCGCCTTGTTAGACGGGGTAATCTCCCAGTGGTGCAAGTCAAGATTCAATGGTTTAATATGCTACCTGAAGAGGCAACATGGGAGGACTATGACCGTATGAAAGCTCAGTTTCCCAATTTTGATCCTTAAGGACAAGGATCTTTTGATCTGCAGGGTATTGTCAGGTAAGGGAAGGTGGGGGAGATGCATTTAGAATTCATCATTAGTGGATTGCAGTAGTTAAAAGAAAAGCAACGACTAGTGAGGGAATTAAATAATCAGACGACGCTATTTTGTGATAGGCTACTTATTCAAAGTGATGCCGTTTTGATAGTGTTTTGATAATTTTGTCATTTAGTAGAGAGGGTCAAAGTTAGTTAAAGCATTTTATAATTCCTTTATTCTATTTTCCGATTGGGCCACGTGTCAGTATGTAATACAATGAATTGGTATATGTATGGAATCATAGAGAGCTTACGGACATGAATGAGAATATTATTTTTCTTCCTTCTCTCTCTTTTCTTACTCAACGTCTTCTTCTTCCCCAAGTCTCTCTCTTAACCCTATTTCTATTTCTATAATTTCGCCCTTAATATCAAATTAGCTTAATTAATCAGTTTTAGATATATTTAGAACCTCACAGGAAGCCATCTCAATTTATAGGAGATCCCTCCAATACAAACACCTGCCACGTTTCCTCTTGTTGCTGCACGTGGCACCCATGCCAAACTCCACCTCTACGTGTAATTCGACTGCTACTAGCTAAATTTCACTCGTCAGGTGCCCGGTCACGGATGGAAAGGTTATTGAAAATTTGCATATCAACCCTAATTTTTTTAAATTTGAGTAGTAATATTATTATTTTATTATATAATTATATTTTATTAATTTTTTAAATTATTTTTTATAAATAAAATTTAGAGTAATAATTTTAACATCCATACAAATATTTTAATATTTTAAAATTATTTTTAATAATATTTTATAAATTATTTTTAAAGCATTGTAATTTTATTCATTAAAATTAATTTTGGAATGTTGGATACTTTTTGTACAATTACAAAGGCTTCTTTATGTTAAGAGAGTATTTTTTTCTGTTCCTCTCTCGGACGAAGAGAACTCTTTTTGGCCGTTAGGCAAGTTCTCGGTTCCCTTTTGTTGATTTCTTTGCTAAGATGATGATGCGTTTGAGGTTTTGTGGACAAAACTGAAGCTAAACGGATGAGGAAGCTTGTGGGATAGAACTCTCAGATACTGTTGATAATGGCAAAGCAGAGTGAGCTTAGTTTGGTGGGGAAGATTTTATCAGATCAACCGCAAAGCCTTGAGACTGTCAAAGATACAATGAAGGCGGCTTAGCAGCCTAACAAGCGAAATTACTGGTTGTTGTCCAAAATTTTGAGAGTAATAAAAAGTTGGCGCATATTAAGTTTGACCGCTCTCCGTTCTGGGTAAGAGTCCGAAATCTGCCTTTGAACCGTATGGAGATTAATATTGCGAGGATGATTGGGAATAGAATTGGGGAATTTATGGATGTTGATCTAGATTTTGAAGGTATTGGGTGGGGGGAATGTTAGATTATTTATTTGGATTGGCATAGTCAGTGTTATTTAGTTTCTATTATTTGATACTCATATTAATTTAGATGTCAAACATTAGAGTATAATAATGTTAGTAGATCTTGTGTGGGTTCATTATAATAGATAAGTGGGCCCATTTATATTAATATAAGGAGTGGCCCCTATCTCTTTCCACTTGTAGTGTAATTGCCCCATTGAGATTGTACAAACCCTAGACACATAGTGGAATAGAGATAGTTTCTCTCCTCAATCACAGACCGAAGAACACGGCATCCATGGATTCATCTATGCCTGTTAATTCTTGATTCTAAAATTAATACGTGGTATTGATTGTTTATACATGCTACAATTTAGGATTATTACTCAGAATTAATATTATAAATATGAAATACACTTTCAATTAGTATCAGAGCGATGTTTAATCCTAATTGGTGGTTGTAAACAACATCATTATATTCATAACCCAATTCCATTAATTGATGTTCATGGACGGATTTTATTGTTGTTGTCATAGGAATAACCCCGACCAAAAAAAAACAAAAAAAACCTAGAGCAGCAGCCACACAATACCACACACAAGCCCTCTAGTTCTTTTCTCTCTAGATTTTTTGAAGAACACAAGTTCTTAGGTTTATTTTGTATTTTATTCTAGAGAGTTGTGATATATATATATATATATTGAATATCATTATCTTAACTTGAGAGAAGGCTTTGATTAATTTGTATATTTGAAATTGGGGATTTTTTTTTGGAACCAAGATCAAATATGTTTTGTGTTTATACTCGGCATTTTGACTGTGTGTTACTGGAAAATCTTCTATGGTGTTATACATTTGGTGATGCTTTGTTTTGGATCTGTTTTGGCTGAGAGAATATACGAACTGTTGTGTTCCGGATTTGCTTGCTATAAAGGCTGTTTGTAGTGGTCTTTGCACTTGGTTAGGAGGTGTAGTTCTAGATCTATGTGCTGAGGTTAAGGATCTGCTGTGTGTCCATTCAAAACTGCCGTGTAATGCAGATTTCTGCTGTGTGTTAACTCAGTTCAGTGTTCATTTGTTTCAGATCTGTTTTGCAAATTCTTCTTCTCTTAAATTCGGTACTGTAATACCCCATGTTTTGAATTGCAAGCTAGTACTCTTTATAAGCCCAATTAATGCTTAAATTCCGTTAGGGCTTGAATTCTTTCTTTTGGACCTTTCTGAATCAGTCTGTAACACCCTGTTCCTAAATCTCAAGTTTATTGCATTAAAAAAAATCGCGATTATAGCGATTTCGAGCTCCGAATAGTGAAATACTGTTCTGAAAGGAGCAATAGGGTTCGGAGACTTCCAATAAGTCATGTTGGTGTATTTAAACTTGTTAGAATAGCCGTAAGTCATTTCGGGTGGTTCGAGTCAAAATCGGGATGTAGATTACAAGTTTTCAATTTACCCAACTTCATAATTTTTGGTTAACTTGGATGAAGCGTAACTCCTTCGTTCCTCGTCAGATTGAGTTTTCGTTTGCATAGTACCCTAGATTTTTAGGCAATCTATAACTTTTGTGTTTCGACCAAAGGCAAATTTGGACTTATACTAGATTGAAACTAAGCGCGAAATAGGTCAATCGCTATCAGTTGCTCATTCGGTAACATTAACGAGCTGACTTCGAAAAATTTCTGAGAATTATCTGTCCAGAATTTGAAGACACTTCCTTCTAGGAAGTTGTAGAGCTCTGAGTAAGCTTTCTGTGAACATAAAGATCACCTCAATCGGATATCCGAGCGAGAAGTTATGGTCGTCCAAAGTGCAGTGCAGCAAATCTTAAAAATCCACGCGCGTGAACAGTAATCACGAATTAGCTACAATATATTTATATATACACGATCTCCTTCCTTTTTTCCTCACTTTCATCTTCACTGCCGAGAGCTTTCTAGAGAGAGTTTGAGAGTTCTATTTTAGAGAAATTCAAAGGATTGTTTAAACACATCATCACCAACCAAAATCCCATTTAATCATTAACACAAAAACCTTCATTTACAATCACTATTCATCTCCTCCTTCATTTTTCACCATCTCCATAGCTAGAGCTTGAAGAGAAATTGGGAATCTCAAAATTGGTGGACCGAGGGCTCGGAACAGGCCTTCAAACTAGAGGAACGAACTTCGTAGAGGTGGGAATCTATACTAAAATCTATTTTCTTACATTATTATTGAATAATTTCTAGTTTTTGCATATGTTAGCATATAAACCCTAGGTTGTATATATATATAGATCTGTGTTTTGGGTATATGATGAAAGGGTGATGATATGTTGAAATTTATGAACCTAATGGCTTACATATTGTTAAAATAGCTTGGTTCAATGAGTTATTTGCAATGAATTGCTTGTTTAAAGCTAAACCACCTGAAACCCAATTTCCATGAAAGTTAACCTTTGAGATGAAGTTCATACTTTCCTAAATGGTTGAATAGCCTATATATGTATACATAGATATGTTAAAAATACTTATTTCAACCATTAAACTCTATTTTTCAACTTGTTACTGATTGATTAAAATTCTACCATGTATATAAAAATATATATATGTAGCTCGTATACATGGGTTTGGAACTTATGTTGAAACATTGTATTGATATTTAAATTAATGATCCAACTAGTCTATATATGGAATAAAACCAACAAAGAATTAAAGCTATTCGCTTGATTAGCACAAAACCACTTGGAACTCATTTGGTTGTTGATGAGCTATTCTACAAATTAAATATTTACCGGTGTGAGTTCAAGTGGTGGTCTTTATTTCATAAAATACTTGTTTATGAATTATCAAACAATATAGAACGTATGGTATGAGATTTCTTCGGTTGGCATTATGTGGTGTGTATTAATTTAGAAAGGTATCTATATGGCACAATTGCTTGATAAATGAGCCGATTCATAAATTTTTGAGATTAGACGGTAGTGCTAGTCCATGATGGTCCCAGGTGTGGTCTCTAAAGATTGAGACTTTAAGTTGGGACAGAATGCTCCTGGGTGCAAGACCCGAAACCGTGCACAAAAACGAATGGAAGGTCCTGCTGCCACATGGGTGAAAGGCCATGAAATGCAGACCCGGTAGTACGCTTGGATAGTGTGAGAGTTGTGAGATTATGGCTCGAAGTTTATGAAAATGACACCGATGCCTTGAAATGAGAAAAGCTTTCTTTCTGAACTATAATATATATATATATATAGATGTATCTATGGATGAATTATTTTATATTGTTATACAAAAAGATTTCTAATGACTATTTTCGTAAGTAAACTTAACGTATGATTTTCACTGAGTCTTTCGACTCACCTTATCTTTTTCCATCCAGATTATCTGTAGGTTATTCCGGAAGAAAGAAGAGTGAAGGCGCGTACTCTTAATCTGTCTCTGTACCTTTACTCCTAGAATCTAGTAAATAAGACATGTATTATGTTCTTGTATAGAGCTCATATTGGTTATATTATCTGTAACCCATGTATTGAACTTTTACTACTATATATTGTATACATTGTGAGAATTGTATAAGTTGTACTTGGGACCTCGCTGGAGGCTAGCTGTGAATTGTAGTAGCCCTATTGGGTTGTAAATAGATTCTTGGTATATTAGAAAATATTTAGCTGCGTAGAATGAGAGTTATATTTTTATTTACAGGTTTGGATTTATTGAACTTATAGACTCCTCGTGTCCAATTTTTCTGAAATTTAATTTTTGTACGAGTGATATTTCCGCAGTCGGCATACGGCACCTATGACGAACCAGGTCTCGGAGGAGCAATCCTCTAAACGAGATTCGGGGTGTTATAGGTACTATCCTTTTAAAATTTCCCTTGTTATTTGATTGGAAGATTTGTGAATAAACTTCTTGAAACATGTGTTTAATTTATGAATCATTGCTACGTATTTGATGTTATGAAATAATTCATATAGATCTAAATTTGTTGATTGATTGGATCTAAGAGAATCTTGTTTATAATCTATTTTGAAATCTGAAATTTGATACATTTTATATCCAAATTTGGTGCTATTTGGAACTTATTATATTTGGTTAAAATTGGTCAATCTGTTGCTAGTGAAAGTTGTTGTTGTCTTGTTATTTTTAATGTGAAAAATTTGTTTACAGTGGCTGAATAAAACTGTCATAAAATATGTTTTAATCTATTGATTTTGTTGTTATTAATCTGTTTCATATTGCTGCCATAGAATCTGTTTTCAACTATTGTTATTACTGCACATCTATGGCTATTACTGGAAAAATTGTGCGCATTAGTACTGCAAAAGTGCTGCAAATTCTGTCCATGTATTGCTGATCTGAAATGTGTTTTTTGGTGTTGAGAAAACATGTTTCCAGATTGCCTTTGCTGATTTACTGAAGCCGTTTTATGTGCTTTCAATCTCTGTTATTTTTATTATTATTAATTCAATTTGTTGTTATGCTGTTCACGGCACTTTTAATAAATTGTTTTTCTTCATAGATGAAATAATGTATAATCATATATATATATACAAGGGAATCGAAGTTCTACGCACAGGAAAACATGTAAGGAAGACGGGTACTACAACCAAGCCACATGAGCTGGCCCACTTGCACAGCCAGCGCATGGTGGCGCGCGAGGTCTGGTTTGGGCGTCCTTTCGATTATGTTTTCAATTATGAGCTTCACTTGCCTAATTAAATTTATTGTAATTTTGTAGTAATTTTCCTTATTCGATTATAATTTTATTCAATTTTAGGCATTTGAATATTTAAAATAAATATTGTACTCTCGGAATTTTGTGATGAATTTTTTTCTTGTACGTTTTTGGTATTATTAGCTACCTTATACGTTATGTACTCTCCTTAGTAGTAATGTTTGGATACAAAAATAATTTTTTGGTGTTGTTACATTCGCAACTTTATTTAAAATGTTAAGGGGTGTGATGCTTATGATGATTGGTCATTGTTGGGAATGTTTTAACATGGTTGTGAGCTCACCTATCGTGAGACCAATTGTGGCTAACACTTGGTTAATAGATTCCTTTTGGGGATTATGTTAATATTGCACTTACCCTATCGGTTTGTCCTTATTAATGTGATTCCTAACACTTATGAATTGATCGATTGTGGTGCCTTTGGGGTTTTAATATCTTATCGATATTAGCTTCGAGGACATAATTTTTAATGATTGCAGGAGTTACTTGTGCATTGTAATTCGGAACCCTTAGGCGGGATTACAATGGCATAAACGCCCAATTGTAGTTTTTGCTTAATTTGATATATATCGATATTGTTGATATATTTTTTAAATACCTGCATTGCTTATGCAAATGAATCCCTTAACTAGGCTAAACGGGACCAATTATGAGGACTAGGTTGAGTCTATGAATTTATTTTTTCCCTCCCTATGTCTAACATGGATTTGGCTCTCACTAAGGATGAGCTTGCCGAGCCTGCGGCCACGTCTTTTGCCACTGATAGGGAAAAGTATGAGAAATAGGGATACTCTAACAAGGTGTGTCTGATGACAATGAAATACAAAATGGATAAGACAATCAAGGCGAGCATTTATGACACTGAAAATTGTGAGAATCCGGGCTTTCTCCTTGGACCCGTACTTCTCGGGGTTTATTTTGTTTTTAAGAGAAAACAAATGCTTTGGAAAGTAGCCAGTTTGTTTTACAAGAAAACAAACAAAAGATCGTATAAAAGATAATTTGAAAACGGACTATCTTTCATACGTTTGAAACCAGAGATTTATTGATAACTTAATTTGCTAGAGTTCAGAAACTACGTTACGAATTGGAAATGTGTTAGGCACCCAATTCGCCCTTTCGGTCTCTTAATAGATCATGTATTCAATTCATATTTTAGATATTTTGCAAGTAGTTTGATTTGTGTTTCAAATAATCTTTTCATATAAGTTTGGTTTAAAACAATATTTTGAAATTAGACTCGAGCTTTGCGAGCGCATACGTATTCATTCGTATAATGAAACCAGAGTCTCGTAGTTTCATTTGTTTTGGAAACTGTTTTTTGTATTTTGTTTGATTTGAAAGTGTGTCAAAACAGGTTTTAATTTTATTGTAAAACTTAGAAAGGACTAGTTTTGAAAGCAATAATCCTCTTTGCAAGTTATCTAAATTTTTATATTAAAACTTGTATTAAAAATGCAGTTTTGAAAATTTGTAGAAAGACGTACCCGATGCGCTTGAAGAAGAATAAAGATCCTTGCCTTAATTTCCTTGCTTGCTTCCTTCTCTCTCTAAAACTCTTTTTCTAGAATTTTCTCTCTAACTTTCTCTCTCTGAAGCTTTTTCCTTCTAAAACTCTCTCTTATTATTTTGACAGAATTTTCCCTCTCTAAAAACTCTATTGAGTATTGATGCTCCCAAATGAGACCCCAAGAGTCTTATTTATAGAGAATTTTTTGCCAAAAACACTTCAAAAGAGGCCAGTCGCACGGTTGGGAGGCGTGTGGCAAGGGCGTGTGGTTGGGCCTTGCAGTTGGGGCGTGCGGCTGAGGCGTGCGGTTAGAGGCTGCAGCTGGGGCCTGCAGCTAGGTCCCAACCATACGATTGGCAGGTAGCCGTTCGGTTAGGGGCGTATGGCTGGCAGTTCAAAAATGCCCTAAAACACCTGAAAAACTCAAATTTTCTAACGGGGCGCTGCCCCACGACCTGACAGTAAGTGAAATGGCAACATTGGTCGTGGCAAACTCCCACTGATTCAAAGTCAGAGTCTTTTCCTAATAGTCTTCAACATGTATGATGACTTAAAACTTAATGCATAATGCTTGTTTTGTATGAAAACCAGATTCACACAAGAGTCATAGATTGGGGTGTTTACAAAAATACCATAAAATTTATTAAGACTGTAGGTGAAAAGTTTAAGAAAAAGGGAAATGGCAATTTCGGGGAACATTCTGGTCAGCCTTCTGGTCAAAATTATGGGAAAGGTTCTGGAAAGCCTGGATCCAAATTCAATGGAAAGTGTAAGTTTTGCAACACGATTGGGTATAAGCAAGTTGATTGTTGAAAGTTTAAAAAATTGACTTAAGAAGAAGAAAGGAGTTTAGAAGCTGGCGGAGGCCAAGTGATGGAGAAATGATGATTACTTGGTGTGTAAATTAAAAGGTCCATCTATGGGCTAAAGCAGGCCTCTAGACAGTGGTACTTGAAATTTACACACCAAATTTGATGGGATCATTTGCTCTCTTGGGTTTATAGAAAATACCGTTGACTAGTACATTTATTTAAAGAAAAGTGGGAGCAAATTCATTATACTTGTCTTGTATGTTGGTTATATTCTTCTGGTTAATAACGATCTGAATTTTCTGCTTGAGATGAAAGATCTTGGTGACGCTTCCTTTGTTTTGGGTATTGAAATTCATCGTGTCCGATCTCCTGGTGTTTTTGGCTTATCCCAGAAGAATTATATTGAAAGAGTTCTAAACAGCTTTAATATGAAATCTTGTAATTTATGTGCTGCACCCATTCAAAAGGGTAATACACAGTGTTCTCGAAATGATAAAGAAATAGCAGAAATGAAAAAGGTCCCATATGCTTTCATTGTTGGTAGTCTCATGTATTGCCTTTATGATTGGTGTTCTTGGGAAATACTTGAGCAAGCCTAGTATGGGTCATTGGCAAGCTGCCAAACAAGTTATGAGGTATCTACGAGGTACCAATGATCATTTGCTCACTTACAAAAGATCTGATCACCTTGAGGTGACAGGTTATTCTGACTCTGATTATGGTGGCTGTCTAGATGACCACAAATCGACATCTGGATACGTTTTCATATTGGCAAGATGAGCTGTCTCCTAGAAAAGTGTCAAACGGACACTTATAGTTACCTCGATTATGGAAGCAGAATATATAGCATGTTATGAGGCTACTTGTCAGGCTATATGGTTAAGGAACTTTGTTTCTAAGTTTCCTATTGTAGAGAGCATCTCTAAGCTCTAAACAGATACTGTGATAACTCTACTGTGGTATGTTTCTCTCAAAATAATAAGAACTTCAAACGTTCAAAGCATTTTGATACTAAGTATATGTTTGTTAGAAAGAATGTCTGGAGTTTCAGACTTATATTGAGCACATACCTAAAGAGTTTATGGTGGCAATTTCCTTAACCAAGGGCTTAAATGTCAAAGCCTTCGTAGATCATTAACCCATATGGGTATTGTGAGATCCTTTGATTTATTGGGTTAATGGGAGTTTATATTGTGACTTGATGCAACATTATGTCTCGAGACTTCTTTTGAATAAATTGTTGCTGCTACTATGGTCATTATTGTGGTTACTACTATTGTTATTGCCATACAATATTGTCATCCTACGCAGTTTTATTGATGTTATGGCATATTGTTTTGAGACATTTTGGACCCAATCTTTTGTTTTGTTATACTGAGATATTTATTATACCTTGACAAGCATCGTGGGCGGATGCTAGGGACATTTTGGTTTTGGAATAGCATGATAATGATCAAATTTTAGTATTCTTTTCCATATCCCACTATTTTGTTGGGTCACAGAGATATGTATGCCTGGTATATATGATGTCAGTACTCCTATTGGGTATAATTTTCTATATCACCATGGTATTTATAATCTTATTTTGGACCAGTTGTTGAAAGTGCTTGCTCTATTTTGACATTTTATTGTGACCATATATTGTAAAATTAATTTGAGTATTGTTTTAATAACCTGACGTATGCCGTCCAAGTGGGAGATTGTTAGATTATTTATTTGGACTAGCGTAGTCAACGTTATTTACTTTATATTATTTGATAATCATATTAATTTAGATGTCAAATATTAGAGTATAATAATATGGGTATGCCTTGTGTGGGCTCATTATAATGAGTAAGTGGGCCCATTTATTTTAATATAAGGAGATGCCCCTACCTCTTTCCACTTATAGTGTAATTGCCCCATTGAAATTGCACAAATCCTAGACACATAGTGGAATATAGATAGTTTCTCTCCTCAATCGCAGACTGAAGAACACGTCATATATCCATGGACTCATTTATACCAGGTAATTCTTGATTCTAAAATTAATACGTGGTATTAGTTGTTTATACATGCTACAATTTATGATTATTACTCAGAATTAATATTATAAATATGAAATACACTTTCAGGGAATTCTTTCGTATTCGAGTTAACCTAAATGTTGAGAAGCCTCTGATTAGGGGTATGAAGGTCATATTTTCTAATTCTGGCTCTGGTAATATTGCGTTTCAGTATGAAAAGTTGCCGAAGAATTGATATGAATAAGAGTAGTTCTAGTGATTCTTCTTCTTATGTTGATTTCAATACTTTTAGGTTACTGAGTTCCTAATTGGATATATTAGATGCGTTATATCTTCTCGAGGGATTGAATCATGTTGTACAAATATAATATAATACAACTGTTTACAAGTGTGTTGGAAAAAATACCTTTTATTGAAACCAAGAAAGAAAAGACTTTTTGTGGATTTAATTACTAAAAAATAGCCGAATAAGTGTACAATTAATATGTATTATATATTTCTCAGTTGATTTTCTTTGGTATATAATGCATCTAATATATTACTTGGAAATTTTTATATGTTTTTCTATCTCTTGGGCCTTCCTTTCTTGTTGATTATTTGGGCATTTTTTCTTCTTAAATGTTTATTATTGTTGGGATTTCTTTTTAATTATTTAACCTATATTATTTTAAAGAAAATAGCTCATTAGTTAAATACACAGAACCAATAGAAATGTAATTAATGTATTAATTGGTTCGGCTCGGTTTTTGTCGGTTTTATACACCAAAAACCAATAACCGAACCAACTTACTTCGGTGTCCGATTTCTTAACCGAACCAAAACGCAAAGCTTGAAAAATCGCTCGGCTCAGGCCGGTTCGGTTTTTTGGTTTTTTCGGTTTTCTGCACACCCTTAAAGGCCAATATGGGCATGGTTGCCTACCAAAACATGACACATGTAAAATGTTGGAGTAGTGGCCAAATTTTCCTTTTATAGTCATTTTACCATTTACCCTAATGGAGCATTGTAGCTCTAATTCTATACCTATAAATAGATTGAAGAGGGAAAGCTCATTACAAAAGGGAAGCTGAGAGAAATTATTAGCTAAATAAATTGTTTTAAAAAGAGAAAGTCGTAACTTGTATTCTCATGTCAATTGCTTTTGAACTAATAGATTAAACACACACAAACGGAGGACGTACAACCAGAATAACATAAACGCTTCTGAAGGAATATATCTACCGTCACCCAAAAAAATATTTTGTCCCTTAATTTATTATTTTCATCTACTATTTTATTGATTTTGCTTAGAACTTACCCTGTGGAGAGACCTAATTTTTTTTGGCACCCACAAGGGCATTGCCTAAAAAAACCTTTTCCTATAAAGGCAAAATTAATAACTTTATCTCCAGCACTTCATTCTCATCTTCAGACAAGAGTACCGGCCGGATTGTCTTCAGTAGTTCTAAATTTACATCTAAATTGGTTTTGGTGTCTAAAGATCTCCTATACCTATTAGGTGTAAATTAACACATGCAGGTTTCTTCGAACAAGACTTTTTCTTAGCTTGTTTATCTAGTGACCTAGCAGAGTCATTGAAGAATCTATATATGCGATCTTCTTGGTGCTAAAGTAGTGGGTGTTTTCTTGTCAAACACCATTATTGGCGGAATCATTAACTTTATTTGTTGGAGCATTGGATTTTATCAAGGTGATATTAAAAGGTTATTTGGTGCTAAAGTAGTGGGTGTTTTCTTGTCAAACACCATTATTGGCAGAATCATTAACTTTATTTGTTGGAGCATTGGATTTTATCAAGGTGAAATTAAAAGGTTATTCATGGTTTGATGTGGTCCCACATGTCTATTAGTTAGATCACATTCAAATTAATGACAAAAAAATGCAACCATCCCACAACCACTCTCTTTTTACCCTAATTTTTTCTTATAAATCTTTAACAAGATATATCGATGTAACTGTGAACACCTCATTTTGCGACCCCCGCAAGAATCCTAATTTTCAAAGAAATAAACATGCATGCACGCACGAGCATTCCTAGATGCACATGTATTTTGTTCATGTGATACAGGTCAAAGAAGAAAGTCGAAAGGACCCCGGATGAGGAGTCACAGAATTATCGAAAATTGTCGGAATCAAAAACCGTCAAAACTCCGGGAAATTTGTGAAAGGAGAGTCACATACTTTGGATCATCCTCAAACTTTGAGAGTTTTTGGAAATTATCAAAAGGAGTAACATACTCGAAAATCAGCTAAATCCGACGGTCGGATCTCCGACAATTCCGAAAATCGCGAGTTTATTTCGGGTGGTCAAATGGAGGTCTTCTCGAAGTTAAAATGGTTTGAAGTTTGGTAAGTGGATAGGCCTTTTTGTGGGGAAGAACATATTCAAAATTTAGCTTTGTCGGACATGGGGTCCTCAAGAATCAATTTGTCTACCGTGCAATTCCAGTTGAAATGTCCTTCGTAGCAAATTAAAATGAATAGTGGCCTTCCCGAAATCTGATCGGCCTCAAATTTGGACACAAGTTAGAAAACATTTGGAGGGAAAACATATCAAAAAATCAGAATAATCCAACGGTTGGAGGTTTAATTATCGAGATTGTTGTATGCAAGTACGTTTCCTATGCGGGAACAAACTCTTTGTACCAAGCCAAGGATACCGAGTCCTTCCTGAACTCCGATCTTCCTCAAATTTTTACAGGGTGTAAAAGACTTATATTTTCAATACATATCCAAAATTCAGCATGATCCAACGGTTAGAACCTGACTTGTCGTGCAAACAAGGGACCTTGTCTACAACAAGTACTTTTCCTACGCGGACACAAACTCTTCGTACCAATCAGAACGAAAGGGAACCTTCCCGAACTCCGATCGACCTGAAATTTTTACACAATCTAGAAGAGTTCTATTCCTAACACATATCCAAAAATCAGGATGATCCAATGGTGGGAAGGTCTCTCGATAATTTCCAAGAGTCCTAGTTGCAATCTCTTTTCTTGCTCTCCAAGTATTTTCTTCAACTATAAATAGACCCCCCCTCCATTCATTATTTTCATCAACAATCAAGGGAATTTCGTGGTACACACCAAGAGATCCTTATTCTCTCCTTCCAAGAAGGCTCAGGTATAATTTTCTCTCTCTTCTTTTATTTATTCGTCAGTTTTATAATTCATACTCTTGTTTGCATAATTTTTATTACTTAATAGCTTTTCAAAACCTTTTTTTTTTCAAATTGTTTTCAAAACTAAAGGCGTATAATAAACCCTAATCCAATTCCAAAATAGTATTATTACTTTTTTACTTTTTTCAAAAGTCCGGATTAGCGGTATCGTTATACGAAGGAATCGATAATCGCTACATATCCAATCTAACTCATAGATTGCGGTGTATATGTGATAAATACTCGATTATGAGAGCACTAGTGCCATCTATACCGGTTTAATTAATAAACTTTGGTATACGATCGGTCAACTCGCCTCATATAATATCGAATATAAGATTCCACATTGAATCAGTTTCCGAAAAGCCCAATGCTTTACAAAATCACTTTTTTCATTGCATCTATTATTATCAAACTCTCTTTTTCAAATCACACACACACACTTATTTTCATAATCATGGGTGAATTAGGAAACACATCGTTTTCATCCCAACCCCAAAATCCCGATTTCTAAGGTAAGTACGGAAAGCTGTAAAGTAATGGAAATAGCATGCAAGAACTGAATTATAACACACGCATATCCTACTCAAGAGACCGAAAGGGCGAATTGGGTGCCTAATACCTTCCCGATTCGTAACTTAATCCCCGAACCTTCGAATCAACTGGTTTCGCATATATTGTGTATAGGAGGATATTTAGTCCATAAATACGTCTCTTTTACACGAACCTTTTTGTTTGTTTAGTAAAACAAACTGGCGACTCTTATTCTTTTCAAAACCTGATTTCCAAATCAACAAACGGAATCGCCGCCCACGGGGACCCCCGGGCGTCGAGAACGCGGGTTCTCACAGTGGCGACTTTGCTGGGGATGTTTTAAGAGGATTAGACTCTAAATAAGAGTAGAATATGTGTGGATATTGTTTATGTTTGCATGCTTTCTTTTTTGGCCTTAGTTTTAGGATAACATAGATGCGATTTAGGTAGATACCTTGATTCCCTTTTTGTTTGTAATAATTGTTTGAGGAAAAACTTTTCATAAATAAAATTTGAAAGTACTCGAACAAACCCTAAAGCGTTCTTCATAATGTACCTCCATAATTGTTATTTTGCACGCACTCACTATCATCATGCATTATCGCGAGTGTGAATTTACCCTATTAACCTCGGGACCAAAGTCGTGATTAGGCCGTGGACTTGCGGGTCTACACTAGCCGAAAGCGCATGGGACCACTCTCATTGGCTAAGTACCAAACTGAGGTATATCGAGTGACGAGAACACTCACATACCCAGAATGTATATCAAAAGGTCCTTGCACGTACTCGCCCTTGGGGTATATAGCAAGACCTAGCCAAATAGGAGGGAGCCTTAAACCTTACCCATTTCAACCACGCTTGCATATAGGATGCGTCAGCCTAGTACACACGAATTTCTGCATGTTTTCTTGACCGTTGGTCGTGAGATTAGTGAACAAAAGGCCTTGTCATACATACCGATTTTTGGTTTGGCAAGTACGGCCGGTGGCTGTCCAACCCCGTTCGTAGAAATCCCTCACTAAAACCAGTTAGTGAGAATTTCCCTTTTACTATTTCCATGAAAAGCAACTCTAAGTGGAGAGAACTTCCCGATTTTCAAAAAAATATTTTTCAAAATATTCTTTCAAAAAATCGAGTCATTCTCCAAAATGAATTTTTCAAAAAAATTAATTTTCAAAATCGGAAGGTTATAAGGGCACCCCGGGAATTTATATTCCCACCCTAAACCTATCCACGGGGCTCTCAAGTTGCTACTGTCGGTTTGTTTTCGCCTAAACACCAAAAAGTGGTTTTCGATTTGCATATCATCGAGTCACACTCTTTTCCGAGAATTACGCAATCAATTGGTGAAAAGTATCAGTTATCTAGTTCTGGCTCGTTGTCCTTATCTCAGTCTTTTCTCCACCACTCCCAGGTTTTTTTTTATTGCGGAAACACACTGGCCGGTTGGGCTGGTAGAGATCATACAGGCAAACTTACTCGACCAGATTCACCTCTCATCATGCCTCCACGACGTGCTCTCGATTATCACAATGACCAGGTAGAAGTTAACGAAGAAAGGGTTAATGATGCCGAGGGTCAACACCATGCAGCGGATCTGCCGCCCGGTCCCGTTTTACCAATCAATCCCGAGGCCCTTACTCCAGAACAGCTTTACCAAATGATACAGGGTCTGGCTCAGTCTATGAACACCATGACCAATCTGCATAGGACCACCCAGGCCCGTCTGGATACCTTACTTGCTACTCGGGCACCTGCTGAACTGAATCAACCAAATCCTAATCCCGCTCACAACCAAGGCCAAGGCCAAGGCCAACCTATTCCCCCACCTCAGCAAAATGTCCTACCAGTTCCCCAAATACGCCAAGGCCCACCAGTACCAGATGCTGTCAATGTATGGCTCCATCCTGAACATAATCAACCCCGACAACACCATAACCCACTCTTCGAAGGGCATGAACCAGATCCATATATGGGGCAGTACGCTGAGTCAGTAGTTGAACAGGCTAAAGAGAATGAAGCCATTACCTACTGAAGGAACAAATGAAGGCTCTGAACCAAAAGGTGACGGATAAGGCGGACGACATAGCCGATCTCCAAAATATGTCTATTTTTCCTGAAGCCAGGTTGCCGGTGGGTTTTAAGCTCCCTAATGTGGAAAAATTCTCGGGAAATAGCCCGCCCCATCTACATCTTAAGGCCTATGTTCGCACTATGCAGTTATATGGGTTGAATGAGACTCACTTGGCCCAAGGTTTTCATCAGACTTTAACAGGGCCCGCGCATAGTTGGTTTCTGGGGTTGGAAAAACACAGGGTGGCCGATTGGAAGAGCATTGTAAAGGAATTCATGGAGCACTACAAGTCAAATGAAGAACTGAAGGTTACTCGTAAACACCTTGAAATGGCTAAGCAGCGAGAAACTGAGAGTGTTAGTGATTTTATCACACGTTGGAGAGAGTTGGCATCACAAATGATTGACCGGGTCCCTGAGGAAGAACAATTGGGGTTGATAGTCAAGAATTTTAAGCCCGAAATCAGAAATGGCATGGGGCGACAGTACTTTGAAAAATATAAAGCTTTAATGCATGTGGCCAACGAAACTGAGGAAGAACTGGCAAAGGCCGCTGAGGTTAAGAAAGCCTCGTCCCAGTACAAGAAAACTGCTTCTACTATTAATCAAGTATGGTCTCAGCAAAATTCGGGGTCTTATCAGAGAAGTAATTTTCAGTATCCACGAGAACAAGAATCTGCCCAAGGCCAAGGGTTCGGGAGGAGAAACAAAGACCGACATTTTGCACGTCTGCCGGCCTCATTAAGCAAAACCCTAGCCACATTATAAGAAAGTGGAATCATACGACCATTGGCCCCCCGGGCTCCCCCCGACCCACTTCCTAATGGTTGGAGGGCCAATGAACACTGCGAATACCACCAAGGCCCAGGACACAACACTGATCGATGCATGGCCTTAAGGCACACCATCCAAGATCTAATCGAGTCGGGAAGAATCCCTGACCCAGAGCCACCAAATGTTGTGAAGAATCCGCTACCTAACCATGGAAGGGTAATCAATGCCGTATTAGTTGAAAATGAAGAATGTGATCCCATCTCCTTGATCAAGCCAGTAAGGGAGAATGGGGAAGAGGCTGTAGTAGTTTACCATGTTGAAGACCGTGTAGGCCGGGGCTGGATAAAGGAAGAGGAAGAAAACTTAGAAACCATGTTTCGAGATATGATGAAAGAAGCTCCGCAAGTTTCAAAGGAACCAGTGTATGATTCTCGTGTTAGCAAGTGGATGCGAGAAATGAAAATACTGCCCGGTCAAGGGTTGGGCAAGAATAATCAGGGCATTGCTGAGCCCATTGTTGTCAAAACCCAACTACGCCGGCAAGGTTTGGGTTACCAGGAAAGAAAAGTGAAGATTGGGCAAGATGCTCCCAGTAAGAAGTGGTCCATCTCAAGAAAAATAATTCGAGCACATGTTGATACAATCAGTTTTGACTGGTCAAAGGTAGCTGCAGAATCTGATGTGGCTGAAAAGGAAAATTAGGCTAAGTGGGTACAACAGCTCACACGATCAGGGAAGGTTTATCAAACCCAAGAAAAGGGAAAGGAAGAAGGTAGGAAGGAAGCGGCTCAGCCCGAAAAGAGCCAAGTTGTTGAACAGCTGAAGAAAACGCAGGCTCAAATCTCCATTTGGGGCCTGTTGGTATCTTCCAAGCCCCACAGAGCAGCATTTCTCAAGCTCATGGATGAGGCCATAGTTCCAATAGAATCAACCCCGGAACAACTAGCAGCAATGATCGGGACCCTAAGCTTACAGAACAGTTTGTCCTTTTCGGACGAAGACCTATCACCACTAGGGAGGAACCATGATCAAGCACTCCACATATCTATTGAAACTAGAGGAATGGTAGTCCCGAAGGTACTCATTGACAATGGGGCGACTATAAATGTCTGTCCACTCAAAACCTTCAAGGCTTTAGGACTCGATGAAAGTAGCTTGGGAGAATCCCCGGTAACGGTAAGGGCATATGATAACACCAAAAGGGCAGTATTAGGATCTGTCGACTTGAACTTACTAATTGGGCCGATCGATTTCTCTGTTGAGTTCCAAGTTATCGACATACCATCTAGCTTTAACTTATTGCTCGGACGCGCATGGATACATTCGGTAGGAGCTCTTCCGTCTTCTCTACATCAAAAGATCAAGATCCCGATAGGAGATGAAATTATCGTGATACATGGTGATTGTGACAAAACCATAATGCCTAAAGACACGCCAGTCTTAGGCATAGGAAGCCAAGATGTACAGTTGGGGGGTTTCCAATATGAACCGAGGGTACAGGCCTTGACCTCACAGAAGATTACATACCTACCACCCGAAACAGTACCGTTTTTGAATGAGCAAGTAGTAGCAATAATGCATACCATGGGCTATATGCCAGGTCGAGGATTGGGAGATAGACAAGTCGGGATAGCTGAGCCGATCGAACCCTATATGCAAGGAAGAAAATGCGCCGGGTTGGGTTTCCCATGCGACACAGAGGGTGAAATCTTGGGTGATTCGGGTTGCGAAATGATCAATACCTCCCTCAATGGGTTCTTTATAAAAGAAGGGGAAGATTTTCCATTCTGTGGCTTCCAAGAACCATGGGTCAATTCAGAAGGGAACAGAGTTCCGGGTTTTGAAATCTTTTTTATTGAAGATCTATACTACAAAGAAAGCCAGATGCACGATACCGAGGGTCGGGGTCATGACATAAAGCTTCAGGATGAGAAAAACGAGTTGGAAGATATAGCAAGTATGATGCAAAATCTGTTTGTTGAAGAGACACAGATCATGGCAATTACTGAGGAAAAGCAAATATTGGACCCGGTCACACTGATCCGTCCAGTTAAAGAGGTGGGAAATTTGAGTGAGAAAGGGAGTGAAATTGTAAGGGATAAAATTGTGGGTAGAATGAGCGATTATAAGCTCTTAGGAGAATTTCTTAATGTTTTTGATAGCATGGTCATTAATAAGATAGTATCAATTCCTCAGTATCCAAATGTGTCTCATATTACCTCAACAGAAATCGAATCCATGAATGATATCCCAGAAAAACACGAACAGAGAATCCAAATCGAGGAAGGTGAAACTATTACAGTTAACCTAGGGACCGGTGAGGATAGGAAAGAAGTAAAGATCGGGGCTGAATTGAGTAAAGCCGAGGGTAAAGACTTGTATGAGCTGTTGAAAGAATATGCCGATGTCTTTGCTTGGTCCTATGCAGACATGCCGGGATTAAACACGGATATAGTAATGCATGAAATCCACACTAAGCCGGAATGCCAGCCAATCAAACAGAAACTTAGAAAGTTGATACCGGAATGGTCACTCAAAGTTAAGGAAGAAGTAGAGAAACAGCTGAAAGTGGGGTTTATTCGAGTAGTAGATTATCCGACGTGGTTGGCTAACGTGGTGCCAGTGCCGAAGCCAAACGAAAAGGTAAGGGTGTGTGTAGATTATCGGGATCTCAACAAGGCCTGCCCAAAAGATGATTTCCCATTACCTAACATTGATCTCATTGTGGATAACACCGCCAACCACGCCCTGAAGTCATTTGTTGATGGGTTTGCTGGTTACAATCAAATAAAGATGCATCCTGACCACCAGGATAAGACTGCCTTCATAACTCCATGGGGAACCTACTGTTATACAGTTATGCCATTCGGATTAAAAAATGCCGGGGCAACATACCAAAGGGCTGCAACCACTTTGTTCCATGATATGATCCATAAAGAAGTAGAAGTTTATGTGGATGACATGATCATTAAGTCTAAGGAAAGGGAAGGGCATCTTCCCGCCCTCAAGGTCTTCTTTGAAAGGCTCAGGCAATTTCAGATGAAGTTAAATCCACATAAGTGTGTGTTCGGGGTAACTAAAGGCAAGCTGTTGGGGTATATGGTTAGCAAGAAGGGAATTGAAGTGGACCCTGCCAAGGTAAAAGCAATTCAAGAAATGCCCGTACCACGCACCGAAAAAGAAATCAGAGGATTCTTGGGTAAGCTACAGTATATCAGCCGATTCATATCCCATCTCACGCAGAAATTCAAGTTGTTGCAGAAATCATCAGATGGCCAATGGAATGAACAGTGTCAGGCAGCATTCGATAAGATCAAAGAATATTTGTCAAATCCACCAGTCCTCGCCCCGCCACAACCTGAACTGCCCTTATTGTTGTATCTCACGGTCAATGAAACTGCTGCAGGGGCCATGCTAGCCCAACACATAGCCCAGCGTCGGAGAGAGCAGGCAATTTATTACATCAGCAAGAAGTTGCCACCTTATGAAAGGAATTACTCGCCTCTTGAGAGATCATGTGCAGCCTTAACCTGGGCCACTCAGAAATTGCGCCACTATATGCTTGTGTTTTCAGTCACTCTTATAGCCCGACTAGACCCACTAAAGTATTTGTTCGAAAAACCGGTGTTAACTAACCGCATGGCCAAGTGGGTATTCTTACTATCAGAGTTTGATATCACTTACATCACTCAGAAGGCGATTAAAGGGCAGATTATAGCAGATTTCTTGGCGGGTAACCCTATGTTAGAAGGGGAAGAAGAGGAAGAATCCAAATTTCCGGATGAAATGGTTATGGTCATAGATACAGAGGGTGAATGGCAATTGTATTTTGACGGGGCTGCAAACAAGAACGGTTACGGGATAGGGATCCTCCTAATATCACCAGACCAGATTCAGTCGCCATTGTCTTTTCGGCTCCAATTTGACTGCACCAATAATACTGCTGAATATGAAGCTTGCATCGTGGGTTTGGAAATCGCGCTTGAAAAAGGGGTAACAAAGATACAAGTATTTGGGGATTCAGCTCTTATCATTCATCAAATTCTACGAAAGTGGAAAATCAAAGAAGAAAAGCTCATCCCCTACTTAGATCGATTGCAAGACGTGGCCAACAGGTTCGAAAGAGTTAGGTTTCACCATGTACCCCGCTGCCAGAACAACTTTGCTGATGCACTAGCAACTCTGGCATCAATGGTAGAAATTTCCGAAGATAGGCAAACAATACAAATAACCATTGAGCAGAGGGAGATTCCTGCATATTGTCTAGTCATCGAAAGCGAAAATGAGGAAACGTTGGACCCATCGATCTGGTATTATGACATTTGGAGAATCTTAAAAGAGGGAAAATACCCTGAGGGTGCTGACAAGAAAACTCGGGTAGCACTCCGAAGATTAGCCGCTCAGTTTATTATTTGCTCGGGAAAATTGTATAAAAGGAGTCACGATGGGATACACCTCCGGTGCTTAAAACAGGAAGAATACCAACCAGTTATGGACGAAATTCATGGGGGTGAATGTGGACCCCATATGAGTGGGCACACCTTGGCCCGCAAGATTGTCCGACAAGAGTATTACTGGACCACCATGCAACAAGATTGCAGCGATCATGTACGAAGATGTCACCTATGTCAGGTTCATGCAAAATCTCAAAAGCTTCCTCCAAAAGAATTATACACTATGACAGCCCCCTGGCCCTTTTCAGTTTGGGGTATAGATGTCGTTGGGAAGATATCACCGACAGCAAGTAATGGACACGAATACATACTGGTAGCAATCGACTATTTCACAAAATGGGTAGAAGCTGAATCATATGCGAAGCTTGATGCAAAAAAAGTTGCAAAATTTATCCGAAGAAACATCATCTGCAGATACGGAGTACCACATGAAATTGTGTCAGATAATGGAACCCACTTTGAGGGGAAGCCAATGATGTAATGGAAGAATACGGGATACAGAGACACAAATCATCCCCCTATAGGCCCCAGACCAATGGCGCAGTAGAGGCAGCAAATAAAAACCTGAAGAATGTGATTAGTAAAATGGTAAAAAGTGGTCGAGACTGGGCCGACAAATTGCCGTACGCGCTATGGGGATACCGCACTACCGAAAGGGTCTCTATAAACGCAACACCATTCTCACTAACATATGGAATGGAAGCAGTATTGCCAGTAGAAATGGAGATTCCATCGCTGAGGGTGATACTGGAGAGCTCGGTGTCCGAATTAGACTGGGTTCAAAGCCGTTATGAGGAACTGGCATTACTCGATGAGAAACGACTGAAAGCCGCCTATCATCAGCAGGGATATCAGAAAAGAGTCGCTAGAGCGTTCAATCAAAGGGTGAAAGTAAGAAGAATACAGATAAACGATTTGGTGCTGAAGGAAATCAGGGAACCAGCCAGAGATCCGAGGGGTAAATTCGCACAGAAATGGACTGGGCCATACATTGTTAAAGAAATCCTTTCCGGGGGAGCAGTCATACTCACAGATACAGATGGGCATCAGTTCAATTCTCCGGTTAATCTGGATCGTCTGAAGAAATATTATCAATAAAGGACCTAAGCCAGCATCCCTAAGAACTACGTAGACCTGAGCCCCACAACCAAGATTTGAGATATTAGAACAAAGGGAACGTAGGCAACCTGAGAAGTGACTTCAGGCCCGGTCTAAAAAAAAAAAAAAAAAAAAAATTCAAGAAAGCAAACATGATGGGAGAAATGGAAAAAGGAGTGACGTGAGGGACATAACCTCTTATCTGTTAAATAAAAGGACACCCTTTTGTCTTTCAGACAGAAGGTCTGCTTTTGTCTACAAGACAAAATGATAAATGATACTTTCTTAAATAAGTTGACATATTCTCGGAAAAGAGTCAGCATTGCATGCATTTTTCAAATAGCATATCATGCTTCATAAATCAGGCAACTCACGATTCACAACCTTTTCAAAACCAAGGTGCATGGTATGAGCATTTACATAGTGCATATATATAATCTCTAGGTTCCGTGACCTGCCAGACGGGCTTCGCCACCCCATCATATTCCTCCCAGAGAATCGAATCATATATGAAATCCCAAAGCCTTTTTCTATAGGTAAGTCCAAGCCTTTTCTATAGGCACCAGTCAAATCCCAAGCCCTTTCTACAGGCACCATTCCAAAACCTTTCCTACAGGCACCAATCCAATCCAAGCCCTTTCCACAAGCACATACTAAAGCCCTTCCTTCAGGCAAACTCAAGCTCTCTCCAAAGCCAAAAAGCCCCCTTTGAGAGGATATCAGAGAAAGATAGAGAGAAAAACTGGAATGATAAGATTTCGTAAAAAACACAGGGACCAAGCCCCCACAAAAAGGACCTTTTGGCCTAGCTTCTCCTCGCCCAAGAAGTCTTCAAGATACGGCTCTCAAAGATTCTCGGACCGAAAATCACAAACACAGCACGACGATGTCAAATGCGAACTTTCCAAAGTAAACATTCTCAAAATCGCAAGGACGATGATGCTCAAAAAACCTGACAAAGTGAGAAGAAACAAAGTGGGTACAAGAAAAAATTGAAAGAGTAGAAAAGAGGATAAATCCCACAGTGCCAAAAGAAAAGAATATTGAAAAAATAGAAAAGGAAAAAAGATGGCAGCGAGAGCCACACCAAGAGTGACAGCTAGGCTGAAAAGCCCAGGGCTACGTCTTGGGTGAGGAAGGCTGCTGACCTTGCGAAAAAAAGAAAAATAAGCTGCATCAAAAAGCTTTCAATAAGTCAAAGGAGGAATAAGGGCATCGAAAAACAGAAAATGATGCAGGCACAAAAATTCTTCTCTCGCGAAGTCAGGAAACAAAATCGCACCCTAGTGACAAGAAAAAAAATGCCGCGGAAGCTGAGCAAGAGGCAAAGTCCAAAATTCATACACGAAGGTTCGAGAATTGAGAGAACGTAACTCGATTTTTTCTCAAAGAAAAAGAAGCCAACCAAAAATTCTTATTTTTTTTCAAAAAATATATCACACCAGAAATTTTTCTCTCTATGTCTGTTCAGAGACTCTCACCCCCTCAGCAAATCATCAACTTTCGTCACCTCAACAGATCATCAATCACCCTAATCTTAATCCCTGCATCAGCATATTCTCAGCATATCACCAACCCTTAGCCTTTATCCTAACCAGTATGATTCATCATATCCTCAATAGACCACCAATCATCATATCCCCAGCATATCATCAACCTTTAGCCTTTATCCTGACCAGTAGGAATCCTCATTTTCCTAGTATACCATAAATTCTCATTTCCCTACCAGCCTTTATCCAAAATCACCAGCACCAAAGTAGTGTCTCCAGTTGATCATCAAACATCCCCAGCAGACCATCTTCCCCAGCCTCTCAAACACAAAGCAAAGTCCCTAATAGACCATCTGCCCTCACCCCTTCAAAAAGAACCAAATCATAATAAGAATTGTTGACAGAACCGTCCCTACCGATGGGAGTACATCAGCTCAACGCCCAATCAAATTGTTGACAGAACCGTCCCTACCGATGGGAGTACATCAGCTCAACGCCCAATCAAATTGTTGACAGAACCGTCCCTACCGATGGGAGTACATCAACTCAACACCCAATCAAATTGTTGACAGAACCGTCCCTACCGATGGGAGTACATCAGCTCAACGCCCAATCAAATTGTTGACAGAACCGTCCCTACCGATGGGAGTACATCAGCTCAACGCCCAATCAAATTGTTGACAGAACCGTCCCTACCGATGGGAGTACATCAGCTCAACGCCCAATCAAATTGTTGACAGAACCGTCCCTACCGATGGGAGTACATCAGCTCAACGCCCCAATCAAATTGTTGACAGAACCGTCCCTACCGATGGGAGTACATCAGCTCAACGCCCAATCAAATTGTTGACAGAACCGTCCCTACCGATGGGAGTACATCAGCTCAACGCCAATCAAATTGTTGACAGAACCGTCCCTACCGATGGGAGTACATCAGCTCAACGCCCAATCAAATTGTTGACAGAACCGTCCCTACCGATGGGAGTACATCAGCTCAACGCCCAATCAAATTGTTGACAGAACCGTCCCTACCGATGGGAGTACATCAGCTCAACGCCCAATCAAATTGTTGACAGAACCGTCCCTACCGATGGGAGTACATCAGCTCAACGCCCAATCAAATTGTTGACAGAACCGTCCCTACCGATGGGAGTACATCAGCTCAACGCCCCAATCAAATTGTTGACAGAACCGTCCCTACCGATGGGAGTACATCAGCTCAACGCCCAATCAAATTGTTGACAGAACCGTCCCTACCGATGTGAGTACATCAGCTCAACGCCCAATCAAATTGTTGACAGAACCATCCCTACCGATGGGAGTACATCAGCTCAACGCCCAATCAAATTGTTGACAGAACCGTCCCTACCGATGGGAGTACATCAACTCAACACCTCAATCAAATTGTTGACAGAACCGTCCCTACCGATGGGAGTACATCAGCTCAACGCCCAATCAAATTGTTGACAGAACCGTCCCTACCGATGGGAGTACATCAGCTCAACGCCCAATCAAATTGTTGGCAGAACCGTCCCTACCAATGGGAGTACATCAGCTTAACGCCCCCAATCAAATTGTTGACAGAACTGTCCCTACCGATGGGAGTAAATCAGCTCAACACCCAATTAAATCATTGACAGAATCATCCCTACCGATGGGAGTACAGAAGCTCAACCCCCCATCAGAATCGTTGACAGAACTGTTCCTATCAAAGGGAGTACATCAGTTCAACACCAAGTCCAAACATCGCCCATCCATCCTAAGGAGAGAGAGAAGCAGCATAGCACAACATCTTTTGCATTGCATTATTTTCAAAATATCATCTGTGATTCATGCGAGTGCCGCAAAATGATGCGTTCTCATTATCGTCCTGGTTTCTTTGCTTCACAAAGAACTCAGGCCGAGAGGGTCTGTGAACACCTCATTTTGCGACCCCCGCAAGAATCCTAATTTTTAAAGAAATAAACATGCATGCACGCACGAGCATTCCTAGATGCACATGTATTTTGTTCATGTGATACAGGTCAAAGAAGAAAGCCGAAAGGACCCCGGATGAGGAGTCACAGAATTATCGAAAATTGTCGGAATCGAAAACCGTCAAAACTCCTGAAAACTTGTGAAAGGAGAGTCACACACTTTGGATCATCCTAAAAATTTGAGAGTTGTTGGAAATTATCAAAAGGAGTAACATACTCGAAAATCAGCTTAATCCGACAGTCGGATCTCCGGAAATTCAGAAAATCGCGAGTTTATTTCGGGTGGTCAAATGGTGGTCTTCTCGAAGTTAAAATGGTTTGAAGTTTTGTAAGTGGATAGACCTTATTGTGGGGAAGAGCATATTAAAATTTCAGCTTTGTCGGACATGGGGTCCTCAAGAATCAATTTGTCTACCGTGCAATTCCAGTTGAAATGTCCTTCGTAGCAAATTAAAATAAATAGTGGCCTTCCCGAAATCTGATCGACCTCAAATTTGGACACAAGTTAGAAAACATTTGGAGGGAAAACATATCAAAAAATCAGCATAATCCAACGGTTGGAAGTTCATTTGTCGAAGTTGTTGTACGCAAGTACGTTTCCTATGCGGGAACAAACTCTTTGTACCAAGCCAAGGAGACCGAGTCCTTCCCGAACTCCGATCTTCGTCAAATTTTTACAGGGTGTAAAAGACTTATATTTTCAATGCATATCCAAAATGAAGCATGATCCAACGGTTAGAACCTGACTTGTCGTGCAAACAAGGGACCTTGTCTACAACAAGTACTTTTCCTACGCGGACACAAACTCTTCGTACCAATCAGAACGAAAGGGAACCTTCCCAAACTCCGATCGACCTGAAATTTTTACACAATATAGAAGAGTTCGATTCCTAACACATATCCAAAAATCGGAATGATCCAACGGTGGGAAGGTCTCGCGATAATTTCCAAGAGTCCTAGTTGCAATCTCTTTTCTTGCTCTCCAAGTATTTTCTTCAACTATAAATAGACCCCCCCTCCATTCATTATTTTCATCAACAATCAAGGGAATTTCGTGGTACACACCAAGAGATCCTTATTCTCTCCTTCCAAGAAGGCTCAGGTATAATTTTCTCTCTCTTCTTTTATTTATTCGTCAGTTTTATAATTCATACTCTTGTTTGCATAATTTTTATTACTTAATAGCTTTTCAAAACCTTTTTTTTCAAATTGTTTTCAAAACTAAAGGCGTATAATAAACCCTAATCCAATTCCAAAATAGTATTATTACTTTTTTTTACTTTTTCAAAAGTCCGGATTAGCGGTATCGTTATACGAAGGAATCGATAATCGCTACATATCCAATCTAACTCATAGATTGCGGTGTATATGTGATAAATACTCGATTATGAGAGCACTAGTGCCATCTATACCGGTTTAATTAATAGACTTTGGTATACGATCGGTCAACTCGCCTCATATAATATCGAATATAAGATTCCACATTGAATCAGTTTCCGAAAAGCCCAATGCTTTACAAAATCACTTTTTTCATTGCATCTATTATTATCAAACTCTCTTTTTCAAATCACACACACACACTTATTTTCATAATCATGGGTGAATTAGGAAACACATCGTTTTCATCCCAACCCCAAAATCCCGATTTCTAAGGTAAGTACGGAAACTGTAAAGTAATGGAAATAGCATGCAAGAACTGAATTATAACACACGCATATCCTACTCAAGAGACCGAAAGGGCGAATTGGGTGCCTAATACCTTCCCGATTCGTAACTTAATCCCCGAACCTTCGAATCAACTGGTTTCGCATATATTGTGTATAAGAGGATATTTACTCCATAAATACGTCTCTTTTACACAAACCTTTTTTGTTTGTTTAGTAAAACAAACTGGCGACTCTTATTCTTTTCAAAACCTGATTTCCAAATCAACAAACGGAATCGCCGCCCACGGGGACCCCCGGGCGTCGAGAACGCGGGTTCTCACACCTGCCTAAAACGACCTACCTAAACCCAATACAACTCGATAGACAAGATTACAGTTATTGCATCCTAATAAATATATCCTAACACGAGCAAAAACAATATATTTCTCTTATATAAACATGACAAGACATAATTAACACAACATCACTCTGATTTATGGTCAATTTCGTTTCATCTCGAGACATATTTATGTGTTGTTGACTCGTTTCTAAAATTGTGACTTCCAAGAATGCATTTGTTTACTTGTCTCAATCTAAAAGTAGAGATTGGTTTCGAAGTATATATGAAAACTAAATTTAAAATATATGTTTGCTTTCATTCTTAATGCTACATCTGAACATGTGATGTTTGTTTTAGTACATGACATATGAATGCTGAATGGATGTTATTTGAACAATTATTTTATAAAAACGACTAAGGTCGAAAAGTACCTTTAATGAAGTGTTAAGAGGGAGAGAGTCTCTTAACTTTTAAGAGGCAAAGTAAAATTTTAGATCTAAATTTTTTAAAACCTCTATGGACCACTCATTCACACTTCAGAGATGTGAACAAACACCATCTTAGAGTACATTTGTTTTATTGTCTGAATATGAATGCTAAATCTGAAGAATAAAGACTATTTATGAAATTTGAAAATTGAGTTTGAAAAATCTATTTGACTTCTGTTTAAATGTCGAGTCTGAACAGGTGTTATTTGTTTAAGCTAAATGAATGTTTTTTGGACAAATTTATCCTTATCTTTTTATTTCATAAAAATGACTAAAGTAGGACAAACGAGATATTTTTTAAAACCACTTACCCATTCAGACCTAAAAAGTGCAACCAAACAGCACATTAGTGTTTCAATAAGTAAGTATATAGAATGAAAGAGATATAATGATCGATTACCAGAGATTGAGAGGAATGGTGAGGTACATAGAGTTTGAAGAATTGAGGACTGTTTTCAGAGTAGTAGCCACCACCACCAGAATGTGAAGATGAAATCTTTCTCCTACTTTTTCTCCTGCTTCTACTTTTCACCATTCTTTTTTTCTCACACACTTAAAACACTCTGTTTTGAGAGAGACAGGAAGGGTCCAAATTAAAAGACCTGTGGTATTTGGTTAAAAATGATAATTAATCAAAGCAATTAAACACAGAAACTAAATATTAAATAATAACAATAGCCTCTCTTTGAGTCATTGTCGTCCATGCATAAAAGCTATCATTTTGTGCATTTCATAACTACCAAAAATCTGGCATAATTTTATAATAACTATTGCTTTTAGGAGTATATAATAGTAGATATTATATTTAGCTAAATTGCTTACTTACCTCACCCAAAAGTGATGCATGTTCGCTGGGGAGCTCCACGTGGCAATACGCAAGCTATGCTAACTGCGATGTGTTTTAAAATTTGGGCGTGTTTTTTTTTTAAATGTTTAAATGTGTGTTTGCATCTTTGAAATATAGTTTATCAATGGGCCTGGTCGGGCTTGGCCTATCGAACCCAACCTTAAATATATATATATATATATATATATACAAGTTGTAAGCCTTAAATATATACAAGTTGTAATGTTTAATTTCCATTCTCGCTATTAACAATCTATTTTAATAGGCAGCTTGTAAAAACTAGTATTTATTGAGACTTATGACATACCTTGATTTTGGACTAAGAAATCTCTACACACCTAAACTTTATGTTACCAAAAAAATTAAATATACATGGGCCTATTGGACTTTGACTAATTAAGGAGTCGAACTTAATGATAAATTAGTTACTCATGGCCTATACATGGACTACATAGCAAGGTTATTTATGGGTTGGACTGGGTTGGGCCGAGCTTAACGGGCTTTTTGTAAATGATATTTTTTGACTAGTTCCCCGAATAAATAAAAGTACTTCCTTTGTTTTCCGTTTTATAGGATTAACTATATAGCCAAGAATTAGGTGTAATCACTAACCCAATTGTTATACCAAAAAAAATTGGATAGTACTAAATTAACGATTATGTTGTAAATGCTAAATTGATTATTACACCATGAAGGGAAGGATCTAAAGAGGACCATTTATTTAGTCTTTAAATTAATGCGGACCAATTAATTTGAGGGGGTAGATGGATGAATTTTTTTGATGAAACTTAGTGAAAATGATCTCCATGATTAGTAGATCACCTCCACCAAATTTCATTGAAAAATTCAATCGGAAAGAGGGTTAACTAAAAAATTGATATATATGCACTTTTTTAGCCGTTAAAATTTAAGATGTTTAGCTAACTCACTTTCTGGTTGAATTTTTTGATAAAATTTGGTAGAGATGATCTATTAATCATGGAAATCATCGTCACCAAGTTTCATAAAAAAAATCATCCGTTCACCCCCCTTAAAATGATTGGTCCGCATTTAAGGACCAAATAAATTGTCATCTTTAGATCCTTCCCCTACACCATGATAAGCAATTAGTTACTTTTTTAATTTTAAGTTTGCACAAATGCGAATTTAGACGGTTACTTCACATTAAATTTTTTTTTCATTTTTTTTACCTTTAAATAATATTAAAATTTAACTAAACATTTAAACTTAGCAAAACAAATATCTTTCATTGATAATAGTTAAAATTTACATTAATATTATATGAATAAAAATTGCATCACTGTAAGATAAATACATCTTATCTATGTTGATACATATTCATCTATCTATCATTTGCAATTTTCAACCCTTTTAATATATATATATATATATATATAACAACTCTTAGGTTGTGTTTGGTTGCTATTTCTGAACAAGGTTTTAAAATTTTTTCTCAAAACACAATTTAAAATCAACTCTACTTTCACACTTCCCAAAATTTATTTCACTATACTTTCTCTCTCTAATTTTTTTTTAAAACGCCATAACTTTAAATCCAAAAATCCAAAAATAATAAAAAATATATATTTGAAACCTACTCATCGAGATCTATAAAATAAGATCCATTGTGACTATTTTTTGAAATTCTTTATGCGTTTTTTTCATTGGTTGAAAAAAAGTCAAACAAAACTAAATTCACTTTTCAACATAAAAACTCTAACTCAAAACATTCAACCAAACACCAAATTTTTAAAAACTTATCTAGAAAACTTGTCTAGAAACATTAACCAAACACCACCTTAATATCTTAGTTTGTCAATTAGTATCTTAATTATCAGTTACATGTTTAGGCCTACTAAATAATAGTATTGTGATAATTCCGATTGGAACCCCCTTACGCCGTTCGGCGCGTAGCTCGATTTTGGGAGTAGGCTTTAGAGTCGACTGTACGTTTTTTGGCAAAACGGACAAAAGTGTGTTTTTGTACCCTTTTGGGGTACAACGCGGTTTGCGCAACCAGATTGGGCTCGGAAATTTTGTTACAATGCGGGAAGGTATTAGGCACTCATGTCGCTCTCTCGGCTTCTAAATGGACATACTTGCATTTATCTTTTATCATTCTTCTATTGTTTTGTCCCCAAAAATATATATACGGTTTGCTATATGTGATAAAAAAAATGATCCTACTACTTTCAGGCAAAAAAGGTGTTCCAGGGGCAGAAAGCCTGTACGGGCAATCTAGAGAACTCACAGTAAATCTCAAATACTATAAAATAGAGCATGCAGAAGTGTTACAAAGCATGCAGAGGAGTTTTGTAGCCTAAGGCCTTAGATTATCCATACGGTTAATCCAGTGGGGCCTTTGGATTCAGTGGAAAATTTAAGCAGAACATGGATGGAGTGGCATGGCAGTTGTTGATTCAATCATGAGTTCAAGTTTGAATGAGATTCCGGTTTAATTTTATGTCAACGACCTTTTTCGGTTGAGTTCAATTAATTAGAGCAAAACGTAAGTCCACATATGCGATAGTATAGTATTTAAAAGTACATAGACAATACTTATAGACACACATATATATATAATAAGTAATATATGATATTAAAAGTAAGAATTTACATAATAAGAATAAGTTTGTATACCTTTTATGAAAATACAGAACTTTGATTTAATAAATAAGAGTCTATTATAAATTATTTCACTAATCCAGCAAAGTTTAAGTATAAATCTCTTTTCAAAATACAATTTTTTCTCTTTCTCACTGTTTTCACTCTGCTTTTTCTCTATTTGAGAGTCAAATTTCCAACCTTTGTCAAAGCTTTCTGTTGGCTTATATAACAGAAGAAACTGTCTTCGAGAGTAGATTGTCCGTACGGGCAATCTATCTACCGTCTCGACCTCTAATCTTCCCGTTTAGGGCAACATTGTTTGGTATTTCTCCGTCTGAGCCAACTGCTATAGGACATTGCTCGTACGGTCCATTGGATTGCCTCTACAGATAACCCGTTTTGCATTTTTTGGTGTTCCTCCTATTTTGGCCCTTTAGTTTGGTATTTCTGAGTTATGTGTTCATCGACTCTTTTCGACATATCTTTTTACTGAACCGGAGTATGTGAGGGTCCGATAATGAGGTATCCACATAGTCCCTCGGCACTTGTGTGCTTCGAAGTAAGTATACAATGTCGAGAAATAGTTGAAACGAGTAAGATCCACATTTTGGGAGCCTTACGCATTTTCGAAACACAATCTTATGGTTGCCTTTAATGGGATATGAGTCTCGGCCCTATCTAATGTGTCTTGTTCATTGTGAAGAGAGAAAACCCTTTTCAGACTGCTGAATTGCCCGTACGAGTTATCCAATTAACCGTACGGATTATCCTTTGATCTACCGCTTCGGGAGCTTGATTAACCATTCCGGGAGATTGATTACCCGTTTCGGAGCTTTAATTACCCATTTCGGTGGGCAGATTAACTGTACAGGTAATCCCTTTGAACAAATAGCTGTGTTGTGCGTCTGTTGCGTTACAATGTTCCAATTCGTTTTCTTACATCTCCAGAGCTCTTTTTTCTCGACATCCCACTTTTCGACGACTTTTACCTTAGTTTATCAACTTTGTCATTACTAGCGGATTGCGAAGTTTTGCATGGATAATTGACCACGTGCTCTAATTTCTTTCACAACCATAAAATGAACATGTTTGACTTATAATTCTTATGGTAATGCGCCTAAGGTTAGGGGTCGATTCACCATAGTTATACCACCACTTAGCTACATAAAAATAAGTATAAGTAAAAAAAATATATATTAGTATTACTGTTATCACATTACATATGCTTATAATATTATGTTTAATTTAAAAATATAATTTATATAGTAATACCGGGAAGAGAACTTTTCACTGCTTTTTTGGTAAGAACTAATCCAAACTCTCCATTATGATTAACAAATTGTCTGATCTCATTCATTGCTTGCATTAGTTTTTCTAAGTCAAATTCCAATATTTTGATAGTCTCTTTTATTCCTATTTTTACTTCTTCATCACTTGAAATATTACCTTCATATTGAAACATTGGATTCAAAAAATATGATGTGATAAGATAAAATAAGTATGTATTAGTAATTATAAATTTCATTGAACATATAAAAGTATGGTATAATCAAATAGCTTTATATACTTTTGAAGTTGAACATTTAAAGGGTACTAATAATTTTCTTGCAGATTATCTTAGCAGGAACTATATTGAAGATCATTAATGTAGTAGACTAATATTATTTTCTTTTACAGTAATGGAAGACCCTAACAAGGGTAAAAACAAAATTGAAAATGAAGGATGGATTTCTATTGCTAAAAAGGCAAAGCACACTATATCCGGATCACCCTCACAGCCTAACCAAGGAACTGTGAGCACAAATCCACCGCTCGAAGCACGACCGGTGTATGTTGTATTTAGAGGACGCCAACCAGGCATCTACAATAATTGGTTTCAATGCCAAACTCAAGTATTAAATTTCCCTAGTGCCACTTATCAAAAATATCAAAATTTGCACCAAATATCAAAAATATCAAAATTTGCACCAGTTAAAAAAGGAGAAAATCCACGATCACATTTGTATTTATGTTGTTGTAATAGTGGAATTTCTATCATTTCTTTATTTAATGTTAATCCAAGTGTTCCATTATTTATGGTCATTGGTAAATATTCTGAAATAAAATTATTTCCTAAAATAATATCTCCATGCATTTCAGGAAAACATAAAATTTTTGGAATAATAAATTTCTTTTCATTAAACCAAATTGCTACTTTCTTTGCTTTTAACGTAATAAAATTTTGAGTACCGTTTATACCCGTAACAGAAATCGGATTCTTCATTTTTATCCATTTTTGTGGTGGTAACGCATTTAGTCTACAAGAACATATTGTTGCTCCAGTATCTATTAACGTACATAGACTATATTGTTTATAGCCTGCAAAATTAAAATATCCCAAAACATAGGTATATCTTTTCTTTCCATGACTTGGTGAAAATATTATTTCTTCTTTTCCTAGTTGGAAATGATATATTTGGCTTGATTTACTAGTTTCATTTTTACTAGTAGTTCCTGGTAATATTGGAATTTTTAAGGAATTATTTCTTTGACTACTTTGACTACTCTCCTCTTTTTCGAAATTAATTGATTTCTTTAGTGCTTCCAAAGATGATTTCGGAAAGTTTTGTTGCCATTGTGAATTTTTACCAGTACTTCGAAAATATACATTATTGCCTGAAACTTGTAATTCAATATTGTTTTGTTGTTTTTCAGGTTCTTCGTCTACTACCATAGGTAAAATCCATTCTCGAAGGATTTCGAGATCTCGCCAATTCATCAATCTTGGTTGAATTGCTGAATCGAAAGGACGAGGCTCAAATATTTCTATAACATTTTTATCCAAAAAATGTGTTGTAGTTATTGGGAGTCTTGTTAACTCATGTATTGTTTTCCAATGTATAGAAAGATTGAAAGAAGTATTTTTCATTCCAATTCCTTTAGTTTGTATTTTTATTTTAACAGAATCCTCTATATTTGGGTCTGTTATTGATATGAAGAAATTTGGTTTTATGTTAAACCAAATAATTCCATTTACCAGATTTGATTGTACTCCTCCAATTATTGCATTTAGAGGGTTTACGAATCTTTTATCTAAAACTAAAACTGCTACTGGAGTATCCATTCCTTGTCTAAATAGAGCTGTAATACATATTTGAATTAATCCAATATGGACATATCTGATTTCTGGATGTTTTTTCCTCCATCTAGCAATTTTCTTTTTATCGAACAGTGTGATTTCAGCTGTTCCTTCATCTGTACTTTGAGCTGTGGTATTTCCACTAAATTGCTCAAATATTCTTGTAGAAAATATTTTAAATTTTGATAATTTATAAATATCTTATTTTTTAACCATTTGACGAGTTTTTTCTAATTGTTCTAATTGTTCGTTGGTAAAAGTTAATTCTTCACCAACAACATCTTTTAGAGTTAGTGATTGTAACTCATTTTCATTATTTTGTTGTATTTCAACGGTGTTCATCATAAATACTACTTCATCATCTGAACTATCTGATTCAGATTTCATTTCATAAAGAATTTCATCATTTTCTGAATATTCTTCTAATTCACTTCCGTAACATACTTCTAATTCTTGTTCTTCAAGAAATTTTATCATTTTCTTTGCACTTTTTCCTTTTCTAGGGCATTCTGGTGCAATATGACCTTCTTCGTTACAGATGTAACATCTACATTTTTTCTTTGTATTTGGTTTATTTTTATTTTTATTAGAAAATTTTCTTTTTCTAATATATTTCTTGGTTTTGGAAAAAGGTATTTTCTTTTTCCAAGATTTCCATTTAAATCTTCTTTTTCTTTTTTGAGAGAAAATTGGCCCACAACTAACTTTCCAATTTTCTTTTAATATTTTGTCACAACATTTTTGGCCAGATTTATTATTAAAAATTTGATTTTTCTTCATTTGTTTTTTGGCTTTAATTTCAGTACATTTTTCTTGTATAATTCTTAACACATAATTTATTCTAAAACCAAGTGTATCAGTTTTATCAACTTTCTTTAGCCATTCAGGATAACCTTTTATAGCTAATTCATCCCATGGATTTGGGAGTTTATGAAAAAATTGTTCTAGCCAATATTGATTATTTGGTGGATCTAATTTAAAGTAATATTTTTTGAAAAGATCTACAAAATCTTCAAATTGACAAATATTACATAATTCGAGTTTTGATAATATGTAATATGCATCTTCTTGGATTTGGGTTTCTCCCGTACTTCCAATTAGATTTTCTTTAATTATTTTAACAAAATCATTTAAGATTTCATCAAAAGTCTTAAAATTTTGGAGTAAAGCGGTTTTTTGGTGTTTTCCAATTTCAGATTTTTCCCATTGTTGTAACCATTGCAAAACATCTCCTTGGAGAGTTGCAGCTACATAATCTAAGAACTTTTCTTTAGTCCATACTTTTCCATAATTAGTAATTAAGATGGACAGTGATTGTGCCCAATCATTAATTGTTTGTTCTTGATCTTTAAAAGGGACATTTCTTAAATCAAGATATGTGCCATGTTGTGCAACTGCTTGTTTATTTAAATCATCTCTTCTAAGAAAATAAGGACTTTGTTCTTCCTCTTTTTTAGTACCACTAGTTGAAGTTTCTGTTGTTTTAACGAAATCTTTTTTATCTGTGGCAGGATTTTGCATGAATTCTTGGAATTCTTCCCAGTTAGTGAATTCCTTTAAAGGTTCTTCTGCTTTTCTTTTTCCTTTATCTTCTTTTTCATCATCACTTATAGTGTTTACTATATGAGATGGTTCTTAGTCTTCTTCATCAGATGAATATTGATTTATTTCATACTGAAAGTGTTTTAATAATTTTTCGTGTTCCAAATACGTAGTTTGTATTTGTTCTATTATTTTATTTCTTTCGGAAATATTTAAATTTGGGTCTTTATATAATTCTCTCCAATAATCTAGAATTTCTTTTACATTTATAAATTATGTATAATTAAACTTTTCTGTTTGAAAAGTATTTATTTCTTCAGTTCCATAGTATAGTCTAGGAGTTTTGTTACTTCCTGAACTATTCATACCATCTAAAGAGTTTAAAATATCCGCAATATTTTCATCACATTTTAGTTTATTTTCCATATTTAGTTGATGTTCTAGATTCAAAAGTTTGTTTTCTACAAACATTTGATGTTTTTGATTTTTAAGATTCATAGGTTCGATTTTCTTAATCCAACCTATCATAAGATCTGTCATATTATTTAAAGCAGCACATACACTACTTATATTTTCAGACTGTTTATCAATATGTACACAATGATTATACATAGTTTCTTCTTTACCTATTACAGGAGTTATGCATTCTAAGTCAATACTGTACGTTTGTTCTTCCATTAATGTTTTCAATGGTACCTAAGACCTCCTATTACTGTTGTTTCAGGTGCCTAAAACCAGTTCCCTTAATAGCCTAATTGCCACAACAACGGCGTAAAACGGCTTGATGGGAGATATGGACTTTGAAACGTAATAGGTGTATGGGTTTTATGAAATCATACAAGGAAAAACAAAGATACAATCTCAACTTAAAATTAAAATACCAGAATTTAAAACAGAAAAATAAAGATAGATATACTTACATTATAATTACGATGAAACAAAAGCGAAGCCAAACTCTGATACCAGTTACAAAGATGCGGAATAAAGGATCAAAATTTTTATTTATTGATTTAGAGAGGAAGTAGTTATACAGAGTTTTTAGAAAGGAGAAGAAAATTTTTACAATACAGATGATGATTCCATACGTCTCTTTGCTTCTTCTTATATAATTGTGAAAGATAATTCTAGACCAACTAAGACAATTATGACATGCAACAATTTACAACAATCATCTGTCAACAAACAACAACATTATTGTGTAAAAAGTAAATGAATAGTAACTTTACTATTCATTAAAAGTGACATAAAGTAATTATACAATAATTATACAATGACTCTTTTAATTTCGTCCGCACAGCTGTCTATTGTCTACGAACATCTTTATTCGGGATTCCTCCAGAAGTACCTGCTGCATGTAAGTGTGCGTGTAATTGACGATCCCATATATCTTTAATCACATTCTAGTACTTTTCCCAATCGCTAATGTTGCCTTTTATGATAAATTTAACCATAGTCATTCCTTGGTATATAACAGAAAGTGTAGGCTTTTTATCTTGATCAACCACTTTCAAAGCAGCACTAATGGTTCCATGACCAACATAACTTTAGCCACTCGTTGCCAAAATCGATCGGTTAAAATTAAATCAGCGACCTTCGATACTACCCCCCTTTGGTTCTTTTCTCGATTGAATTCAACACATTCACTTGTTGTACACATTCGCTTTAATTCAATTTGATGCCGTATAAGACTTTCAAGGGCAATATATTCAGTCGCGAATCTAATAATGCCAGATCTTAACAATTCTCTATCATTGGTACACTACTTCATTATATTCACAACTTTTTGACTGTTGTAAATGAAAGACGTGATCGACTTGGCTTCATTCAATGTAGATTTAATGGACTTCATGTTGCCTATGTCTCCAAACATTAAATCTAAACAATGAACAGCACAAGGAGACCAAAATAAGTGCTTTTTCCTGTCCATTAACAACTTGCCAGCTGCTTTGAAGTTGGGCTCGTTGTCAGTTACGACTTGTACGACATTGCTCTCCCCAACTTCTTCCACCACTTCATTCATTAATGGGAAAATATAATTAGCATTCTTAATTTTATTTGTTATGTCTATTAAAATGTGGTATATCATGTTCCGGTATGAATAAATCAAGAAGTTAACAATTGGCTTCTTTGTTCTTAAACTCCACCCGTCACACATAATAGTGCAGCCATATTCTGGCCATTTTGCCTTAAGAGTGTTGATATAAGCCTTGGTCCCCTGTACCTCCTCATCCAAGCGCACACCACCAATTTGATAACCCGAAGGACCTTTAATCTCAGGGCCAATGTCACACCCCAATTTTTGGATCCTGAATACCCAATTAATCCACGCGTACTCGCCCGTCCAACTACCAGGGGTGAAAATTAAATACAACAATTAACTTAAAACCCATTCTCAAAAACTAAAATTTAATCTTAAATCAAAATCCTTTATAAATGTTTGCGAAATAAACAAAACTTTAATATCCAAACTTTATTTAAAAAGTTCAATTACATAATAAAAACAAAATAAAATTATTTTATTAAAATAGTTGGCCAGAGTATCTAAACTGGTGTCGTTCCCAAAGTCCAACAAACTATATACAATTTACAAAAATAAAAGAAAATAAACTTCAAATAAAGCTCCTAGCACGATCAACGAAGTACATTAATATATACCTGCAAAATTGGACTACGTTCATAAAGAGAACGTACCCAAAAAATTTGGAGACAACTTGGGTCAGTATATAAATACTGGTATGAGTTTATTATGTATCACCCAAAACATCTATGATACAAACACTTAATTCATACGTACATATCTTATACAATTAACCTAAGTAACCCAAATCTCACTACGTGACAAGACAAATAGTTTTACACACTTTTCGAGACAAAAAGAGTAGTTTTTCGATAAAGTAGTAGTAAGTAGTTTTTTACCCCATACACTTACCAAAACTATTAATAATATACCATTATAATACGGTAGGCCAAGACCTGCAAAAATATTAGTACGGCCTACGATCCTGCATTAGCAATGTTAAACCTAAATTACTCGAAAATAAATAAAAAAACACAGCAACATAAATATCCATTTTGTGTTCAAATCATTTAGAATCCCGAGAAACTCAAAGAACGAAAATTATGCATAATGTTATTTCTAATAAAATATCGCGAAAAATTGCTAAATTCTACCATTCAATATTCCATAACAGTGTCCAAGATTGCAAATGCAAATTAACACGACGATACAAACTGTCTATCGTCTAAGCAAAGCATCAAATAATTTAAAGCATGTCATATTGACAACACTAGACTTAAAACCACTAGACACTTAAGTTAGTGTATGCACCTTAATTACATGCCACCTCACCATACTCTCCCATGGCCTACACAGATTATCTTGCTATGTGTCTCCCCGTATAATTAGCGTTCACTCCAAATCGGAACCGGCACGAGTATATCGTCTAAGGTTACGACCTTCTTCGGAAGGCTAGATATACGTTTGTCCGCCAAAACACTCGGCCTTCTGCGAGTAAAACCACATAGAATCCACTCGTCTATTCGACAATATAACGAATATAACAAACATCACAAGCCACCAACTAGCTTACGTTTAAAATCATAAAATTCCATTGGCTTCCACTAATGTTTTCTTTTCACAAAAATCATGGAAAATCCACCCAAGTTTTGAATCAAATCCAATATCAAATCATAACAAGAGAGCAGTGGCGTAATTAAGGAATTTTCCTATAAATTCTTTAGTCAATTTTAATAAAACCTACTCATAGTTGATACAACTCTAATACTTAATATAAAAAATAAAAAAAAACTTTATTATCAATCTCAACTAGAATATAGACTTGTCTCGAAAACAAAATCATACTTACACATTTACCAAATATAAAGTCTAAAAGCTTAAGACAAATAATTCCACAAATTATGTATTATTCATAGTATTCCAAACGTCAATCAAGTAAACAATTTCACAAACTAAATACAATCATACCATAAATCCGTTTAGAACCTCATAATCCCAATTTTCAAGGCTCTTAATAAATTTATTTTAAAACATAAGTTACCCTTGCAAAAAAAAAAAGCAAGAATTAAACAACATCTTAAATCGGCACAACCATCAACTTCACAGAAATTCTGGGGATAAACCAACAATATAAAAATTCCAGAAAAATTACACAATATAGACGGCCATGTCTAGTTTCATACGCACTTGTATTAAACTAAAAATCATTTATATTCTAGGAGTTATGAATGTTTTGCTAACATGTATATGATCTGTCCAGCATCATATTTTGCAGTGCACTGTTTTTGTAACTCCAATAACTCTCAACATAAAAATCATATCTTACCAATTCTAAGTTCCAGATTCTCCTAATACAAGATATTAACTTCCCAAATATTTTTAGAATTTTACACGAAATTTTACTACCCCAACCAAACTCGAAACCACAGATGTGTGACAGTAGTCTGATCAATATCAGATATTTTAACACCCTTATTTTGAAAAATTGATATCTCCCAAATTAAAAATCCCATTAATTTAATTCCAAAGCCAAAATACTTGTAATTCATAATATTAGTCTATGTATTTTTATGAGATTTTAGTAAATACATATAATTGAGGTTTATCATAAACATATAATCAATTGAATAAAAATACAATAAATGACTTTATCAGAAATTAGGTCAAAAAGAAAATCAAAACAATATGCATAAATAGAAACCACGAGAGGAGGGTGAGAATCACTCACTAGAAATAGTAAAACTTAAATTAATCAACCCAAAAAAATCTAAAGGAGCCGCCAATATAAATTGACTCAAAACACAAAAAGTTATATATATATATATGCATGTATCAAAATCCACGAAATAAAGGTGAGAAACACTCACTAGATAATCGAAAGGGGAGAACCAAATAATATTTTGCATCTACTTGGGTTCTCTCTTGCATCTCTTCTTTTGTACAAGCGGCCATATGATAATATGTAGTTTTTTCATTTCCCCTAAAACCCTATGTGTTAAACACACAGCACGGTAATGCCAACTTTCAAAAATCATAACTAATTCATTAAATGTCTAAATGTAGTGAAATTTGTGTTCAAACTGAAGCTCATCAAGTCTAATTTAAAACAAACTTGGTTTCACACAAAAATTCTCAACATAATAAAATATATGTATTTTCAAATGAGAACATGTCAAAAAATTAAGTTTCAAGACTAATTACATATACTTTAAATTATATTTTTTAACTTATTATAATAAATTGGCCACACAATAAATGCACCACAAGACAAATAAGAGAACACATATTAATTTACAATATATGCATATATTAATTTGGAGTAAATAAGTATTTTAGAAAATTAGGGTTGTTACAACCAACCTCAGCAATTGTATCAATCATTATTTGATAATAAGGTTCACTATCAACTGCATTGAATGGAATTGCATTGAAGTGATAAAATTTGCTTATGGCCTTCCCTACTTTCTTTACGCCATAAGCGAAGAACATTTCCTTCAGTATTTTCTGATAAGCTTTTTTAGGCCTGAACATCTGTGAATCAATTCCAATTAATAGCGTATTGACTCATTCCTTAAGTGACCAAGCTCTCGACATTTGTTGCCATTTAGTCCTAGAAATATATGGTTGTGATCCTGAAACAGAATGTCTTCGTTCCTCTTCTGTTAGGTGCGCCATTTGCCTACTTTCTTTGATTGCTTTTTTTAAATGTGATATTTCAAGATAATTCATTCCTTGTATATCTTTCTCTACAACCATCATTTCTATTAGCATTTATATTATAAAAATTTTCACCGTGCAAATAAGCTCTTAGTTTTTCTTTTTTCCTTTTTCTCTAAGCTCTTTGTTTTAAACTTTTAGTTAGATCATACTTGTTACTTCTTTAGGTGCACAAGGACATGCTTCAACATTCCCTAGTATACATACTATATGTTCCTTGAATCTGATGATATCACCAGAAATAATTTTCTGACCGTAATTACACACCACTTTTCTTTTATCTCCTTTAACAAGTTCTTTCTCATGTTTCCAACCTAAATCAATTTTTGGAGCCATTCTACAAAAGAACAAGTAATTTGTTATTACTATTTTTTTAATTTCATTCCTACAATTCCAAATTCAACCTAATTCATAATATGACGTATGATCTTTTAAATATTTTAATATCTATATATAAATGTTTTTTTTTTAATTTTTTCTTTTGTTTTTATATTTAGATTCATATATAATGTAGAGAACACTTACATTGAAAAAAAATTTAGCAAGAACATAAAGTGTTTTATTATATTAATCATCGTATATACATATTTAATATAACAAGATTTGATGAATCATTATCCCTAAACACAATAAAAATTTGCAAAATTAAAGAGGTATCTACCTTCATTTATGGACCTATAGTGGAAAGTACTTACCGTTATGCTCATCTATATATATATATATATATTATTTTTTTATTTAGATTTGTATATATTGTATAGAACAAACAGAAGAAAAAGAAGGAAAGAACGACGTACTGGGAGGTGGAGCATATGAAGAAATGAAGAGAAGTGTGTTTGTAATTTCAAGCCTATGAAGAAATGAACTAATGTCTTTCTTTAAAATTGTGAATTTGTTAATGTAGAAGGAATATTGTGACTTTATTAACTTTTTTTTTTCAACCTCTTTTCTTTCTTTTGTCTACTACTCTATTGCTAGCAAGACTGTAGAGACATGAGTAACATATTTTCAATATGCATGTAGGCTTTTGCTTTATTTTTTTTTCTTCTTTCTTCTGATCTTCTCTTTTTTAGGATTAAGCCAATTTAATTAAGTAAAGATTAACAAATTACTTTGAAACAATTGAACAAATCAACAGTTTTTTTTCAATAGTTGCCAATTTAATTAAACAAATATTAATAAATTACATTGGAACAAATCAACATTTTTTTTTTCAATAGATGCTAATTTACACTCTAAGTCTCCTAAATCCAACAAGCAGTAACTTTTTTTTTTTTTTTTGCAATACAGAGTGAAATATCGGCGACTCAAATATCGATAATATTTTGAAATACCGCGAATTTAATCATATCGGGTCATAATAGTGGTTCGACAGTCGACACCCCTATTCTAATTCGGTATTGGCCATATCTGATCGGTATCGGCCGATACTTTGAACCATGATTAAAAGTATCATTCTTATAAAATGTAAGAGTTCGAATCCCATTATTTAGGTCGTGACTTGAACCTTTTTGTAAAATTTATACCTTTCGGCTTTATATAATATAAATACAATTTACTCATCTATAACGCAAAACAAAAAAAATACTATTTATTAATTTGAGTGCTATCTAATAATTCACCTTTTTATTTTTTTGTAAATTACTATTTTGCCGGTGCCATAAATACCTAGTAGGCTAGTACAACCATAAGCAAAAGTTATATTATATATATATATATATAGTGCCTAAAACTTTCCCAAAACTCCCTCCTCAGTTCCCTCTCTCTTTCTCCCGCCGTTTTAAAGCAGAATATAGCAGCTCCTCTCAGAATCTCTACATTTTCATCGGTACTCTCTTTCTCTCTCTCTCTCTATGTATATTGATATATGTATAGATATAGTTCACTCACATGTTTTAGCATAGTATATGGATTTCTTTGGGATTGAAACGACGTTTATAACTAACAAACACTGAGGATTCTACCATGTATTTAATAATTCACCTCATCATTCAATTTTCTGGATTGAAACTGTGAACACTTCACTCAGGGGCTTCAAAATTGGGCCCAAAATATTCTCCAGATTGATAATGAAAATTTGCTTCATAGCAGAAGTTTGGTTTTTTTCAACTTATTTGTGACTTGGTGCACATAGTAACAATCGGTGGAATGTAATTTCTGAAGATTTTGTTACCTGTAGGTATAGAGTTATTCTGAGGATGAAACGTGGCCTAAGCCCTAAACCCTAAATACTTGGTACTTTGTACCCAATAAAGACACAAAACGGGTGCAATATGGACCATTCAACTGGGTCTCACGTATGCCATGTATACATGACATTTGGTACTCTAGCAGTGCCAAATGCTACAGAAAGTTACTTCCATATGTTGGCTCCAGCAGAACTCTTTGAGTAGGTGAAAAGCTACGAATTTGAAGTCAATTCAATTGGGTTAGAGAGAGTCATCTGCTTTTGTTTGTTTCACTTTCTTTGGGCTTGCGTTCAAAATTTGATGGCACAAGCCATTATCCTTGCTTTTCTATGAAAATGGGTTTATAGATAATCGCGCCCATGCTTTTAGAACTAGGATGAGTTTGTGAACATGGCAGAATTCAAATAGTTTCTGTCCAAGCTGGAAATTTGGGCGGACTATACATTTTCAGTTTACAATTTATGTTGAATAATTTGTTCAGAATTTCCTCATAAATTATAGAGATTAAGGTTATCTGTCTAGTAATTGTTAGTTGATAGTTCAAAATGAAGTATAATGCTTAATTGGCTACCCCCTCCGTCGCAAATTGATAGTTGCACTCTTCAAGACCACATAAAACACAGAGGCTCTTGTTTACCTTAACCTATCTCATGAGTTTGTCCTTAGTTCTTAACCTATCCTTGCATACTATCCACATAATGAAGCTATATTGCAGATTATGATCTTTAAGAAGATACAATGGTTTCATCTAAATCTAAGGCATGTACACAGTGCACCAAAACACCACAACTCAAAAATCATATCTTGTAGCCTCCATTAAAGACTATCGAAGTATTTTGTCCGAGTTTGCAATTTTCACTTCTTAATGATAGAGGTATGTGCATGTTGGGCCCGCGGATCCGCCTTTGTACCGATATTGTCCCCAAGTTAACCACCTATGGGCTTTAGGTGTGGGCTTTTATCTCAAAAGGTCTCGCTACTAATTGGCGGATCCATCCGTCTTATTAATCCAATGATGAACTTCTACGTTAACATTATCAATGTGGGACTATTGATTGGAGCCAACCATGCCCAACAGTGTATTCATATTAATATGTGCACAAAACTTTTACTTCTATCTCCCTCTCTATTCTCGACAAATACTCAAGTTGGAATCAACCTTGGGTGATCAGGTTGTGGTGACTCATTGCTACTGAATCATTATACTGTGAGTACCACATCGTAACCTCTGCAATGTGTGAATATATAAATGTGTGTATATATATATGTACGTATCTATATAATAAGGAGCAATCGTTTTTGAATCGTAAAAATGTATAAGGGATAAAAGATTGTGTGGTTGAAATTGCAAGTTGCTTTTTTTAAAGGTAAATAGTGCTTTTGGAACGTGTTATGACTAGTATATGTATTATATACATAATGGGTGCGCAGCTGGGTTGGCCCTTGCATCACCACATATTCTTCAAGGTATTGCCAGTCTTGGGTCAGCCTAATTGTTAGTACATATGTTTGGCCACTTGGCCTATCTACAACCCATAATAGTGGCCCCATGAGGACCCAAATCAAGTTCCGCTGTACAAGAATTTGAAGTATTCTCAGAGAAAAAATGACAAAATCCTTAGAGAACCGCCTCACCTTGAAGGAGCAAACAAAGGTTAATATAGAGTTTTCCAACTTTTTAATTTTGGGCAGGTTAAATAGTTAGTTCCACTATATTAGGAATCCTAAAACCTGGCAGGTTTTCTATAGTTGGTTTGCACTTATGCTTCAAACTTAGCTTTGTTGCTACTTGTGTGACCTTATATTTCATCATGTTGTTAGAGGAATTGGAGTATTCGTTTCATTCTGCACTCGGTCAGAAGGAATAAGATGACACCACAATGCGGCAATGACTCAATTTTCCTTCATAGAAATCTTTGTTTTCTATAACAATTGAACAACCCCACAATAGATGCAATGAAGAGACGAGGGATATTGCATCTGGTTTTTTGGAGGATGTGTCGTGCTTGAAATTGCCAATCTCTCACTTAAAGAACATAAATGGGAGATGTGTTTATTGATGATGATAAAGGAGATGATAATGTGATAATTATAATTGGGTCAATGATGAATGAAATAAATAAATTATCCCCCCTTTTCATCTTATTTTCCTTTTTTCATATTATTTTCCTTATATGGGACTGTGAAAGTTTCAGATGTACATTGTACTGGGTAAATGATGTGTTTTTGTTGCTTATTATGACTTCCCATTAAGATGCTTTATACTTCGATTTTATATTGCACTTGTTGATGCTACTTACAATGTTTATTGGACAATGAACTGTTGACATTACTATTCATTATGTTAAATTGGAGGGGTGAAATTCTTAATTTTTCTTTTGCTTTCGCTTATGTTAATTGGTCTGCGTTTATGGTGATTGTTGGGAATGTTGTGGAAAATGAAATGACGGGTTTACTCTTATGTTGTTATGGATTTTATACATAGCACAAAATATAGAATTATTCTCTTCTTTCAGGTAAATAGTTTCCCTCTTTTTGGAAAGGTTGGTTAGTGGTGGCAAACTTGAGGAATTTGGGTCTCTATAGGAATATGTTGGAGGCTTCCTTTTTGTGATATGTAAATCCAAGTGGTTAAGACAGTTCACAGTTTGTGTGGGAGGTTGGCCTTATTTTTTTTTTTTTTTGTGGTGGGGGGGGAGTGGGGTTGGCTCAGTGCAAAATCACTCATTCTTCTTCGTACTCCCTTTAGGATTTTTTGGGGATTTCAGATTGTTGAGTTCCTCTGGTTTGCACACACTTTTATCTTTTAGTTCCTCTCTTTGCATCACTTATATTCTACTACCTCTTTCTCAAATTGACTGTCCCACTTCCTTTTTAGGATTTCTGAAAATGATAGTCACATTTCCCTTTAGGGACATAATCAATCTGCCAATTTTCACAATAGAAAATTAGTTGTATTGTTGACCATTGATTTGGCTGAAATTGGTGGTCCCTTAAAAAAGTACAAAGTCAAAGTGGGACTATCAATTTGAAACTGAGAGAGTATTTATTTTTGAGAGAAAGTATAAATGTTATGTTTCCAATGTGTGTGCAATGTGTGCCTCCTATTTATTTTGAGAAGGCTTTGAGGACATGCCTACATGTGTGATACTGCCGTATCCTTTTTCCGTACAAAAAAAGTTACTGCACTTGTATCTACTATATTGTAAAGCAAGAACCAATTTTGGCCGTCATTGAAGCCATGTCATATTTTTGTTTTCTGATTTCCCTTAGGGCCTTTGTGATTTTCCTTGCACATTATTATTTTTTTTATAGCGTACACAATGGGATCTAAACCCTGGCCAACGGCAAGAGTAGTATTACTCTCAGCTGCTATGCTACTTATTGTTATCCAAATTGCACACGCATTGCATGTGCAGGGAAAACTAGTGCACATATGTGGATGAACATCATTAGAGCCCAATCATTCTCTCTCGTTGCAAATGAATGCCTAGTAAAAATAGAAACAAGCACCATTGGAGATACCTTTCTTGATACTTCTCCGTCTGTAAAAAATGAGCCAAATAATTTGTCATCTGCTTTTGGTTGTTTCACTTTCTTTGGTCTTGCGTTCAAAATTTGATGGCTTGTGCCATTATCCTTGCTTTTCTATGAAAATGGGTTCGTAGATAATCGCGCCCATGCTTTAGAACTAGGATGAGTTTGTGAACATGGCAGAATTCAAGTAGTTTCTGTCCAAGCTGGAAATTTGGGCGGACTATACATTTTCAGTTTACAATTTATGTTGAATAATTTGTTCAGAATTTCCTCATAAATTATAGAGATTAAGGTTATCTGTCTAGTAATTGGTAGTTGATGGTTCAAAATGAAGTATAATGGTTAATTGGCTACCCCCTCTGTCGCAAATTGATAGTTGCACTCTTCAAGACCACATAAAACACAGAGGCTCTTATTTACCTTAACCTATCCTTGTATACTATCCACATAATGAAGCTATATTGCAAATTATGATCTTTAAGAAGATACAATGGTTTCATCTAAATCTAAGGCATGTACACAGTGCACCAAAACACCACAACTCAAAAATCATATCTTGTAGCCTCCATTAAAGACTATCGAAGTATTTTGTCCGAGTTTGCAATTTTCACTTCTTAATGATAGAGGTATGTGCATGTTGGGCCCGCGGATCCACCTTTGTACCGATATTGTCCCCAAGTTAACCACCTATGGGCTTGAGGTGTGGGCTTTTATCTCAAAAGGCCTCGCTACTAATTAGCGGATCCATCCATCTTATTAATCCAATGATGAACTTCTACATTAACCTGGACAGGGTAAATAGTTAGTTCCACTATATTAGGAATGCTAAAACCTGGCAGGTTTTCTGTAGTTGGTTTGCACTTATGCTTCAAACTTAGTTTTGTTGCTACTTGTGTGACCTTATATTTCGTCATGTTGTAGGAGGAATTGGAGTGTTCGTTTCATTCTGCACTCGGTCAAAAGGAATAAGATGACACCACAATGCGCCAATGACTCAATTTTCCTTCATAGAAATCTTTGTTTTCTATAACAATTGAACAACCCCACAATATATCACTGTTCTAAAAATCAGGAATTTTTGCCGATAAATCAGCGAAAAATCGGAAATTGGTAGTTACCTGATTCGATTTCCATGAATCGGTTGGGAAAATCGGCTAGGTCAAAAATTGGACCAAAATCGAAAAAAAATGGGGAAACAGAGAAGCAGCTCGTTGAAGAAGAAGAAGAAGAAGAAGAATGTGGCGGGCTAGGTTTCAACGAGCTGCTGTGGGAGAGAGTAGTCTCAATTGCTTTTAAGTTTATTTTTTTATTTTTGTATTCAAGCCCAATATTTTAAGTTATTTCATTTTGATCCATTTTAAGTTTTAAATTTTACAAAAGCACTCCTTAAATTTTGGGTATGCATATTTTGTTACTTGAATGTTGAAAAATTAATGTTAATTTGAAAGATATATTATATTTTATTAGTATTATGTTATTTTGAAAACTATTTATGAGTATGTAAATGTTATTATATTTATTTAATTCCCGAGTTTTCAAATTATGGGTTTGCCGATTAATTTCCGATTTTTTCCGATTTCTCCAAAAATCCGGAATCCCCACCTCACCGATCTAGGTCCGATTTACGATTTTAGAACATTGAAAAGCAGAACGCTCCTTAACAAGGACACGATTGACCCTTGAAAACTATAACCATGAATTCCTTGATTCAACACGAAATAGGGCATGATTGACCCTTGAAAAGAAGAACGCTCCTTAACAAGGACAGATAATTTTATATATATACACGTTACACACACAATGAAAGGTTTCATAAATTAATTAATTAATTAATGCTGATCGACCACTAAGACTTTTTGCTTACATGTTAATGCCGGATACTTTGTACCACCCTTTCACCATATCATATTAATATGATGTAGCAACGTTGTACGTTTTAACCCCCTTTTTCCCAAATTGTTATCATTCCTTGAGATATATGTTAGTAACATTTTTGTGTCTACCTTTGATGTTTCTCAGCACCATCAAATTGCACAATGGATTTAAATCATGGCGTTAAAGAAATGTTACTAAGGCATACGAAACTCCCGAAAGAGAGCCCATGGAAACGTGGGAGAGACGAAGTTGTGCTTCGATACGGTAAATATTATTGCACCTGTGCTTTTTTTTCTTTTTCTTTTAAGTTAATATAATATATCTTTCTCTTTATAACTTTAATATTTTCTCAATATGAGCAGGATCTAAACGTAAGGTCACCATGAATACCATACATGAGACATTTACTGACCACAAATATGTCAACTTTGACCTCGACATTACGACCAAGAGAGTTGCTCTAAGAGCTTCAGCTTCCGTCGTCGGGCTTATTTCTCGACCTCGAGCAGGTACTTTTTTATATTATGATTCCATATCTATTCTATGGTTTATAGTTTTTGTATGCAAATGTAGCGCTTAGGGGTATGCACACAGAACCGGGGGAAAAAAAATCAAACCCGTATCGATTGCTTTTTCAAGTTGCTTGGTTCGGCTGGAGGTTGACTTTTTAAAGTTATACAACTTTATGTTTTAGCTGTTTCATAGTTGTCAAAAGTGCGCGCCTAGACTCAATGCGCATCGAGTGTACATCATAGTTGTCAAAAGTTGTTTGGATGCTCATAACGCGCAGATCGTTGAGTTCTGTAGCTGCTACATGAGCAGGATATGTGTTCATTCTTTGTAGGTCAACCCATTTTAAAAGATTGGACTGTGATGTTCCGTTTTCCTTTTTTGTACACTAGAAATACTTTATTGAATATTTGTCTGCATTATCATTGTCCCAGCTGAATATATAGCTTGCTAAATAGACCACAGTAACCCTCTGTGGCTCAGAAGAATATCAAAGGCGTGGGAGGTCCCACACCGCGTCTTAGCTTTGGTATAGGCTTTTGTGCATTGATTGGCCAAAATCTTGTGGAGATGCTGCTCTATGGCAGTTGTGTGGTCATTACGGCAAGAAAGGAATGCAAGAGTGTTTGAGGACAAGTATGCAGATGTAGAGGACGTGTGGAGCAAAATCAAGATGGTTGCTTCTCTTTGGGCCAGCACATCCAATTTATTGGGAAACTTAACAATCTCGGAGATTTCTAACAATTGGGGCCTTGGGGGCAATTCTGCTTTGATAATTTAGTGGGGATGCTTTGTTTGGATGATGCAGAATTTACTTTTATTTGTTTTATTTTTGTTTAATACAGAACCATATCTCATGTTCTAGGATTCTTTTTGGTCATTTCTTCACTTTATTGAAAATCAATAAAGCTGACCAAGAATAGGTATAGGCTAAATTTCAGAGGCCTAAATTTAACGATCTGGTGCTTAAAGCCACCATATTTGGGGTTGCCAAATATTATTGCATTTTATTTCCCTGCACCATTCAGTTTTTCTTTAACAGCTTTACATTTTCAATGTTGGAATATATTATCAAACCTTAAACTATACAACTTGGTTAGTGACCTATATTTTGTAAAACTGAAAGTTGAACCTATTGCAATATCCATCAAATGAGCCTCTTCTCTTTTGAAATGCCCAAATATAAACTAAAGGTTGTAAAAAAATCAGAAATAATATAAGCCAGAAATTGGAAGTTAGGCCCATTGCCAAAACCGATCTGTCGGTTCAGGTAGAACTCATGCCCAAAATTGAACCAAACGTAAACACCCCTAATTGTAGACTTGGTTATTTCGTAAACAAAGGTTTTTCATTGTTATAATTCAATCTAGTACTATCTAGGTTGCTATAAGGTACCTTAACTTGTCTAAGAATAATTAGATAAATTATCACACACAATAAAATTTGATTTTTTAAACTGTGTTTATTTTGTGCAGGTGGGGAAACATTATTTAAGGCTTCAGGGACAATATATGAGACTAGTGAGAATGGTGATGGTAGATACTTGAGTAGCATTATAACTTCCGCCAGTCTCGTTGGATCTTCTGATGAAGACGTTGATATCAAGGTATGAACTTTTTTTTTTTAATTTTTAAGATTTCTTTTTGGGTCATTTAAACTTAGATGCTATCACAATTGGGGAAAATGAATCAAAGTCAGTATTAGAGTGAATTCATCTTCTTCCTTAATACTTTTAGACAGACACATTCATATACATGTATATGTATATATATATGCATATGTTTGGGTACATACACATAATTACATCTATGAGGGAAAGCAGGAATCTCAATCCTTATTCCTACGGGAAGATTGTGGGTTACAGCTGCCACACAAAGGTTAATTGACTTGAGGCATAAATAGACTAAACAATAATGAATAAAACCATTTCTCTTCCATCTACTTTTTTTTTGGGTGAAATTTGATAAACTTGATTAATGAATAAAACAAATTAACAATACAATCAGAAACCAACGAAACAACGATAGGTGGAGTGATCCACTGTACACCTAACCCAAACAAACTAACAGACCCTTTTATACAAGCAAAAAATTGTCCTACACACATTAGGCCATAAGTTCTCCTACTTCTCCACTTCCAAGCAGGTTGTCTGATAAATTCTGAAATTCCTCTCTTTCCATACCAAGCATATACTACAGCAGCCAAAGCGAGAGCCCTCAATCTAACTTTAAAATCATTCCCTCTTGTTTCTTCAATTGCTTTTCCACTTTCAGCATCCCTGACCAGCGCTTCTACTGATGTCATGCCTTCTAAGGGCCTCCTTCCATATTGAATTTGGAATAACGACCACTCTTCCCTGTATTGAAATTTGAAAGTGAGGCTCTCCTCTTCCCTTCACCGACTCCGCCACCAACCATCACATTTCTCTCAATCAAAAGTGAATCCCCAATTTCATTATTGTCTTCTACTCATACAAATTTCCAAGCCAAACCTGTTTTGAATATTTCTCCTTTCTTCATTGTCATCAATTTTGGTACCCACGTAAATAGGAAGAATGGGTTCCTTGGAGTGAATATATTTCTAATGTGACCCCAATTCATCATCAATCTCACTCTCTCTTCAATCAACCAACAGTGAAGTTCTCTCTTCCCGTTTAATTCCCTATCTTCTACGCAATCTATAAAAATAAGTTTGCAATTTAAAAAGTGCTGTTTTTTTTCCTTTTACCTTTTTTGTGGTTGGGTGTGAATTGAAGATGTGATGAAATTGAGCTTTTGGACTGGAGTATTTTGCTTTGGTCAGCACTGGGTATGAACTCAAGGATGGAAAAGATGATGACATTACGAGAAGCATGAGTTGAGTAAGTTTTGGTAAATGTCTACAAATCCTAATATATGAAGCCAGCATTGCAGAATTTGACTTGTATCATTTGTTGTGTAGGATTGTATTTATTGGTATGTGATTTGATTGTTTCTCATGATAATAATCATATTTTTAGTGGAAAATTCTTTCTTTAGAAAACATTGCAAAACATTAACTTGGGAGCCCAATAATAACTGTTTGCTGAATCTTTTTGAATCGACAAATTCAAGATTCCATAGCACTTTCTGTTTTCAAAAGTGATAAGAGCTACTCATTCCACCTGGACATTTAAACCAAACAAATTGGTTGAGAGAGGGGATGTCGAGTCGCAGTGGTCGGTGGAGGAGAGCGGGCAGGGCTTGAGAGAAGTGAAGGGTTTGTGAGATTGATTTTTGCTTGCCTACTCGCAATCCTTCCTGCAAAAATAAGGAGCGGGATATTCCGGTTAAGATCCTTCTCTAACTTTTTCTTTCACTAATCTTACAACAGATGGTCCAGCCTTTCGGAAAACTACATGAGCTTAGACAAGTTCAACCCAATACATAACCAAATCTCACAACCTACGCTTTATCAAATTGATCACTCTCCCCTTTAGCCTTCGCTTGAGCTAAAACACGCTGCATAACCCACCTTTCCCCGATTAGTTATACTAACTGATCCACAAACAGTAACACCCACCGAACTATATCTCTAGCAACAGTAACACCCAAATAGAACATGCAAGAGGGATGCACCTTTATGTTTTGGACCATGCAACCTCAACTCATTTTAGAATGACTAAGGAGGGTTTGGTCAGGGGAGAAAATAAAGCCCATATGAGCATTTAAAATGTTTAATATGAGACAGTAGTCCAATAAATATGGAATTGATTTTTTTTCTTGTTTTTAATACATGCGATGGAGAGATCCTAAGCCCCTGTTTGGTTAAATTTTTAAAACACAAATTTTAAGTTTTTACCAAAAGTCAACTTTACTTTCACACTTACCAAAATTCACTTCACTTCACTTTCTCTCTCATAAAACTTTTAAAACACCATAACTTTAAATCCAAAAAATTGGAATTAGATAAAAAAAATATTTGAAACCTACTCATCGAGATCAATAAAATAAGATTCATTGTGACTATTTTTTGAATTTTTTTTCATGAGTTTTTTTGAACTGATTGAAAAAAACTCCAACAAAAACCAAATTCACTTTTCAGTCCACTTTCACACTTCCCAAAAACTCAACTCAAATATTAAACTTAAAAACTCAACCAAACAAACCCTAGTGTTCAAATAGGCGAATAAATATGGAATTGATTAGCAAATTGAAAATGGACAATTTTAGTGTTACACTTGCAGCAAGTTTTAGAAAGAGATGGGTGCATAAAAAAGGCATTGTTCACTTGTACTGCAGATTGAGGTTTATATTGCGGGAGGCAGAATGTTTGATGGCAATATTGTAGGATATGATGTGCACTACAATATTGCTATCATTAACATTCTTTCTGATGTGCCATTGCCAGTTGCGACGTTGAGGATTTTAGACGATTCAGTATCTATAGATCCAACATTGGTTCATTCTGGCCGGGACAATTTTCAACTACGACCTCATTCGAGTGCGTTCAAATTTTGCGCTGAAGAAGCGGTGGTAGCTTTGGGGCGGAATTGCGAAAATTTTGATATCATGGTTGCGCCTGGCAAATTTAGGTAAACTTAGTCAGATGTGTTGTTTGTTGAAAACTCAATACAGTTTGAACTATTTTCAACAGAAAGAGTTTTTCATGCTAGTAAAATGTTGTGTTGTTTGGTTAGCAAAGGTGTAGGTAGGAAATTAACTACACTGCCCTTCGATGTGCAATTGATTTGCATCAAAGTGTTGAAAACATTGTAAAAGTAAACCCCAGTCTTTTCAGTTAAGTGCCAAGTGCCAACAAAACAATGTTTTTTAGTTTCCTTGGAAACCAATATTCTTATCGACATTTACATGTAACTAAAACTGTATTTTATCTTATTTACATCATGTTGCAATTTAATACTCTAGTTTCTACAAATTGCTACCTTGTCAATTACGTATCCCTTTACTTGCTTTTGTGTAGTCTTGATGACTGCAAATACGATTGTATGGAGCTCATGATGGCAACATGCAGGATTACCAAGGTATATATTAAGATAGTATCTTTTGTATTTATTTTTCCTGTGAGTAAATTACTTGTATTTATGTCAATTTTCTAGACTAATGATAATTCATTTTGCTAGCCTGGTGTCGGGGGACCTCTTATCAACTGTTTTGGGGAAGTGATTGGGGTGAATTTTATGAATGAAGACTTCACTCCTTTTCTGCCTGTGAACATAGTTGATAAATGGTTAAATCACTTCAAGAAATACAAGAAATTTTGCCGACCTTGGATTGGAGTGATGGCGGCAACAAATCTTTATGCGGTAAAAGTAGAAGAGTTGGAGCATATTGTCCTAAACAATCCAAATGTCTCCAGAGGTGTTTTTGTTGAAACGGTATGTTACTATTTTGTTTCTTTAAATTGTTCAAATTTGTAATGTTTGTCTCATGATGTTTAAAATGAGACTATATAAAATTATACATGGGGTAATACTTGAGTATTGAATTATATTTTTGAAGCTTTGACTAATGAATTTATATAGCACACATTGCGAAGTTTACTAGTTGAAGGGAAAATGAAACATGTGTTAATGAGATCCGAGAGTGTATATGTTAGTTCCCCTACAGCTAGGTTAGGTTATTTTGGCGTGGAAGATAATATTTAATTTATATTTACACCTTTTTATGTTGTTAGGAACTAACGACGTCTTTGCCTTTTCTTTTTGAGTAAACTACCCTAATGGCTCTTGAACTATTAACGAGCGTCACTTTGACCCATTCCGTTCACATTTTCCATTAAGTTGGACGGAAATGAACGGCATTTTTGTCATTTTAATTATTTTTTAAAAAAATAAATTTAATTAGATTTTTAATTAAAAAAATTATTAAAAACAAAATAAAAAAAGAAAGAGAGAAAGAAAGAAAGAAACAGATCTCATCATCTTCCTCACAAATCTCGATCTCATCATCACTGACGAACCTCGATTGGAAGAACGGAATCGTAACAGATTTGGACCAATGAAACGCAGGCTCGCCGTTGATGAGATTCGACACTTTATCCACTGCGCCAGTGCCGGAGGAGAGGATGAGTAGAGGGAGAGAGATTTTGGGCCTGTTTTGAAGAATAGAGGGTGAGGGTTTTGAAAAAGAAAAGAAGAAATGAAGACAACCTTTGGGGGAGGAGATCTTTGTTGGCCGGCGCCGGTGCTGGAGAACATTTCTTTGAGGAAGATGACTGTATAAATCTGTTTCTAAATTGAACGCACACACACACACATATATATACACATATGTTTATAGATCTAAACAAAACAGATTTACTTCCATTTCAATTCGATTTTACCTCAATATGATTTGTAGAGAGAAAATGGGGTTGGTGGGGGTAGATATATATGGCGGTGGTGGAGGTGGCGAGAGGGGATGGTCAGAGATGAGGGGTGGAGAGGGGATGGTTGGAGATGGTGACAGAGGGGTATACATCTCTCTTTTTTTTTTTTTTTAATAATTTTTTTATAAAAAAATTAATTAAATTTACTTTTAAAAAAAATAATTGAAATGTCAAAAGTGCCCTCCATTTCCGTCCAACTTAACAGAAAATGTGGACGGAAGGGCTAAATTGACACTCGCTAATACTTCAAGGGCTAAAGTGACACGTTTTTTAATTTAGTGGCCAAAGTGATACTAGGCCAATAGTTCAAGGACCATTAGGGTAGTTTACTCTTTTTTTTGAACCTCAAGTTGGCACGTGTTTCATTTCTCCCTTTGTTCCGTTTCTCTTTCTCCTTTGTTGTACATCCCAACAGTTTTATTGATAATTAGTTTCTACGATGGCTATAATTTACCGAGTCTGAATTGCGATATTCTAACTAATTTTAATTGCACTACTAAACTATGAAATAGGTGGTTATTGGCTCCCCTGCTGATCGTGCCGGGATGCAGTGCAAAGATGTTATTGTTCAATGTAATGGAAAATCGGTTAAGGGTTTCTTGAAGGTATATAAATCACCTTTATCCTTTCTCCTGTTTTTTCATTTTCATTTCCTTGTCACATAAAATGCTACGTTTGTTTAGTGATCTTAACTCAACCCCGCTTCCCCTCCATCATCTTTGTGCTGACGATACTCCATTGACAAAACCATCAATTCTTCCCCAACTCACACCCCTCTCTTTACAACCCTGCATATGTTCTTATCTCTTTTACTATTGAAAACAAATTTGTTGTTGATATTGGGGGGATTGTATTTGACTCTATATCCTTCCTTTTTGCTTGAGATCTTATAAAGCATAGAATAATTTTTCCCGCTCTTCATTTGATTGATTGATTGATTAGCATATACAGGGGTGCTCTCATCTGTTGGTTTGATCTTGATGAAACATGAAACTTCAAAAAATTTCCCACGGGAAGGGTATATATGTTACTGATTTTTTATGGTAATTTCCATCTTTGTAGAGAAGATTCTCTCCATTCTCTTTTATCTTTGGGTGGTGGTAAATGTCAAGTCAGACTCCCTTCTGTGTTTGCGGGAGTTCGGAAAAATGCAAGCAACGGTAGGGCAACAGCATGGGGATGGTGTTATGTTAATACCATACCAGACGACATAGTATTATCTATTGTGTAATAGACTGAATGATGTATCAATATCAGGAGTGTTAAGTGAAGATGAAAGTGTGAGATTCTTTAGCTTCACCCATAGAGTGAAGTTGAAGGGTTCACTTTAAAGGAACCCAATCCCTGACTTTGCCTTTCCTGTTGGACCATTTATTGAAGGGTTTTTGGCTATAAGTTATTCGTCATTTGATATTGAATTGATATTGGTTGGTTGGTTGGTTGGATCTAATTTTTTATTAATGGTTTCATAATCATCAGTTTTGTCGCAAAATGTTGGATAAGGTTGGAAAGAGTGTGGAAGTCGGTGTGATAAGAAGAGGCTATGATGGCATCTTGAAGTTGAATATAGCAGTTGAGGAGTTCACGACGCCAGATAGATTCAACAGGTAACTAATTTTCTCTCTCTAGTATGTTCTTTTCTTTTCTTTATTTATTTTATAATTTATATCATGCATTTTGATTTGCACATTTTATCTTCTCAGTTGGCCACTTCCGGAGGAATATGTTCTGCGGATCAAGAGGTATCGAAAGTAGAGGAAATCTTGTTTTAGTTGTTGAGGCAAAATTTGAGATATTTTTAATTAGTTAAATCTTTTTTTAATTTACTTTTAAGCACCGTTTTCTTCTGGAGGATAGCTTGTCATTTTGTTTTGGTGAGTTGGTTTGTTTAACTTATCCTTTTTATATAATGCCACTTTGAAGATTTGACTTTTTAAGTAATTTGTTCTGAAGCTCATAGTACATATATATGTATATATATTTTCCGAACTTATTGAAATACTTGATTAAGTTCAATGAATGTAATCTTTTGTCGTAAAGATTTAGAAAATTTGACTTTGAAGTAATCTATAATACAAATCAGAAATATGCTATTCATTGATTTAACCGCTAACTTTTACAATCCAAAAATTACAATTGTCTCAGAGAAATCTAAAGTTCCATCTTATTTGTAAATTTTTGTTTTAGTTATAGTTGCTATTTTACTTACTATTTCGTGCCCTTGGGCACGGACATACCCTAGTTTCACATTTTACTGAGTTCTTTGTCATTTTCTATTTTGAATGGAAAGACTCAAAAGAATTAGATTCTATGAAAAATAGAAAAAAACAATAGATCCTCTCATCAAATCACTTGTCATTCCTACTTTCTTATAAAAAATTACTTATTTTTCAACTATTTTTTAATTTCATATCATTTTAATGTATTGCATAAACTAGCTGTTTCCAATTGGCATTCCAACAACTCTAATATTGATATTGTTTGTGTGTTTTATTACCTCAAATTTTGGTCATTACGATAACTGTGTACCATTATCAAAGGCTATCTTATCATTTTGAGCAAGATTTGCCGTTTGAACATGATTTGGTTGACGTCTTCAGTAGGTCGGGGGTGGGAGGGAAGGGAGTTATGGGGAATATGGGTTCTGTGGAAGGAGGAATACGCGAAACCTCGTGTCAATTTCTTACCAACTTTATTTGATTATCTTCTTCTTGTTGTTCAGAAGCTTCTAATACTCGGAGAAGAATATTGGCAGTGCAGAATTGAATTATTTGAGCATATATGAAACCTTTCCATGTAATCACACATTATTGAACATTCACAAAACCTTTACATTGAATGCATGCCAATTTCATTTTTTTTAAGGTGGTAAGTTTCTCGGTTCTAACCACAAATAATATTACAAATAACAAAGACCCTTTCCAATTTAGGTAAGGCTCAAATCTAGGATCTCCCGGATACAAGAAAGTGCCTTTACCACTAGGCTAACCCACTTGCTACTATTTGCATACATTTTTGCTGGCTAATAACACTTTTTTTTTTCTCACTTATATGTCTAATTAATTAATTAATCACATTTGCCATATATATCTATATATATTCATAAATATTTCAATGGTTAAATGTATCAAAATTCATCAGACCAATCGCTTAGCTCATTGTCATAGAACAATCCATCGACGATTTGGTCAATTAGCGAATTGATGAATCTGTAACCAATGGAGAAGATTTGTCTTACCCGACCACGAGCACCGGAGAACCAAGCAAAAATTGCGGCGAAAGTTACAGCTCCCAAGCGCACACCAGCAACTTCAGCTACGGCTTGTATATCCATATTTCCGGAGAGGGTGTTTCTCGTCACAACCTCTGTTGTCACTGTCCTAGCAAAAAAAACCTGAAAAGAGATTTCCAATACAATCAGTTGTGGGGAACAAAACTTGTTAAGCTTCGTCAGATTTGGTATATTGATTTTAGAGACATGACTTTCACTATAGTAGTCAATAGTTTACACTATTTAATAAAAGGCTGAATTTGTAGCTAGTGTGACTCGAATTCGAGATCATAGTGGAGTCCCAAACTCGTGTGACAAACCTATAGTAAGAGGGATTTGTCGTGCAACAAACTAGATTGTTGCACGACAAACCTTCATTTATCGCACGACAAGCTGTCCTGACCTAGACAATCCACTTTCTGACATATAAGTCTGTCAAGGACAACACTTCAGCTATTTGTCGCGCGACACCTAGGTATATGTCGCACGATATTTTCACTTTTGTGGGGAATGTAGCGCGACAAACTCTCCTGAGCAATATAAATAGGCCAACTCCCCAAGGGTTTAAAGACGACAACTTTGCTTGGGAAAAAGACACTCTTTCTCTTAAAAATCTGATTTTTATCAAGGTTCTAGTTATTATCGTCTAATTCTCGAGGAATCTCTGAGTTTTCAATACTCGACGTCTTGTATTCTATAGTCGAATTCTCAACCATATCTGGAGAAGAAAAGTTAATATCCGCTGAATTATCTTCTGTCGTATTATATTTTCTCTATTTTCTTTTTTATAAATATATCGTCGAGAAGGTAAATAAAGTTTCTTTTAGTATTTAAATTTATATATCTGTGTACTTGTTTTCATTTATCTATATCTGTTGTTCTGTCCTCTTTCTAATTGAATAAGCTTATTATTGTTAAGTGACAAATAGTCCATTATTTTCAAAACCAAAAACCATGATAAAATCGTTTTTACAAAACCAAAAAAAGTAAGTACATTATCATCTGGACAAAACTATATTTTCAAAACCAGGAACGATAAAACTTACTTAAGGATTAAAAATTGGGTATGTCATGTCTCCCATATAGATTGTGATATAACTGATATACTATCCTCAAGAGTATAAATCCATTTTAAATCAATTTCGATCAAAGCTCGATCTTTTTTCCAAATAATCAAAACTAACATTATTATCTGAGGAAACAATATTATAATATCTTTTTTGAAATCTCAAAACTATAAACTTTGTCATTAGTATTTCATTTCTTATAAAACAAAAACATTGGATTACGAAATACAAGACTTTTATCCCCTTTCCCGTTTCTCCCAAAATCAGGTTTCTTTATAAAATTACTTTAGGAAAGTAGTAGATTTCTTAGTAAAGGCATCCAAATTTTTCAACATAGAATAAACCTATAAAGCTATTAGAGACTGAAAAGGCGGAATGGGTGCTTAACACCTTCTCAAACCGTAATATAGTTCTCGAACCCTATAGAATCTCGGTTTTGTAGACAAAACATGTGGGGATAAGGCTTGTTTTGGCCTTTACCCCTACACAGACTTTTTGTACATTTTCTCGTAAAACGTGCTAGCGACTCTGAATAAACCCATTTGTATTTAAAAATATAAAATATTATTTATCCCTATATCGAAGCAAATGAAACAACATAACACGTTCCGATGATTCAGACCCCCAAAACTAGGGATTGAGACCCGGGGATTGCATTTGCGGATTCTCACAAGAGGTATATGTGAATACCTCATTTTGTAGCCCTTGCAAGAGTCCTGATCTCTAGGAAAATGAATACGCATGCATGCACGAGCATTCATAGATGTACAAAAACTATGTACATGTGATACAGATCAAAGAAGGAAGCATAAATGATACTTGGACGAAAAGTTACGAGAATTACCGAAAGTTGCCAGAACTGAAAACCGCCAATCTTATGAAAACTTGTACAGTGAGAATTATCCAATTCTGATAATCCTCAAACTTTTAGGGTTGTTATAGAGTTTTATAAGGAGTAACATCTCAAAAATCATCTCGATCTGATGGTAAGATCTCCAAAAATTTGAAAAACTGAAAGTTCACTTCGGGTAATCAAAATGCAACTTTCCCGAAGTCCAAATAAGTTCCAATTTGGTTAGTATATAGGTACTATTGCGGGGAAGAACATATCCAAAATTAAGATTCATCAGACACAGGATCATTAAGAATTAATTCGTTTATCGTGAAATTCTAGTCAAAATATCTTTTGTAGAAATTAAAGTAAATGGAGGCCTTCCCAAACTCCGATCTACCTCAAATTTGGATACAAACTAGAAACCATTTGGAGGGAAAACATATCCATTATGCAAAAAAATCCAACAGCTAGAAGTTCACTTTTCCTACGCAGGAAAAACTCTTTGTACCAATCTGAGGAAACCGAGTCCTTCCGAACTCTAATCGGCTTCAAATTTTTACAGAGTTCAAAAGACTAATACATATCCAAGAGTCCATGTTATAATATATTTTCTTTCTCTCTAAGCATTTTTCAACTATAAATAGAACCCTCTCCATTCATATTTTTCATCAACAATCAAGGGGATTTCGTAGTACACACTAAGAGACCCTTATTCTCTCCCTCCAAAGGGGCTCAGGTATAATTTTCTCTATTTTTTTTTATTTGTCAGTCTTATAATTCATATTCTTGTCTGCATAATTTCTATCACTTGATAGCTTTTCAAAACCCTTTTTTTCAAATTGTTTTCAAAACCAAAAGTGTATAACAAACCATAATCCAATTCAAAAATAGTATTATTACTTTCTTACTTTTTCAAAAGCCCGAATTAGTGGTATTGTTATACGAAGGAATTGATAATCATTATATATCTAATCTAACTCATAAATTGCGGTGTATATGTGATAAATACTAGACTATGAGAGCACAAGTGCCATCTATACCGGTTTAATCAATAGACTTTGGTACACAATCGGTCAACTCGCCTCATATCATATTGAATATAAGATTCCACATCGAATCAGTTTCCGAAAAGCCCAAATATTTATAAAATCATTTGTTTCATTGCATATACTATTATCAAACTCTCTTTTTTAAATCACACACACACAGAGACACTTATTTTCAAAATTATGAGCGAACTAGAAAACACATAGTTTTTATCCTATCCCTAAAATCCTGGTTTCTAAAGCAAGCACGGAAAGCTGTAAAGTAATAGCAATAGCATGCAAGGACTGAATTATAACACTCGCATATCCTACATAAGAGACTGAAATGGCGAATTGGGTGCCTAACACCTTCCCAATCCGTAACTTAATCCCCGAACCGTCAAATCAACTAGTTTTGTATACATTGTGTATAAGAGGATATTTAGTCCATAAATACAACTCCTTTTACACAAACCTTTTGTTTGTTTAGTAAAACAAACTGTCGACTATTATTCTTTTCAAAACCGATTTTTAAAGCAATACGGAATCGCCGCCCACAAGGACTCAGACATCGAGAACGCGGGTTTTCACAGTATAATGCATCAAAATGTGAGGTTAACACACACACACACACCCATATATATGTAAGGAACAATAAGACTATTTAGCTCACTGTCAACCACACAAACACGACAAACGATGCATTGGTACGTGAGGTTAACATAAATATAAGAAATTATCCTAATGGAGGCTGCATGAAAGTATAATGCATCAGAATCTTAGGTTAACATATATATAAGGAACAATAAGAGTATTTAGTTGGCTGTCAATTGCACGGATATGAACCACAATATTTTCACATCACGTGGTAGTGGTCATGGTTTTGCTCTGATACCATATGTAATCACCTAGGTTCTCCAATATAATAGCTAACTAAAGTTGTAAATTAGGGTCATTTTTCCATGTATATACCAAGGATCTTCCTATTACATTATCGATGTGAGATATTTTGGATCTTTGCATAAATGGATTTGTGTTCCCTGAGATGGTTTTTTGACCTAGAGAGGTACTGGACGAAGACTTGGGGAGATATAGTCAAAGAGTATATAAGCAATACGGGTCAAACGAAGATTTGGAAATCACCTGGAAGCATTTGGAAATGACAAAGCAGGGCAAAAAAGAAAGTTTCAGTAATTTCGTTATTTGTTGGAGAGAAATGGCCTCTCAGATGTCTAAGTGACCAGACGAGGAAGAACAATTGGAGATAATTTTGAAAAATTTTACGCCAGCTGTCATGAGTTGCATAGAAAAACATGTCTTTCCACTTTTTCAAGCGCTGTTAAGCATGGGATCCCAAATATAAGAAGAACTGACCAGGAAAGCAGAAACCGAAATGAAGAAGCTGCATATACCAAAAAAAACACGGCCACCCCGAGTATAAAGCAGCTAAGCTCTTATTGCACTAAGAAAACCCATTTTAACAGCAACTCCAATTGAGTTGGCCTATGCAACTGAAGCCTCCAATACAAATCAACCTAAGAAAAACAGAAAATTTAGCAACCTGCCCACAACACTAATCAAAAGTCTCGAACTGCTACGAAATGCCAGACTGATCACTTTACTTAATCCACGCCCGCACTAAACCCCCTTCCAAGTACTTGGAGGATGAATGAGAATTGTTTAATACCATCAGGCAGCCGGCCACGACACAGATCATTGTTTAGCCCTCCAACACCGTATTCAAGATCTAATCGAAACCGGGACCATCCCTGCACCAGGCGGACCAAATGTGACCAACAACCCGTTATAATGAGTTAGCACGAGGAACGGCTGAAGGCCGCACCTAATTAGTAAAGCAAGCAGCAAAAACCATTAGAAGAACTACGTAAACTTGAGCCCCAACTCATCTTTTATTTTTGAAAAATCAAACGAGGGACGTAGGCAACCTGAGAAGTAACTCCAGGCCCGATTTAATTATAATAATAAAATTATTTTATTTCACCACTCGAGCTTCATCCATGATTTGGTATGCCAAGACAACACTTGCATACAGGACGACAACTAGACTTTCTTCCACCGATCGCTAGTTAGAACAAAAGGATGTTAGCCCGAAGGAGATAAGATAAGCCAAAACCGTGCATAGTTAGATTTTCGAGTCAGCCGTTCATGCCACGTACGCTCCATAGGTAAAGAAATGTTGGGGGTAACAAGCTTGAGTTTTGAGGATACTAGGACATCTCGAGCTTGGGTATTCAAGAAATCAGAATTAGTACGATAGTTGGACTTTTTATCTGTAATAGAAAACGAAAGAAAGAAATAGGTGTGGGAATGAAGGAAGGAACATGGAGTATTAACAGTAAAAAGTTTTTTGCTAAAAGGACTGCTTCTGTGTATGCATTGTGCTAATTTTGTTCTTTTGCAAGGGCCTTAGGGTTTGTAACATTGTTACAAATAGAAGGTATGTTTTTTAAAGTTATATATTATTATTTATACTTGTCACAAACGAATAAAAAAAATATTTATATTATGAAAAAACCTTTTTACGAAAATATAAATTCTTACAAAAACAGTCTTTAAAAAAAAGAGATAAAAAACTGAACTAACGACTAACATTTTGTCCAAAAGAGTCCCAAAACTATACAGGAAAGTAAGTTAATCTACTCGAGCGCGCTTCGACACACTCTCACTATCACCCGAAGTCTCATCGGGAGTAAGGACTACTACTTGAGCAGCTTGGGAGGGTCCTGCAACCTAAGAAACCTGAGGAAAACCTGCAGTCCTAGTAGAAGCCGGGCGTTGGATCACCAAAGATCAAGAACACCTGAAAGCCCGACTACTGCTCCTCCGAGACATGGTCTGCGTACAAGAAGATATCATAGGATCGTCCGCGTGTAAGGAAATCTCGACCGCCCTCCGATAATCATGCATGTAGGTGGTGGGATCCTGTCCTACAAACTGCAGCAAGTTTCAATAGTGTAAGGAACGTGTATACATAGCTCGTAGGTCACCCACACGGACCGTAACCGTCTGTCACCACAAAAACAAACTAAATCAGCAATTGAATAATAAAGGCACAAAATCAAAAAAGATAAAGAAAGAAAAGAAGATAAGAAAAGAACCTCGTCGTCAGGACGACCACCTAAGAAACTAAAGGAATCCTCAGGGAAGCGGATCCCTGGTACCATATACCGATGAAGACCTGCGCCAACATACCTTATGTCCTGAGGAAGCAACAGTAAGTCCACTGAAGGGCCAGTAGGGCCCATTGGAACAGAAAAAGAACCCCTATCCTCGCGCGTTGGATGTAAATGAAGCTAAGAAGACGAAGCATTCATGCCAAGAGATTGAGTCGAAGGGCCCATGGTAGTCGAACGAATCGGGGTCAACGTAGCAAAAGTTCGGACGCCGGGAGGATCTACAACAGTTGTCTCTTTCAGAGGAGGGGTCCCACCAGAAGGAGTCGCCACGACAGTTGGAGGGATCCGCCCGAGCTGATTATAATCGAAGTTCGCCAACTCCCACGACCTCTCCGAGAAAGTACCCCTGCCTCTCTCTACAGCCTCTTCCCCATCAAAGATAGCTCCCAAGGATATGGCAGGGTCAGTATAAAACTGAAAAATCTGCCGCTCCTCTCTAGGCACGGTCTGCGGCGTCGACTCAAAAACAGCGGTCACCCCTTCTCCATCACCATCATTGGGACCGTCACCACCACCCTCTACAGCCGCAGGTGCCACCCTATCCCCCTCGAGATCCTTGTCGTTCGCATATAAAGTAGTGTCCCTCTGATTAGGGACTGCGGTAAATGACCTGGGATCATCCTCGACAGGCCCGATTAACCCCGAATATAAGTAGATTCGACTAGGGCTGTTGAAACGATTAAGAGGGTTTTATGGGGTTCCTTCATAGTTGATACCAGACCAACTAAGGTTGGGGTGGTTCCTCCATGTTGGGTTATATCGATCCCCATAAGAATTGCATTTACCAATTGCCATGACAACATTGAAATAAGTGTTCAATACCTCTCTAAGAGGTGGGATGGTCGGACAGTCACTGATGAGATGACTAAGTGTATAGCAAATATTGCAAGCTTGCTCCATGAACTGCTTAGGAGCTGATTCTCCTTTATTTGTTTCTAAAGATTTAAGTTTCTGGCAAATAGTAGATAGCTTTGCACTAATTTCATTGTTATCCTTTAGTTGGTACACACCAATTGGTGTTACCTTTGCTCTAGCTGTACCTGCTTTAGCATTCGGTTCTCATTCTTGAGAAACTTTAGAAAGCTATTCGAGATATCTTTCAGCATCTGTAGGATTATTTCCTAATAATTGCCCATTGCACATTGATTTTACAAACTGACGAGTGGAGGGAACTAGACCATCATAAAAGAAACTAATGATTCTCCACTTTTAGGAGTAGTTTTGAATTGTCTTCTTTGAGTTGGAAGTCAGATATAATGGAAATAATTTATTGAGGAATTGTTCTTGAAGTTCTTGCCACGAGTTGATGGATCTCGGGTAGATAAACCAAGTCTTAGCCTTATCCTTAAGGGAGAAAGGAAATAACTTCAACTTAATTGTATCTTCAGAATAGTTCTGGTCAGTGAAAGTGGTACAAACATCCTCAAAATCTTGAATATAAAGATAAGCTTGTACGCTTTCAAACCCATGATAAGTGGGTAGAAGTTGAATCATGCCATTGCGAAAATGAAAATGATTTGTATCATTTGGAAAATTAATACAAGAATAAGTAGCATTTCTGCCATGAAGTAGGGGTTCACACAAAGTAAGATTCAGATTTTGAACTACTTGATTGACTTAATTATTAACTGCTATGTTAGCTGCTCATACTGCTACAAATGCGGCTGCTTGTTCTCCAGCGTTCTGATCAGCCATTACGTGTTCAGATGCCCACGGGATAGTAATGTTCGTAGAATTAAAAGAAAAAGAAAGAGGAACTGAATTGGCTGAAGTGGAAGACTTAGATGCTTCAGAAGATTTGCCGTCTGACTTGTATTTGTCAGGGATGATGCGGTACTCGTACAGAGGATTACTTGAAATGCGATTATTAAGACCACGAAACCAAGGTTTCCTGTACTAGGCAGATACCTAATATAGAATCCTAGGATATAAAAGAAAAGAAAAAAAAAACTAGAAAGAAACAAAAGGAACGATTAACCTTCCCCGGTAACGGTGCCAAAAATATGCTTGACTACGCCCAAAAAGTACAAAGTATTACACCCAAGTGCAAGGGGTCAAATTATAGTATACTTGGGAAAGTCCAAGGTTGAACCACGTGGAAGGTAAGTGACCTATTTCTTTTAGATATCTCTCTCAGGGGAAATAAGGGAAAAGAAAAAAATATATGATAAAATTGGGAAATAAGGAACGAAACGAAACGAAATTAAAACTACTAATTAACTAAACTAAAATTAAAGGCAAATCTAGTCCTAGGGTACAAAAGTAAAAGGAATCCACAAGCACAAGTTATGTAACTAAAAGGTTTCCTAAATACACTAAGGAACATGCAAATAAACTAAAAATAAATAAATTAAATAAAACAGCGCACTAACTGAATAAAATAAAATATTAAATGAACTTAAATCAACAAGAAATAAATATTAGGGGTATCCGTAGTTAGGGAATACGAAATTAGTCCAATCGAATAATCCAACTCTAAGTTTAAACAAGATTTTTCACTAAAATCCATCTCCTAGACCTTCCAACCATCCAATTATATTTCTAGTACAAGTATATGATATCCCATGCATGACAAAGACTATATAGACTAGTTTTGAGCAATTAAATTCAACAATGAAACTTTTTGACTTTGAAAAAATGTAATTTAAAATATAATATTACTAGTGTGTGACAAAAAGAATCCAAATTGATTAAACTTCTTAAAAATTAGTAACTTAACACTCTTATAAAATTTGAATAGGTTTGAACGTGATTCAAATCAAATCCATCTTAAAAAGAATGCCGAAAGTCAAAACTAACACTTTTTCGGCACTTACGTGAATAAATGCCAAAACAACGCCAAATCATCCAATTTACTTAGGAAACTAACTCAACTAATTAGAGGATAAATACCATCCTCAAATCATCCATGTTAGGATTTTGGTGCAAAAATCCGTGAATTGACGTTTTACGGTTTTTAATCAAATGGAACTTTTGAGCTAACTTATGGAAACAAGTTTTTAACGCATTTAAAGATAAGAAAATACTCATACATTCAATAGGTGATCTATAACCAATGAAAAAATTATATTCAAACCTAATTTGGATTAAATTCAAAGATTAATTACGCATCCTTCACTATGGATCCCTAACTAACGATTTAGCCAGACATATTCAAATTAAATATGCAAACCAACTTATAAATCATGAAAAATAGTGGAAACACTACTAAGAATATATAAAATCATATTTAAAAACTTTTAGCTTTGAAATTTCTCAATTTCGATTTAAAACGAAGATTTTACGGCTAAAATAGTAAACAAACACAAAATCGACAAAAATTGAAGAAAAACGACTAAAACCCTGAAAATTATAGAAAATCAGATTCTTTATGATGAAAAAAGAATCACATATGAATAACATTGAATAACGATAAACCATTTGAATATAAAGCGAGAAACAAACATTAATTAACAAAAAATCGAAAAACCGACAAAACCGACCTATAAACCCTAGAACCAACCCCTAAAATGAGGATTTATGGTTTATTCCAGAATGTATATGATCTTAAACAACTAATCTAAGAATAGAAAAGCAAATAAACAATAAAAAGAAATTGAATTAAAATAAAACAGAAAACTAGAATTTACTCTGCACGCGATTGAAACTTGAACTGAAACTAAACTAAATGATGAATTATTGTACCATACACTGATGTTCCAGCCTCCAAATGTAATAAATAAACTAACCTAATAAATATTTTGAAGAAAGAAGAAATAAATCACTCAAAGTTCGATTGACAGACAAGCGTAAAAACTCCCAAGAAAGTAATCGATTCTAAATTGTGCGTACTCTAAAATATGTGATATATGACCCTTAGAAGAAATGGGTCGAAAAGAGCCAAAAATCGAAAGCGGGCTAAAAACCAAGTCGGGATCGATCGTCATGATTTATATATATATATATTTTTTGGCTGCATCTTCTTTCGCTCATAACTTTTTGCTCCAAACTCCAATTGATGCACCGTTTTCGCCTACATGTAGGTAATTTAAATCTCTATAATTTTATTTCTGGGTATTTCTTCAAATTCCCAATTTAGAAAAACTTTGATCAATTTCAACTTCAGGCTTTTTACGGTAGTTCTCGGCTTTGCTCGAAAACTTTTAGAATTGATTCGATTGAGCTTTTTTCCTTTTGGGATTATTCTTAAACACTTTCATTCAATTCATTCATGCTTGGAGACTTGTTATTCTCTTCTTGATAGCGCTTTGGGGGGGGGTAGTTTGCAGAGTTTTCCTCGCCTTGGGCCTAGGAATGGATATTGACTTTTTCTTCGAACCTTCTTTTTATGCATTTTTGCTTTCAACCTTCTATCTTGCATACAACCTCAGTTGCTTAACCACTTTAGGCCCACAACATGGCTTAGTAACACATAAATACAATACAACGCCTTCTTTTCATGCTTAAACTAAATTTACATGCAATTTTCGGTTTTAGACATTAACTATAAGCTAATTGAGCCTTGTTTATGTGTTAATAAATGTAATTTCTGGGCTCCATCACAAGCACGGAGCTTGAGTCAAGAGATTCTGTAGACACCCTAATCCATGACCCACGCAAGAACCTTAAAACCATTGGAAAAATAATTTTTTGAATTTAATACTCGCCCAAAACACTAAAAACTGCTGCGGGGAGTGTGTAGTCAACAAACCTGTTTCTAGAGGGCTTTGTCGTGTGATAAACCTATATTCAGAGGGATTTATCTTGCGAAAAATTAGATTATCACACGATAAACCTCCATTTATCGAACGACAAGCTCTTCTGGCCCAGACCCTCCACTCCCTGACACATCAATCTGTCAGGGACAACACTTCAACCGTTTGTCGCGCGACACTTGGGTGTATGTCGCATGACATTTTCACTTTGGTGGGGAATGTCGCGCAACAAACTCTCCTGAGCAGTATAAATAGGCCAACACCCCAAGGGTTTAAAGATGGCAACTTTGCTTGGGAAAAAGACACTATTTCTCTATAAAATATCTAGTTTTTATCAAGGTTCTAGTTATTATCGTCTAATTCTCGAGGAATCTCCGAGTTCTCAATACTCGACGTCTTGTATTTTATAGTCAAATTCTCACCTATATCTGGAGAAGAAAAGCTAAAATCGGTCGGATTATCATCTGTTGTATTATATTTTCTCTCTTTTCTTTCTTATATATATTGTTAGGAAAGCAAATAAAGTTTCTTCTACTATTTCAATTTATATATCTGTGTACTTTCCACTTTCTAATTGAATAAACTTATTGTTAAGATACAAATAATTTACTGTTTTCAAAACCAAAAACCATGATAAAACTGTTTTTACAAAATCAAAAAAAAGTAAGTACATTATCATTTGGACAAAACTAACTTTTCAAAACTTGGAACAATAAAACCTATTTAAGGATTAAAAATTGGGTATGTCCTATCTCCCATATAAATTGGGATATACTTGATATACTCTCATCAAGAGTACAAATCCATATTAAATCAATTCCGATCAAAGATACGATCTTTTTTCTAAATAATCAAAACTAACATTGTTATCTGAGGAAACAATATTATAATATCTTTTTTGAAATCTCAAAACTATAAACTGTCATTAGTATTTCATTTATTATAAAACCAAAAACATCGGATCACGGAATACAAGACTTTTATCCCCTTTTCCGTTTTCTGCAAAATTAGGTTTTTTTATAAAATTACTTTAGGAAAGTAGTATACTTCTTAGTAAAGGCATCTAAATTTTTTAACAAAGAATAAACCTATAAAGCCACTAGAGACTGAAAAGGTGGAATGGGTGTTTAACACCTTCCCAAACTGTAACATAGTTCCCGAATCCTATAGAATTCCAGTTTCGTAGACAAAACGTGTGAGGATAAGGCTTGCTTTGGCCGTTACCTCTACACGGACTTTTTGTATGTTTTCTCGTAAAACGTGCTGGCGACTCTGAACGAACCCACTTGCATTTAGAAATAAAAAATAGGATTTATCCCTATATTGAAGCAAATGAAACAACGAAACACATTCCGATGATTCAGACCCCAAAAACTAAGGATTGAGACCCGGGGGTCGCATTTGCGGATTCTCACAGGAAGTATAGTGCATCAGAATATGAGGTTAACACACACACACACACATATACGTAAGGAACAATAAGAGTATTTAGCTCACCGTTGACCGCACAAACACAACCCACAATGCATTGGTATGTGAAGTTACCATACATATAAGAAATTATCTTCGTGGCGGTTGCAAGAAAGTATAATGCATCAGAATCTTAGGCTAACATATATATAAAGAAAAATAAGAGTATTTAGTTGTCTGTCAGCTGCACGGATATGAACCATAATATTTTCACATCACGTAGTAGTGGTCATGGTTTTGCTCTGATATCATATGTAATCACCTAGGTTATCCACCATAATAGCTAGCTCAAGTTGTAAATTAGGGTTATTTTTTCCACATATATACCAAGGATCTTCCCATTACATTATCAATGTGAGATATTTTGGATCTTTACATATATGGATTTGTGTTCCCTGAGTTGACGTGTTTAATTTAAACATGTTATACGGGTTGATACCGAGTTACGCGAGTTAACCTAACCCGACCTATTTATTAATCGTGTTAAGTGAGTCGATCAAATTTTAACACAACTCTGTTTAAGCTTCACCATTGCCCTTTATTTCCATTTTAGGTTAAAGTCATATTATCGTGTCTTGTCACAAATTTCCACCCCTAACCACATGTATTTGTTGGGTTTTGAATTTGGAACGTATCACAACAAATGCTCAGTAGGAAAAATCCACTAGATTATCTCTTGTGGTTACAAGGGTGTACTTAGGCCCGTCATTAATAGAGCTATATGATTGAGGTTTGAAGTTGTTCACGCTTAGTCCATTTTATTTTGAGTACGCTCGAGTTCAGCCCAAATTAAAACTCACCATATATACTCAAACTTAACTCATAATTTACAACGGGTTTCGTGCCGAGTTCGGGCTAGCTCATAAAATTAATAAGTATAGTCTAAAAGTTTCAAAAGTACTATGTAATACTTATTTAGCGTAGTCTAGACCATAATAGGAAAAATCCAAAATATTCTAAACAATATTTAAATTCAAAAATACAACCGCATAAAATCCTAATGACAATGGTGTATTGCATGTGGATGAGGTTTTAACTTTAAGGAAAGTTGATTGATTTAATAAAAACAAGTTACATGACCTATTACAAGAAGCCGCTTCTACTTCAAGTTAAGCACTTTAAATTCAAGCTTGGATCGAAATTTATTTCAGACGTAAAATTTTATTCACACTCGGTCTAATGCAAACTCAATTAAAACTAGATCTTTAATTAAGCTTGAACCGAGTTTGGGGCGGGTTAGGGTTTTGCCTATTAAAAACCCGACCCGACTTTACCTGCTTACATATATATAAATATATTAATATAAAAATTATATTTATATATATATATATAGTATTTATTTTTTTAAAAAAAAACTAGACATATTTTTACCAAATGTGGGCCGATAGATCGTATACATTATACATATTCATGTGGTTGCTATTGGTATTACAGGTTGCCCATTTACCATATTTCCTAATGATTTAGGAGCAATCATGCAATGGAAGCCAAAGTACATTTATCTTAATAGGGTCATATTAACATGTTGCGACAGATTAAGAACCCTATATTTAGAAACAACAAGATCACAAAATTAAGCAAGTGTTAAACAAGGGATGATCAGTTATAGAGCCTTATCTTTACTATTCATGATATGTTGAACATGAACCTTTAGGGCACACATTAGCCATGATAACATCTTCCATCTTAAAAGAACTAAAGACCACGAACTTACCATATACGCAGCATGTGCATAAGTTGGCTTCAAAACACTTTCAAAGAAAGGCTTCTTGGTGGCTAATTCACTTGGAGTTTTAAGAGCTCCAATATTATCTGGAACTGGTATACGAGTAGTAACCATGTCTACACTATCTATGCATATTCTCTCTTCACACTCGCCTGCAAATTATCAACCAACAGTGTGTTAAGTCATAAGTGAGTGGAAAGGAAAGTCTTGCTCCATTTATGTACAAACTTTTTATACAAAGCAATGTGGCACTAATCAAATAAAACTGCGGGGCCACAAGATTAATGTTTCGTCTACCTTTGTTTCTATCTGAATGGTGCCATAACAGTTTGTATAAAATTAGGCTCCATTTGATAGCAACATGGAAAATGATAAGAAAAACAACTAATTTCAGTGAGAAGATGGAAAATAAGTTGAGGGATGTGGTGAAATTAACTCTTGCCTTTTGGCTTCTTCCACGGAAATTTTTTCTTTGAGTGGTGGTGAAGAAATTTTTTCCACAAAACATAAAGGATGATGGAGGACATATACTCACAAAAATAAATATGAGATGGAGAGCATCTCACCACATCTCTCAACTTATTTTCTATCTTCTCACCAAAATTAGTTGTTTTTCTTTTCATTTTTCATGTTGCTATCAAATGGAGCCTTAATGTTCAAAAAATTGATAAGGCTTACGCCTGGATGCGTAAGTAGCCTTGAGGTCTTAAGTAGAAGCTTTTGTCTTGAAGCTATCCTCCCGAGCCTTATGAGGCTTAAGCTTCGGACTCGTATTTAATTTTTGCCACAAATAAGTTTGATGGGTGTAAATATATGGAAAATAATTAATTTCCATCGAATCCTTTTACATGGAACAAATTTCCATGGAAAAGAAAATACACAGGCTGGAGGTTGTTTCTGAATTACGTGAAAAATGAGATACATAGGCTAAGCTAAGTTGTACCATGGAAATCAATTTTATGGAATATTAAGAAGTGCAAGCAGACAGACATGGTTTACATGGAAAAGAACTGACTTCCTTGTTACATGGAACAATTTACCAAGGAAAAGAAAAATCTAGGGAAATGTGGTTTCTGGATTTTTGTTAAAAAGGGGAAAGTTGGACCAAAACAAGTTGTAACACAGAAATTGATTCCTTGCAAAACTAATCCAATTAGGCCCTAAAAATGTAAAGTTATAAATAGTCATTTAACTACCTTCATCTCTGCTGCTCCTTGGTTGGGTTGTTTTAGTACGTTGAGCATCAGGAGTCCAATTGCCTCTTAGAATAGCAACATTGAATACATAATCATCTCTTTGAATCAGCTCAAAGCTGCAAACATCGCCCTCTTGCAGAATGTCATCCGCCACAAATTTTCTCCATCCACAAGAAATTACACATCAACTTCACCAACCATGACTTATTCAAATGCATAAGCCTAGTAGTCTGTCTATTTGTAGACATGTAGCTCCCCACAAATCCCGATGGAATGTACTGCAGAAAGTACAAGTTTGAAAATTGTTAAAAGGGTATTGTATTTCCTCTGCAAAAAAAGATATGGGCTTTTTTGACTTTGCCTTTATGTTAAATTAGACTTAACACCACCCCCCCCCCAACAAACACTGGATTTGATAATCATTAAACTATGCCCCAAGTCTCAAAGGATTACGTGAATAAGGGAGCCGTGTCTAACTTTTTAATTGTAATCAGTTGAATTGTAAACTAGGGAATAAATAAAGAGGAAAGTATAATGGGAGAGTTGTCTTGTGTTGTGGTTTCACGTGATAAGTTTGAATTGATTATAAGAATTATAGAATTAGAAGAGAAAGAGATCAATTGGGGAAAAATATAATAATTTTGAGAGAGAGAACAGATTCAAGGAGGAGAAAATATTCCATTTTATAGCTGTTGAATACAGCATAATCACTCTGAAATACTCCAATACTATCAAAGCAACTCGACCAATCAGAATAAAGCTAATAAAATAAAGCAAAAAGAGATTACAGAAGATAACCAACTCCTAACAAAACCCGCACAATTGAAACTAAAATTCATTTCCTCCAAATCACTTCCAAACCTAATTTCCCCTGGCCCTCCATTCATGACATATTGATAATTGTCTGATTACAATGACTCGCAAAGAGGGTATATATAGGAGACAAACTAACCCCTAAGATAACAATAAAGGAAAGAAAAGTAAAAGAAATGAATAATATAAGGAAAGACTCCATCAATAAAATACCCTAGTTATGATATGTTCTTTGACTTAAATCCTCCGATTATGAAAACCAGGGTAAGTCTAATTTCACAAATAAAATGCGGGGTAAAGTCAAAAAAAGCCCAAAAGATATTGAATGAGAGTAGGATGTGCAAGGGCCTAGGTGCACCTTTGACAAATATGGGGTACCCCAAAGCAAATGGTAAAACTCCAAGGTGGCGTGGCGATGGATTCAGGGGGTAAAGTCATGTGAAGCCCATGTGACGGGCATAGGTTGCACTTCACTGTTAGGCCTAGTATCCTATTATTTGGTACACCGTGTACCCACTATTTTGCCTTACCTGGTCAACATTTTAGAATTATGATTGAATCACAAAGATTTACAACTAATTCATGTAACTTACATATTCATGTGATTGATGCTAATAGTATTATGGATTTCCCATGTACTAAAGTTTCTCATGATATATGACTCAAATAGAAGATTGATTGTTAAACGAAAACTAAAGTACATTTATCTTAATAGGGTCATGTTAGGTAGAAACAATCTATCCCAAATACTTAAGCTATTGGGAAGAGGAACCACAACGAACATCATGTTTTGCACCCTCCTTCACCTTCAACCTAATACTCGCACGTGGAGAGCAGACATAAACTGGATCAAACAGATAACAAACAAGAAATCATTAACAGATGGGGTTGGAGGTACCAAAGCTTGAACCTTGGACCTCCAAACAATTATGTACCCTCTGATACCTAGAAGAGAAACTATAATGGATATTATTCTTAACAGTGTTAACAACAGATGAAGAATCTATAATCCATATATAGAAACAAAAAGATCCTAAAGCAAGTGTTGAACAATGCATAATCATTCACATATAGCTTTATCTTTACTATTTATGATAGATGCTCAACATGAGCCTTTATGGTGCACATTGACCATGTTCCATCTTAATAGAACCTAAGTTCAGGAACTTACCATATACCCACAATGTACATAAGTTGGCTTCAAAACACTTTCGAAGAAAGGATTCTTGGAGGCTAATTCGCTAGGAGTTTGAATTGACATACTAGAAGTACCCATTTCCATGCTATCTACACACATCCTTTTTTCAGACTTACCTGCAAATGGTAAAGCAACTATATGTGAAGTGAGTGGAAAGGAAAGTCCTTTTTCCCACTTTTGTAAAACTTTATAGAAAGCAATGTGGCACCAATCAAATAAAATAGGGAGACCACAAATTAATGTTTTATCTACCTTTCCTTCTATCTCATTGGTGCCACATCAGTTCGTACAAAAATTGAGTATGTTTAGAGTTACTCGGCCGGAAATTGGTTAGGCATGCATCCTGGCAATGTTCAAAAAAAATTGATTAAGGCTCACGCCTCAAAGTCTTTAATGGAGGCTCGTGTGTTGAAGCTGCCGCCTCATGGCCCTCAAGGCTTACGAGGCTTAAGCCTCAGACTTGTACTGAAATTTTGCCACAAAAGTTTTCCTTCTTTCTGTTTTTTCTTCCCTTCTTTTCTTATCTTCCTTCTTTTCCATTATGCATCTATTACAATATAAATCAATGAATTGTTTCCCGTGTTTGAAGGTCTGCCACATTCTTCCATTCTAAACTTATACCCGAGACATCCTCGAAGTTGTTTAGCAATTTAAAAGTAAATTATAGATGTTTCCCACTACTTTCCACAAAAATGTTTGTTGACAAGATTATAGGACTGAAAAGTTTTTTACAAAACAAAAAAAGTTAGCTAAATATATGTTGGCATGCATCTCATATGCCGCAAAAGTTAAGATAAATATTGTTCGGCTGAGTATTCTCTAGGCATGTGTATAAATGTGCATATAATATTTTGCAATTTATACTTGATCATTCACACACGTATTTGTCAAATTTATTACTTGTAAGATTATATATATATTTATTGTATGTACACACTTCAATATGAACATACACATATATGGCTGTGTGTATGTTATCTAACAGACCTTCATCATAACTCTATGGTATGTAATTTATACTTTGTGATACACATGCACAGTTGTACTACACTAAGTACAATACCTTCGCGAAGGTAAACTATTTATTATGTTATTTTATCACTCTTACTTTCTGGTGAATTTGGGGATTACATCTTCTAGGAAAAACGCCTCAAACCCAACTTTATCTTTTTAAGACATTGCATGCTAGTAATTTGTGAGATGCAAGAAACTTACAGGGTCCAATAGTCTGATCCCGTGGAAGCAATGGCTGTGGTCCATCAGCATCCTTAGTATCAATGGGAACCTCATTTTGACAGTTATTTTTCCCGAAAATAGTAACATAGAATTCCATGTTACCAGTGTAGCAGAAGATTAGAAAATCTCCAAACACTAATGAATTATCTCGCACAAATTCCGGCTAACGCTTCTGAAAGAAGAAATTGCTGTCGACCTTGTTCATTTCAACATGCCATGATCTTTTAGCAAGCATCTTAAGGATGGACTTGGAAGGCAAAACTTCCTTCAAGTACTTGATGAATGCCGGTGGGATCCTCTATATGGAAATAAAAAAGATGCTTAAATTAGCTACGATCTAAAGCAAATGTATATAAATAGATATATGCAAGTATGTAACTAATAATTTTTTGAACATTTATAAAGTACTTTTCAATATGCCATATAGAAATTGACAACACCAGGACCAAAAGAATATGGAAAAATAAACTTTGGTGCATGTGAAATCAAAATACTTGCAAAAGCATGCGCAAAAGGAAAATCTTAAGTTCTTAACCTTTGGGTTCATTTTACAAAAAAGTTAGAAAATGATTCAAAGCACTACTAATTTTCCTAAGAACTCGAAAGAGATGAGTGATTTGATGAGACGCTCTCCATCTTTACCTTATTTTCAATCTAAAAATTTTCTTAGCCACCACCCAAAGAATTTTATTCCCCTGAAAACCCAAAAAGTAATAGTAAATTTCACTGAATCACTCCTCTTTTTTTCAAGTCCTCATAAAAATTAATAGTATTTTCAATCATTTTCTAAGGTGTTCTATCAAACGCACCCTAATTTTTGTATTTCTTTATGAATTTGTTGTAAATATTTTCATTTCAATGGCCATCGTGCAATATTTTTGACTAAATAATTTTCAAGCATTGTCCTTGTACTCTCTTCTTTTCTTCCAAGATTACTAGTTCAATTTGACTTTCACATACATGCACTAATTCTAGTGTAATGAGTGGTTGAGAATAAAACTTGTTTACCATCCTAAAAACATGCTACATTTATGTCAAAAATTAAGAGAAACTACACCCAAAATTTGGGACGTACTGAGAATGGATATTATTAATTTAGGTGGAGGTAGTATTTAATGAGGCCCCAACTATCGGCACTAGCCTAAAATTTTCCACCCCTCCCAAATAGAGTGAATTGATATATAGACCCCTCAAGCGCTTTATATCTTTAAGCACTCTAAAATTAAGTGGCTTGAATTATTGGAGGCTTTTTAGACGCATTTTATTTAGAAGTGCCAGAGGAGGTTAGGATACTGCCACTAACTAAGCCCTTTAATAATTATTGAAATGTTATCAACATTTTTATGTAAGATGAAAATATTAAACCCCTGTTCCGTTTGTTTTTTTAACCATTGAATGTGTTGAATACTGAGTGCTTAGTGCTGAATCCAAGTTCTGAAGATGCCATTTGTTCTTATTTTGAATGAGCCTTTGAATATTAAGTGCATTTAAATAATGGTTTAAATTTAGCATTAAACATTCAATAAGGCTAATATCTTTTAATGATGAATGCTTAATCATTTAAAAAATACCCCGTTAATCTCTTAATTATTTAAGAAAACAGACAACTAGCATCTAGGGGTGGCAATTCATGTTTTTGGGTCGTGTGTTTCTGCCTGCCTAAAATGACCTGCCTAAACCCAATACAACTCGATAGACAAGATTTCAGTTATTGCATCCTAATAAATATGTCCTAACACTAGCAAAAACAATATATTTCTCTTATATAAACAAGACAAGACATAATTAACACAACATCACTCTGATTTCATGTCAATTTTGTTTCATCTCGAGACATATTTCTGTGTTGTTGACTCGCTTCTAAAATTGTGACTTCCAAGAATGCGTTTGTTTACTTGTCTGAATCTGAAAGTAGAGATTGGTTTTAAAGTATATATGAAAACTAAATTTAAAATATATGTTTGTTTTCATTCTTAATGCTACATCTGAACATGTGATGTTTGTTTTAGTACATGATATATGAATGCTGAATGGATGTTATTTGAACAATTATTTTATAAAAACGACTAAGCTCGAAAAGTACCATTAATGAAGTGTCAAGAGGGAGGGAGCCTCTTAACTTTTAAGAGGCAAAGTAAAATTTAGATATGAATTTTTTAAAACCTCTATGGACCACTCATTCACACTTCAGAGATGCGAACAAACACCATCTTAGAGTGCATTTGTTTTATTATCTGAACCTCAATGCTAAATCTGAAGAATAAAGACTAATTCTGAAATTTGAAAATTGAGTCTGAAAAATTTATTTGACTTCTGTCTCAATGTCGAGTCTGAACAGGTGTTATTTGTTTGAGCTAAACGAATGTTTTTTGGACAAATTTATAACTTATCATTTTATTTTATAAAAATAACTAAAGTAGGACAAAAGAGATATTTTACCCCTTTCAAAATTAAGTGTTAAGCTACTTACTTTTTTAAGAGACAAAATAAATGATCAAGTTTGAATTTTAAAGCAACCAAACATATTTTAAAACCACTTACCCATTCAGACCTAAAAAGTGCAAACAAACAACACATTAGTGTTTCAAAGAGTAAGTATATAGAATGAGAAAGATATGATGATTACCAGAGATTGAGAGGAATGGTGAGGTACATAGAGTTTGAAGAATTGAGGACTGTTTTCAGAGTAGTAACCACCACCACCACCACAATGTGAAGATGAAATCTTTCTCCTACTTTTTCTGCTGCTTCTACTTTTCACCATTCTTTTTTTCTCACACACTTAAAAACACTTTGTTTTGAGAGAGACAAGAAGGGTGTCCAAAAGGCATGTGGTATTTGGTTAAAAATGATCAATCGATAAATTAATCAAACAATTAAACACAGAAGCTAAATATTAAATAATAACAATAGCCTCTCTTTGAGTCATTGTCGTCCATGCATAAAAAGCTAGCGTTTTTATGCATTTCATAACTACCAAAAATCTGACATAATTTTATAATAACTATCGCTTTTATATAATACTAGATATTGTATTTAGCTAAATTACTTACCTACCCCACCCAAAAGTGATGCATGTTCCCTGGGGAGCTCCACGTGGCAATACGCATGCTATGCTAACTGCAATGTATTCTGAAATTTGGGTGTGTTTTTTTTTAATGTTTAAATGCGTGTTTGCATCTTTGAAATAGAGTTTATCAATGGGCCTGGTTGGGCTCAGCCTATCCAACCCAACCTTAAATATATATATATATATATATACGAGTTGTAACCCTTAAATATATACAAGTTGTAATGTTTAAGTTCGATTTTCGCTATTAACAATCTATTTTAATAGGTAACTTGTAAGAACTAGTATTTATTGAGATTTATGACATACCTTGATCATGGACTAAGAAATCTCCTCTCACCTAAACTTTATGTTACCAAAAAAATTAAATATACATGGGCCTATTGGACTTTGACTAATTAAGGAGTCGAACTTAATGATAAATTAGTTACTCATGGCCTATTCATGGACTACTTAGCCAGGCTATTTATGGGTTGGACTAGACCGGGCCGAGCTTAACGGGCTTTTTGTAAATGATATTTTTTGACTAGTTCCCCAAATAAATAAAAGTACTTCGTTTATTTTCCGTTTTATAGGACTAACTATATAGTCAAGAATTAGGTGTGATCACTAACCCGATTGTTATACCAAAAAAAATAGGATAGTACTAAATTAATGATTATGTTTTAAATGCTAAATTGATTATTACACCATGATTAGCAATTAGTTACTTTTTTAATTTTGAGTTTGCACAAATGCGAATTTAGACGGTTACTTCCTATTATTATTTTTTTCATTTTTTTTCCTTTAAATAATATTAAAATTTAACTAAACAATTAAACGTAGCAAAACAAATATCTTTCATTGATAATAGTTAAAATTTACATTAATATTATATGAATAAAAATTGCATCACCGTAAGATAAAAACATCTTATCTATGTTGGCACCTATTCATCTATATATCATTTGCAATTTTCAACCCTTTTTAATATATATATATATATATATAACAACTCTTAATCTCTTAGTTTGTCAATTAGTATCTTAATTATCAATTATCCATTTAGGCCTACCTACTAACTGAGTATCCCGATTGGAACCCCCCCAACACCGTTGGCGCTAGCTCGATTTTGGGAGCAGGCTTTAGAGCCGCCAGTACGTTTTCAGGGAAAACGGATAAAAGTGTGTTTTTGTACCCTTTTGGGGTATAACGCGGTCTGCACAATCAGATTGGGTTCGAGAATTATGTTACGACGCGGGAAAGTATTAAACACCCGTGTCGCTCTTTCAGTTTCTAAATGGACATGCTTGCATTTATCTTTTATCCTTCTTCTATTGTTTTGGCCCCAAAAATATATATACGGGTTGCTACATGTGATAAAAAATAATTCTACTACTTTCAGGCAAAAAAGGTGTTCTAAGGGTAGAAAGCCCGTACGAGTAATCTAGGCTGATCGTACGGGCAATCTAGAGAACTCACAATAAATCCCAAACAGTATAAAATAGAGCATGCAGAAGTGTTACAAAGCATGCATAAGAGTTTTTTAGTCTAAGGCCTTAGATTGTCCGTACGATTAATCCAGTGCGGCTTTTCGATTCAGTGGCCATTTTAGGTAGAACATGGATGGAGTGGCATGGCAATTGTTGATTCAATCATGAGTTCAAGTTCGAATGAGATTCTGATTTAATTTCATGTCAACGGCCTTTTTCGGTTGAGTTCAATTAATTAGAGCAAAATGTAAGTCCACATATGCGATAGTATAATATTTAAAAGTACATAGACAATATTTATAGACACATATATATAAGAAGTAACATATGATATTAAAAGTAAGAATTTACATAATAAGAATAAGTTTGTATACCTTTCACGAAAATACAGAACTTTGATTCAATAAATAACAGTCTATTATAAATTCTTTCACTAATCCAACAAAGTTTAAATGTAAATCTCTCTTTCAAAATACAAATTTATCTCTTTCTCACTGTTTTCATTCTGCCTTTTCTATGTTTGAGAGTCAAATTTCCAACCTTTGTCTTGAAGTTTCTGCTGGCTTATATAGCAGAAGAAACTGTCTTTGAGAGTAGATTGTCCGTACGGGTAATTTATCTATCGTATCGGCCTCTAATCTTCCTGTTTAGGGCAACACTGTTTGGTCTTTCTCCATCTGAGTCAACCGCCATAAGACATTGCACGTTCAGTCAATTGGATTGGCCGTACGGGTAATCAGATTTCGCATTTTTTGGTGTTCCTCTGATTCCCCTTCAATTTGGTATCTACGAGTTACGTGTTCATCGGCTCTTTTCGACATATCTTTTTACTGAACTGGAGTATGTAAGGGTCCCAGAATGAGATATCCATAGAGCCCCTTGGCATTTGTGTGCTTCGAAGTAAGTATACAACGCCGAGAAATAGTTGAGATGGGTAAGATCCGCATTTTAGGAGCCTTACGCATTTTCGAAATACAATTTTATGGTTGCTTTTACTAGGATATAAGTCCCGGCCCTATGCAGTGTGCCTCGTTCATCGTGAAAAGAGAAAACCCTTTCCAAATTGTTGGATTGCTCATATGGGTTATCCGATTAACCGTACGGATTATCCTTCTATCTACCGCTTTAAGAGCTTGATTAACCGTTTCGGGAGACTGATTACCCATTTCAGAGCTTTGATTACCCGTTTTGGTAGGCAGATTAACTGTACGGGTAATCCCTTTAAACAAATAACTCTGCTGTGTGTCAGCTGCGTCACACTGTTCCAATTCGTTTTCTTACATCTCCGGAGCTCTTTTTTCTCGACATCCCACTTTCCGACGACTTTTACCTTAGTTTATGCAACTTTGTCATTGCTAGCCGATTGTGAAGTTTTGCATTGATAATTGACCAGGTGCTTCAATTTCTTTCACAACTAGAAGATGAACATGTTTGACTTAGGATTCTTATGGCAATGCACCTGAAGTTAGGGGTCGATTCACTATAGTTATACCATCACTCAGCTACATAAAAATAAGTATAAGTAAATATATATATATATATATATATTAATATTACTATCATCAAATTGCATATGCTTATAATATTATGTTTAATTTAAAAAGATAATTTAGATAGTAATACCGGGAAGAGAACTTTTCACTGCTTTTTTTGAAAGAACTGATCCAAACTCTCCATTATGATTAACAAATTGTCTAATCTCATTCATTGCTTGCATTGGTTTTTTTAAGTCAACTTCCAATATTTTGATAGCCTCTTTTATTCTTATTCTTACTTCTTCATCACTTGAAATATTGCCTTCATATTAAAACATTGGATTCAAAAAATATGCCGCGATAAGTTAAAATAAGTATTTATTATTAATTATAAATTTCATTAAATATATAAAAGTATTTAAACTTAAAAATGGAAGTACCTGCTGGAAGTAAGTGTGCATGTAATTGATGATCCCATATATCTTCAATCACATTCCAATACTTTTCCCAATCGTTAACGTTGTCTTTTATGATAAATTTAACCATAGTCATTCCTTGGTAATGTAGATTTAACGGACTTCATGTTGCCTATGTCTCCAAGCATTAAATCTAAACAATGAATAGCACAAGGAGACCAAAATAAGTGCTTCATCCTATTCATTAACAACTTGCCAGTTGCTTTAAAATTAGGCTCGTTGTCAGTTACGACTTGTACGACATTGCTCTCCCCAACTTCTTCCACCACTTTATCCATAAGTGAAAAAAATATAATTACCATTTTTGATTTTATTTGTTGTGTCTATTGAGGTGTGGTATATCATGTTCCGGTCTGAATAAATCAAGAAGTTAATAATTGGCTTATTTGTTCTTGAACTCCACCCATCACACATAATAATGCAACCATATTCTGGCCATTTTGCTTTAAGAGTGTTGATATAAGCCTCGATTCCCTGTACCTCATCATCCAAGTGCACACCACCAATTTGATAACCCGAAGGACCTTTAATCTCGGGACCAATGTCACACCCCAATTTTTGGACCCCAAATACCCAATTAATTCACGCGTACTCGCCCGTCCAACTATCGGGGGGTGAAAATTAAAAAACAATTAACTTAAAACTCATTTTTACAAACTAAAATTTAATATTAAATCAAAATCCTTTATAAATGTTTGCGGAATAAACAAAACTCTAATATCCAAACTTTATTTAAAAAGTTCAATTATATAATAAAAACAAAATATAATTACTTTATTAAAATAGTTGGCCAGAGTATCCAAACCGATGATATTCCCAAAGTCCAACAAACTATATACAATTGACAAAAATAAAAGAAAATAAACTTCAAGTAAAGCTCCTAGCAGAATCAACGAAGCACATTAATATATACCTGCAAAATTGGGCTACGCTCATAAAGAGAACGTACCCAAGAAATATGGAGACAACTTGAGTCAGTATATAAATACTGGTATGAGTTGATTCTGTATCACCCAATATGTCTATGATGCAAACACATAATTCATACGTACATATCTTATACAATTAACCCAAATCTCAGTACGTGGTAAGACGAATAGTTCCACACACTTTTCAAAATAAAAAGAGTAGTTTCTTGACAAAGTAGTAGTAAGTTGTTTCTTACCTCGTACACTTACCAAAATTATTAATAACATACCATTATAATACGGTAGGCCAAGACCTGCAAAAATATTAGTACGGCTTATCATCCCGCATTAGCAATGTTAAACCTAAATTACTTGAAAATAAATAAGAAAACACAACAACATAAATATCCATTTTGTGTTCAAACCATTTAGAATTCCCGAAAAACTCAAAGAACGAAAATTATGTAGAATGTTGTTTCCAATAAAATATCGCGAAAAATTGCTCAATTATACCATTCAATATTCCATAACAGTCTCTAAGATTGCAAATGCAAATTAACACGACGATACAAATTGTCTATCGTTCAAGCGAAGCATCACATAATTTAAAGCATGTCATCTTGACAACACTAGACTTGAAACCACTAGACACTTAAGTTAGCGTGTGCACCTTAATTACATACCACCTCACCACACTCTCCCATGGCTTACACAGATCATCTTGCCATGTGTCTCCCCGTATAACTAGCGGCCACTCCGAACTGGAACCGGCACAGATATATCATCTAAGGTTCCGACCTTCTTCGGAAGGCTGGCTATACGGTTGCACGTTAAAACACTCGGCCTTCTATGAGTAAAACCACATAGAATCCACTCGTCTATTCAACAACAGAACGAGTATAACAAACATCACAAGCCACCATCTGGCTTACGTTAAAATCATAAAATTCCATTGGCTTCCACTAAAGTTTTCTTTTCACAAAAATCATGGGAAATCCACCAAAGTTTTGAATCAAATCCAATATCAAATCATAATAAGAGAGCAGTGGCGTAGTTAAGGAATTTTCCTATGACTTCTCTAATCAATTTTAATAAAACCAACTCATAATTGATACAACTCTAATACTTAATATAAAAAAAAAACAAAAAAAAATTATTTTCAATCTCAACAAGAATAAAGACTTGTCCCAAAAACAAAATCATACTCACACATTTACCAAGTATCAAGTCTAAAAGCTTAAGGCAAATAATTCCACCAATTATGTATTGTTCATAGTATTTCAAACGTCAATAAAGTAAACAATTTCACAAACTAAATATAATCATACCATAAATCATTTTAGAACCTCATAATCCCAATTTTAAAGGCTCTTAATAAATTTATTTTAAAACATAAGTTACCCTTGCACAAAAAAAAGCAAGAACACAAACAACATCTTAAATTGGCACAATCATCAACTTCACAGAAATTCTGAGGATAAACCAACAATATAAAAATTCTAGAAAAATATTCCAGAAAAATTACACAATATAGCCGGCCATGTCTAGTTTCATACGCACTTGGATTAAACTAAAAATCATTTATATTCTAGGAGTTATGAATGTTTTGCTAACAGGTATACAATCTGTCCAGCATCAGATTTTGCAATGCACTGTTTTCGTAACTTTAATAACTCTCAACATAAAAATCATATCTGACCAATTCTAAGGCCCAGATTCTCCTAATACAAGTTATTAACTTGCCAAATATTTTTAGAATTTTACACAAAATTTTACTACCCCAACCAAACTCGAAACCATAGATGTGTGACAACAATCTGATCAATATTAGATATTTTAACACCTTGATTTTGAAAATTTGATATCTCCCAAATTAAAAATCCCATTACTTTAATTCCAAAACGAAAATAATTGTAACTCATAATATTAGTCTATATATTTTTCTGAGATTTTAATAAAGACATATAATTGAGGTTTGTCGTTAAGAAACATATAATCAATTGAATAAAAATACAATAAACGACTTTATCAGAAATTAGGTCAAAAAGAAAAGCAAAACAATATGCATGAATAGAAACCATAAGAGGAGGGTGAGAATCACTCACTAGAAATAGTAAAACTTAAATTAATTGACCAAAAAAAATCTAAAAGAGCCACTAATATAAATTGACTCAAAACAAAAAAGTTATATATATATATATATGCATGTATCAAAATCCACGAAATGAAGGTGAAAAACACTCACTAGATAATTGAAAGGGTAGAACCAAAAAATATTTTGCATCTACTCGGGTTCTCTCTTGCGTCTTTTCTTTTCTACAAGCGGCCGTATGATAATACGTAGTTTTCTCATCTCCCCTAAAACCCTATATGTGTTGATAACCTACTTATATTCATGCTAGGGTTTTCTCATCTAAATTAAGGCAATTAAAATAAGTCTTATAACAAATAACATAATACATATAAATTAACCCAATGGGCCATCGAATTGTAATTACTCAAGACCTCACACTAATTTTTTTTTTCTCTAATTCTTGCAAGTCTAACACACAACACGGTAAGGCCAACTTTCAAAAATCTTAACTAATTCATTAAATGTCTAAATGTAATGAAATTTGAGCTCAAACTGGAGCTCATCAAGTCTAATTTAAAACAAAATTGGTTTCACACAAAAATTCTCAACATAATAAAAGATATGTATTTTCAAAGGAGAACATGTCAAAACATTAAGTTTCAAAACTAATTATATATACTTTAAATTATATTTTTTAACTTATTATAATAAATTGGTCACACAATAAATGCACCACAAGACAAATAAGAGAACACATATTAATTTACAATACATGCATATATTAATTTGAAGTAAATAAGTATTTTAGAAAATTAGGGTTGTTACAACCAACGTCAGCAATTGTATCAATCATTATTTGATAATAAGGTCCACTATCAGCTGCATTGAATGGAATTGCATTGAAGTGAAAAAATTTGCTTATGGCCTTCCCTATTTTCTTTACGCCATCAGCGAAGAACATTTCCTTTAGTGTTTTCTAATAAGTTTTTTTAGGCCTGAACATCTGTGAATCAATTCCAATTGACGGCGTATTGACTCATTCCTTAACTGACCAAGCTCTCGACATTTGTCGCCGTTTAGTCCCAAAAATAGATGGTCGTGATCCTGAAACAGAATGTCTTCGTTCCTGTTCTGCTAGGTGCGCCATCTGCCTACTTTCTTTGATTTTTTTAGATGTGATCTTTTACGATAATTCATTCCTTCTATATCTTCCTCATCACCATTATCTCCACTGGCATTTATATTATAAAAATCTTTACCGCGCAAATCAGCTCTTAGTTTTTATTTTTTCCTTTTTTCTAAGCTATTTATTTTAAACTTTTATTTAGAAGCTCTCTCATCATACTTGTTCCTTCTTTAGGTGCACAAGGACGTGCTTCAACATTCCCTGGTATACATGCTATATGTTCCTTGAATCTGATGATATCACCAGAAATAATTTGCTGACAGTAATTGCACACTACTTTTCTTTTATCTCCTTTAACAAGTTCTTTCCATGTTTCCAACATAAATCAATTTTTGAAGCCATTCTACAAAAGAACAAGCATTTATTATTACTATTTTTTTTAATTTCATTCCTATAATTCCAAATCCAACCTAATTCCTAATATGACGTATGATCTTTTAAATATTTTAATATTTGTATATAAATATATTTTTTTTAATTTTTGTATTTAGATTCATATATAATGTAGAGAACATTTACATTGAAAAAAAATTTAGCAAGAACATAAAGTGTTTTATAATATTAATCATCGTATATATATTTAATATAACAATATTAAATGAATCACTGTCCCTAAACACAACAAAAATGTGCAAAATTAAAGAAGTATCTACCATCACTTGTGGACCTATAGTGAAAAGAATCTACCATTTTGTTCATATATATATATATATATTATTTTTGTATTTAGATTTGTATATATTGTATAGAACAAAAAGAAGAAAAAGAAGGAAAGAAAGACATACACGGAGGTAGAGCATATGAAAAAATAAAGAGAAATGTGTTTGTAATTTCAAGCCTATGAAGAAATGAATTAGTGTCTATCTTTAAGATTGTGAATTTATGAATGTAGAAGAAATCTCGTGACTTTATTAACTTTTTTTTTTCAACCTCTAGTCTTTCTTTTGTCTACTACTCTATTGCTAGCAAGACTGTAGAGACATGCGTATTATATTTTCAACATGCATGTAGGCTTTTGCTTTATTTCTTTCTTCCTTCTTTTCCTCTTCTTTTTCTTATTTATTTTCTTCCTTCTTTTGATCTTCTCTCTTTTAGGATTAAACAAATTTAATTAAGTAAATATTAACAAATTACTTTGGAACAATTGAACAAATCAACAGTTTTTTTTTTCAATAATTGCCGATTTAATTAAACAAAGATTAACAAATTACTTTAGAATAAATCAACAGTTTTTTTTTTTCAATAAATGCCAATTTACACTCTTAAGTCTCCAAAGTCCAACATGTAGTAACCTTTTTTTTTTACTTTAGTCACTTTATTCAATTATATTACTTAATCACTTTAATCACATTTTTTTTTTGCAATACAGAGTGAAATATCGGCGACTTGGTGTGATTTCGGTAAAATATCGATGATATTTTAATATACCGCGAATTTAATCATATCGAGTCATAATAGCAGTTCGACACCTATTTTAACTTGATATCGACCATATCAAATCGATATCAAACCATGGTTAAAAGTATCATTCTTATAAAATGTAAGAGTTCAAATCCTAACGACTTAAACCTTTTTGTAAAATTTATACCTTCCGACTTTATATAATATAAATACAATTTAGTAATTTACTCATACAACCATAAGCAAAAGTTATATATTATATATATATATATGTAGTGCCTAAAACTTTCCCAAAACTCACTCCTCAGTTCTCTCTCTTTCTCCCGCCGTTTTAAAGCAGAATATAGCAGCTCCTCTCGGAATCTCTACATTTTCATCGGTACTCTCTTTCTCTCTCTCTCTATGTATATTGATATATGTATAGATATAGTTCACTCACATGTTTTAGCATAGTATATGGATTTCTTTGGGATTGAAACGACGTTTATAACTAACGAACACTGAGGATTCTACCATGTATTTAATAATTCACCTCATCATTCAATTTTCTGGATTGAAACTGTGAACACTTCACTCAGGGGCTTCAAAATTGGGCCCAAAATATTCTCCAGATTGATAATGAAAATTTGCTTCATAGCAGAAGTTTGGTTTTTTTCAACTTAATTGTGACTTGGTGCACATAGTAACAATCGGTGGAATGTAATTTCTGAAGATTTTGTTACCTGTAGGTATATAGTTATTCTGAGGATGAAACGTGGCCTAAACCCTAAACCCTAAATACTTGGTACTTTGTACCCAATAAAGACACAAAACGGGTGCAATATGGACCATTCAACTGGGTCTCACGTATGCCATGTATACACGACATTTGGTACTCTAGCAGTGCCAAATTCTACAGAAAGTTACTTCCATATGTTGGCTCTAGCAGAACTCTTTGAGAAGGTGAAAAGCTATGAATTTGAAGTCAATTCAATTGGGTTAGAGAGAGTCATCTGCTTTTGTTTGTTTCACTTTCTTTGGGCTTGCGTTCAAAATTTGATGGCACAAGCCATTATCCTTGCTTTTCTATGAAAATGGGTTTATAGATAATCGCGCCCATGCTTTTAGAACTAGGATGCGTTTGTGAACATGGCAGAATTCAAATAGTTTCTGTCCAAGCTGGAAATTTGGGCGGACTATACATTTTCAGTTTACAATTTATGTTGAATAATTTGTTCAGAATTTCCTCATAAATTATAGAGATTAAGGTTATCTGTCTAGTAATTGGTAGTTGATAGTTCAAAATGAAGTATAATGCTTAATTGGCTACCCCCTCCGTCGCAAATTGATAGTTGCACTCTTCAAGACCACATAAAACACAGAGGCTCTTGTTTACCTTAACCTATCTCATGAGTTTGTCCTTAGTTCTTAACCTATCCTTGCATACTATCCACATAATGAAGCTATATTGCAGATTATGATCTTTAAGAAGATACAATGGTTTCATCTAAATCTAAGGCATGTACACAGTGCACCAAAACACCACAACTCAAAAATCATATCTTGTAGCCTCCATTAAAGACTATCGAAGTATTTTGTCCGAGTTTGCAATTCTCACTTCTTAATGATAGAGGTATGTGCATGTTGGGCCCGCGGATCCGCCTTTGTACCGATATTGTCCCCAAGTTAACCACCTATGGGCTTTAGGTGTGGGCTTTTATCTCAAAAGGTCTCGCTACTAATTGGCGGATCCATCCGTCTTATTAATCCAATGATGAACTTCTACTTTAACATTATCAATGTGGGACTATTGATTGGAGCCAATCATGCCCAACAGTGTATTCATATTAATATGTGCACAAAACTTTTACTTCCATCTCCCTCTCTATTCTCGACAAATACTCAAGTTGGAATCAACCTTGGGTGATCAGGTTGTGGTGACTCATTGCTACTGAATCATTGTACTGTGAGTACCACATCGTAACCTCTGCAATGTGTGAATATATAAATGTGTGTATATATATGTATGTATCTATATAATAAGGAGCAATCGTTTTTGAATCGTAAAAATGTATAAGGGATAAAAGATTGTGTGGTTGAAATTGCAAGTTGCTTTTTAAAGGTAAATAGTGCTTTTAGAACGTGTTATGACTAGTATATGTATTATATACATAATGGGTGTGCAGCTGGGTTGGCCCTTGCATCACCACATATTCTTCAAGGTATTGCCAGTCTTGGGTCAGCCTAATTGTTAGTACATATGTTTGGCCACTTGGCCTATCTACAACCCATAATAGTGGCCCCATGAGGACCCAAATCAAGTTCCGCTGTACAAGAATTTGAAGTATTCTCAGAGAAAAAATGACAAAATCCTTAGAGAACCGCCTCACCTTGAAGGAGCAAACAAAGGTTAATATAGAGTTTTCCAACTTTTTAATTTTGGGCAGGTTAAATAGTTAGTTCCACTATATTAGGAATCCTAAAACCTGGCAGGTTTTCTATAGTTGGTTTGCACTTATGCTTCAAACTTAGCTTTGTTGCTACTTGTGTGACCTTATATTTCATCATGTTGTAAGAGGAATTGGAGTATTCGTTTCATTCTGCACTCGGTCAGAAGGAATAAGATGACACCACAATGCGGCAATGACTCAATTTTCCTTCATAGAAATCTTTGTTTTCCATAACAATTGAACAACCCCACAATAGATGCAATGAAGAGACGAGGGATATTGCATCTGGTTTTTTGGAGGATGTGACATGCTTGAAATTGCCAATCTCTCACTTAAAGAACATAAATGGGAGATGTGTTTATTGATGATGATAAAGGAGATGATAATGTGATAATTATAATTGGGTCAATGATGAATGAAATAAATAAATTATCCCCCCTTTTCATTTTATTTTCCTTTTTTCATATTATTTTCCTTATATGGGACTGTGAAAGTTTCAGATGTACATTGTACTGGGTAAATGATGTGTTTTTGTTGCTTATTATGACTTCCCATTAAGATGCTTTATACTTCGATTTTATATTGCACTTGTTGATGCTACTTACAATGTTTATTGGACAATGAACTGTTGACATTACTATTCATTATGTTAAATTGGAGGGGTGAAATTCTTAATTTTTCTTTTGCTTTCGCTTATGTTAATTGGTCTGTGTTTATGGTGATTGTTGGGAATGTTGTGGAAAATGAAATGACGGGTTTACTCTTATGTTGTTATGGATTTTATACATAGCACAAAATATAGAATTATTCTCTTCTTTCAGGTAAATAGTTTCCCTCTTTTTGGAAAGGTTGGTTAGTGGTGGCAAACTTGAGGAATTTGGGTCTCTATAGGAATATGTTGGAGGCTTCCTTTTTGTGATATGTAAATCCAAGTGGTTAAGACACTTCACAGTTTGTGTGGGAGGTTGGCCTTATTTTTATTTTTTTTGTTGGGGGGGGGGGGGGGGGGGGGGGAGTGGGGTTGGCTCAGTGCAAAATCACTCATTCTTCTTCGTACTCCCTTTAGGATTTTTTGGGGATTTCAGATTGTTGAGTTCCTCTGGTTTGCACGCACTTTTATCTTTTAGTTCCTCTCTTTGCATCACTTATATTCTACTACCTCTTTCTCAAATCGACTGTCCCACTTCCTTTTTAGGATTTCTCAAAATGATAGTCACATTTCCCTTTAGGGACATAATCAATCTGCCAATTTTCACAATAGAAAATTTGTTGTATTGTTGACCATTGATTTGGCTGAAATTGGTGGTCCCTTAAAAAAGTACAAAGTCAAAGTGGGACTATCAATTTGAAACTGAGAGAGTATTTATTTTTGAGAGAAAGTATAAATGTTATGTTTCCAATGTGTGTGCCTCCTATTTATTTTGAGAAGGCTTTGAGGACATGCCTACATGTGTGATACTGCCGTATCCTTTTTTCCGTACAAAAAAAAGTTACTGCACTTGTATCTACTATATTGTAAAGCAAGAACCAATTTTGGCCGTTATTGAAGCCATGTCATATTTTTGTTTTCTGATTTCCCTTAGGGCCTTTGTGATTTTCCTTGCACATTATTATTTTTTTTATAGCGTACACAATGGGATCTAAACCCTGGCCAACGGCAAGAGTAGTATTACTCTCAGCTGCTATGCTACTTATTGTTATCCAAATTGCACACGCATTGCATGTGCAGGGAAAACTAGTGCACATATGTGGATGAACATCATTAGAGCCCAATCATTCTCTCTTGTTGCAAATGAATGCCTAGTAAAAATAGAAACAAGCACCATTGGAGATACCTTTCTTGATACTTCTCCGTCTGTGTAAAAAATGAGCCAAATAGAGACAGACACACTCGAAAAATGCCTCGAGTCCTTGATGCATGTAATAGAAAGGCAAAAGGAGAAAACACCATCTAAGATATCCTTAGACTTTAGATTAAGCTCAATTCAGATTCATATCTATAAAGTTTTTCCCATTAATTTGAGTCCTCTGTATTTGTCCGACAATTAGTTATACTCTGTCTTATCCTAGATTGCCGATCCAACTTAATTTGGAATGGGGCTTTTTTGATTTTGCCCCATATTTCTAATGGGGGGCAATGCCCGAAAATCACATTTGGAATCACGTTAATGTTTCCTGCATGGATCATATATGTCATATCTTGCACTAATCAAAATTTCTTAGTTAGTATTTTTGTTCTTTCACAGTAAAAGATGAGTAAAGTCATTCTAGGTATGCCAGGACCATGGGCAGAGGATAATTATGAAGCGTCTGATCATTATACCACAAAGATCGGTGGACTTCCTGTAAGTAAATTACCCACAGTATACTCATACTACTGGAATGCATCTGTAATTTGTTTTTCAATTATAAAGTTATATTTTTCTTCTTTCTCCTCTCCTTGACAGGACTGGCCTATTCTAAATACTATCATTAGACCTGATCTCCTCGAGTGCAGCATCTGTAAAAGCACCCTCTGTCTTGTTGCACAGGTTTACATTTGAAAACCTCTCGAATTAGTTCATTTAAAGATCTTTCATTTCGAATAATTGAAACTTAGAACTCTTTGCTTAACTATTTTTTCCTTCCTTTAATTAATTTTTTCAGATATATGCTCCAATTTTGAGTATTGAGGAGCGTTTAATTTATGTATTTGGCTGTGTAGCTCTGAATTGCGGAAGCACTCCTCAAAGGTCTTGTTCAAGTTTCTCTTCTGATATTTATGCAATAGATATTAGTTACAGTAGTAACAGGAAATCTCATTGACTCTATAATCCTTTTTTCACTTTGGCCCCTTAAAATATTAAAGTGAACAGAAAGCCCTCTTTGACTATCTAGTTTATACACTCAGGTGTGTTTAACGTGCAAGATAAGATACGAGATAGAATAAAGTTTTCCAATCCCATGTTTGGTGTTGGTCAGAATTGGATATCAGGGTGGATTATTTGTCCTACAAAGGCGTCTTATACCATCAGAAGAGGGATTAAACAATTATATCTGACCACCTTATCCAGTGCATCAAATGCACTTTATGACTCAAACCATCTTGAGTACGAAGTATATAAAAAAATTCAATACATCCATATCATTTTTGTACTGATACTTTGATGATTAATAAAATTTTGTTTACTATAAAAAAAAATAAAAAAAACAATCTGCATCATGTTTTGGGATTTTGGGAGGTTTTGGACAAATTGTAGAAATCTGTTGTATCTTTAATGCCCATTAGTTTAATTTATGACATAATGAACAAATAAAATTGAACAGTTCAAGGGGAGTTTTCATTCAGATCATAATTTAGATAGTTTAAAGGGGCAAGCATAAAATAAGCTACGCTATTTTTTTGCCATGGAGGTTGGGTTTTTTTTTTGTTGGGGGGGGGGGGGGGTGGTGTTAGGTGGGTTATTGTGATTTCCCCACATAGTCTTCACCACAAATATAAAAGTAATACTACTGATTTTGTTCTTCTAACTGTGTGCAGTTGGCGGGCCCTTCGTGTTCAACGACCTAACACTATAAATGAATCAAATACCCACAGTAATGAAGTGGTGGCTTCAATTGCACCTTCAGTTTCATCTTCAAAGACTGATTTGGACTCTAACGAAGAGAAGGATGATGACGACATAGATCTAGATGATCTCTTTAAGGCACTTTCTGATGCGGCAAACATAGCTTCCTCACATTCCAATAAGAAAAATAGTCATCGTCGTCCCAAGGCCGCAAAGCCAAAGAAAACAACTAGAGTGGTTGATAATGACACACCAGGTATATAATTTGTGTTCTGCACCATGCTACCATTGCATGATCTTCAAAAGTTCTAATAGTTTTTAAGAATACACAGATTTCATCACAATCAATAGTTTAGAACAAAACTTGTTTCTTGTCCTGAGTTTTGGTATGTTGATTACTTGATTATGTTCTGAAAAGGAAAGTGGACTCTTTATTTGGATCATCCTGAAAGGAATAGCAAACTCTTAATTTGCGGCTGAGGGAGTACTTCTATTTAATGATTTGTGTTCGTGAAAATATTATGTGCTCCTAGAGGACAGCCACATGGTACTCCTGGACCAATGAAAAATGTTTCACATAAGCATCAACAAATGAGCACGTCCCTTGTTTGTGGTGGTGCTCATGTGGAGTTTCATCACTGGCTGGTGTACACATGGCGGTACATCAGGCGTGCTACATATTTGCTCTTTTCGTTAGACCTTATTTAATGTCCTCCCAGATATAGTAGTTTTCAGATTGTTTCATTAATAGGCACCTTCTTTTCTATCCGAAAACTGTTTATTGATGTATTTTTCAAAATTTAAAATTGAAAATACACAATGAAATATATTGATTTTTCTTTTTTTACTTTTTGTGAATTCCATTGATTATTTGACTCACTCATGTTAATAAAAACTAAAGTAAGACGTTCAGCTATAGCGTATATTCTAATCAGTAACCCCTAAATGATAAAGGTAGAATCACCACAGTTTAGGATTTAGCCAAACACCCCATTTGTTGTAGTAGGATGGTTTTAAGGGCCTGTTTGATAAAAAGTGGAAAATAATTTGTTTCAAAAACGATTTATGTTTTAAGAGAAGCTAGAAAAAGGGAGATGCGATTTGTTGAGGTGTTCACCATCTTTTCCTCATTTGTTATGGAAAATATCTTACCCATCGCCAAAATAATGGGATTCCAAGGAAAAACCAAAAAAGTAATTGAGCATCTCACCAAATCACTCATTGCTTTTTCCAACTTCGCATAAAAATTAGTAGTGTTTTTCAATCACTTTCCAACTTTTTATCAGACTATTTTATTGAGAAGTCGTTTGGGGTTTATGTTTTTCTCTGTTGCAGTAGTGCCTTGCTTTTATCTGTATACTCAAGAAGAGGCATTCTCAAAGAAGATTGCTTCTGTTAGTTCAAACTACGCGTCTCTATCTATCAAGGATAATCACAGTGATCTTGAGGGTCATGTGCAAGAAGAGAAATGGGACGAGGAGGGTTATGAATATGATAGAGCTTTAAATGCTGACAGGACTTACCTCAAGTTCAAGAAACGATTGGACGCTTACCCAGAACAATGTTTTAGGTATTAATGCTTTAGAGTCAAATTTATTGTTTTGGTGGCCATTATTTGGTAATACTTAGGCCCATTGACTCAGTGAGTTGACAAAGGGGCTTGGCCAGATGCCACAGTTTTGTTGGTTTCTGCCAAAAATTCGGCTTGTCATGGCGAGCGCTGCCTAATTATGCTTTCTCACTATTAATAAATCACACAAACATGCGCACACATGTATATGGCCAGTCTCCAATGTGGATGGTCTGTACATGGACCGGATATCAATGGTTTTCTATTACTAAATGTATCTTCAAAATCGGAAAACCGTCGCTGAAAGCTCAGTCTGCATACTTACTGTCTGTACCAGAGATGGACTCGTATAATATTGTTGACGTATGTGTATCATGCCCACTGTAAAGAGGACGGTTCCTTCTTTGAGCTAAGGACTGTCCATTTTTTGGGTGACTAAATAATTTTTTGGAAGAAAGAGTAGATTCCGTCCACCAAATTTGATCAAAATAATTCAATCTGGAAGGTGCTGAAAATTTGATATATACGTTCATTTTCAATCGTTGGAATTTAGATAATCATCTCACCTACTTCCAGATTGAATTTTTTGAAGTAATTTTGTGGACATAATCTATTAATCAGGGAGATCATCGCTATCAAATATCATAGAAAAAATTAATAGATCTACCATTCGAAAGAGAGGATTATCCTTTTTAGAGCATGGCTGGTACATATAAATCACAATATTATATTTGTATATATACATAAATAATTCTTGAAAATGGCAACGAATGTAATTTCCCCCCAGTTGTATGTGTTTTGAAGGCCTAGGTTTATCTAATAACCAGCAGTGAGAGAGGGATCATGACTTTTGTTCGCACACATTCTAACTTAGCCTATTTATTTGTCTATATTTTTTAGTGGTTGTGCAGATCATTTGAGTTTCATATTTTCATGTGAAAAAAAACTAATATTGTTAAAAATTTACGTTGGAGTAAATATCAAAAATAGTTTTCCCAAAACAATCATTTTTCCTTTTAAATTCGTAGTATGCATCGTTTACCATTTGTTTCACTCACTGCTGTACCTTTTGATCATCAAAACTTTCATTTTGTGTGGGGGGGTTTGGTAGTCATCCATTTTACTGCTTAAACTTGTTTTCTACTTTGGTGTAACATTAGTGGAATTTGGTTGTCCCTCAAAACGTATATTATTTTCCTCAATTTTCCTTTGAACCTCAATGTAATGAACATTATTTTAAGATAATTTACTGAAATTCTCAATCAAGTTTGTAAAGTCAATAAGAGCACCTGATACATTGTTGAAGCTTGCCTTCAAAATTAGTAAAATGTAACCATAGTTTAAGTCTACCTTAAAGCTTGAAGGCCATTGTTACATTTGGACGGGATTAGAGGGGACAAGAAAAGAAAATGGAAACCAAAAAGCAACATAAAAGAAAGAAAGAAAAACAGGATTTTATGATATTATTTACATTATATCTAAATTTTTGTTTGCTGTCTGACCTTTTTTGTCCCTTAACAATATTTAATGTATTTGTGTGCAAAGATACTCGTACGGTGGCGAGCCACTACTAGCAACAGCAGAGGCCGAAGATCCGAGAACTTGCAATCACTGTGGCTGTTCAAGGCACTACGAAATGCAGTTGATGCCACCGCTATTATATTTTCTAGAATCAGCGACAAATGATGTTCAGCAACATACTCTTGAGAACTGGAACTGGATGACTCTAATTGTTTATACCTGTTCTCAGGTGATTCTTTTACTCATCTCTACACACAAAATGGAAAAAATAATTTCAATGCGCTCAGGGGTTCTTTACTCATCTTATTTACTGTAGATTTAATATGGATCCCCATAAAGGAAACTTGACTCATAATTTGGGACGTTCTAAAAAAGATATTCCTTTTGTCTCAAGTTGATAGTCCCATTTTCCTTTTCGGGGGTGTCTCAAATTGATAGTCTTGTTTCTTTTTTGGGACATAATCAATGTGCCAAATTTTACAATAGAAGATAAGTTGTATTTAGGACATTGATTATGTTGAAATTAGCATTTCTTTGAGAGAGTTCATAAGTCAAAGTGGGACTATCAATTTGAGATGGAGGGAGTATTTCTTAAGCTTTATTAATATTGGATGACTGTGGAAACATACCATTGTGATTAACCAGATGAAATACGAATTTGCTTGAATACTTGTGCTCTGTTGTAATGGCGACAAGAATATATCTTCTTTTTATTTATTACTCCCCCGTCCTAAACTAAGGGTCCACCATTTCTTTTTGAGATGTCCCAAACTAAGAGTATTTCGTAAACAGAGGATTTTCCATTATGGGCAAGACATACAGCCAATTTGAAGACATGTGTGATTGGTGTTCACTTACCAACTCGTGTTGTTGAGTAGGTGATTGATGGAAAGTCTGAATTAATGAAATACACATACGCATATGTAGTGAAATTTATTTATCAACAAAAATGGGCTGCGTAAATGGGGTTTCCATCCCCTATGAACTACCTCATTAGCAAAGATGATACTATGTACTTTGTGTTGTTTAAAAGGGTACATAACCTTGCTTTTATTTTCATATTTCATTTTTTTAGAGCTGCTCAAAGGCATTGGATCAAGAGAAACCCATCAGCGAGGGCTGGTTTGTAGCAGAGGAGGCTGTTGTCTTGCAGTACGAGTAGCTGCGCATGGCTCCCCACTAGGTTTTTCTTTGGCATGCATACATATTGGAGAGTTCAAGGAAAAGAAAAGAGAAATGAGAAACGAAATAGAAGCGGATTTTGCATCTCTCTCTCTCACACACACACACACACACACAAACATTTCACATTGGCAGATGATATCTGGGTAAGAAAATACGATACAAGTTTTGGTATGCTAATTCTAGTACATTAGTACTGCATTATCAAGTATGTAGTGAGGTGTTTGGATGCCAAGAAATACTAGGATTTTGGCTTCACTATTAGTTCATCTGCAATAGCGTTAGTTGTCATTGTTAATGATAGTATTTGAGGGGCCTTCTTGTACTCCTAGCCTTTTTTTTACAAGTATATATAGTGATTCATTGTATCTTTGAGTTCAGAAATGAGCTTTCTATCTTCTTCTGATAATAATCTCCCTTGCTCCCAAAAAGTTTTTCCACTGAACTGTTTTTAGTGAGAAGCTCCTTTTTTTGTTGAGCTAAGAATTGATTCCTGTGGGTTTCCTTTGGCTTAGTTCTGTTTTCAAGTTACTCCTTAGGATAACCTCTTATTAACCTAAACTTTTACATGCATGCTTCTTCATATACAAAATCACACTTAAAAACAACTTAAATTATTTCCTTATGACCACCTCTTATTAACCCTAACTTTTAACCCATGTTTCATGTACAAGATCACAGAAACATTAGGTTCAATGGGGTGATCTTCCACAACTTCAACTTGATAGTTATGGATAATAGTAGCAGCAACAGCCTTCACTTGCATGAATGCCACTTCCTTCCCTATGCAAGTCCTCGGCCCCGCATTGAACGCCAAAAACTTGTACGACGGCTCGTGCTTAATGGTTCCGCGCTCTGAGATCCACCTCTCAGGCTTGAACTCTAAACAGTCGTCTCCCCATATTGACTCCATTCTCCCCATTGCATACAGCAAAAACATCACCTAGCATGCGTGTGTTAGGAACAAATAGCTTTGATTTGTAGTTTAATTAATAAGACGTACGTAAAAACTAATATTAAAGATAGAGTTGGCTAGTGAAAGTCCTAATAAGTCGCTGTCTTTATAAGAACCATAAGGGTGTGTTTGGCAACCCCAATTCCACACTATAGAATTGGAATTGGAGGATGGTTTTAGAATTCTATTGTTTGGATAGGTGAAAAGGTTTTAGTTTTGGAATTCTACTAGAATTCTAAAACCACAAATTCTAAAGGATTGAATTCCATAAAAATAGTAGAGTTTTCTAATTCCAATTTCTATTGAATTCTTAAAAAAAAAAAAAAAATCACCATCACCACTCATATCACCCCCACCCCATACACCTCCCACCTCACCTCACCTCACCTTACCTCACCCCAACCCAAACCCAGCCCCTCCCCCCACCCCACCCCACCCCACCCCCAAGCTATCCTTCACAGTTCACGCCCCTGTTTCACAAACCAAACCTAAAAAACAAATACAGCTGCACACATACATACACACACACACATATATATATAATTACATTTGTACACTTACAACTCTTACCTCACATATTTTTTTCTTTTTCATTATAAAAGACTTCTACATGTATACGTGTATTTATATTACATATATGTATGTATACATTAAATATAATGTATACGTATATATATATACGTATAAATATATATACGTATATACAAAGTATATATATTAAATGAACTTCCGCTATCACCGCCCTATTGTTTATTTGGAATTTCAAATGAATTATATAATTTAGCCAAATAAATAAATTTTGAATTCTATTAGAATTTCAAATGAAAACTACGTGCAATCCAAACAATGGTATTATAATTCAATGGCATTGCAATTCTTGGAATTGTAATACTATAGAATTACAATTCTAATAGAATTCTAAAACTGCATATCCAAACACACCCTAAGTCGCATTTGCAATTCCCATGCATATGTGGAGTCACTAGGATAAAACTTGTAGGTTCAAAGTGGTACCCTTGATCCCTCACTTCCCAAACTCTGGTGCATATGTGCCAGTCAATATTATTATTGTGTTACAAGAGTATTGGCGCCGCACTCGTTAACCCTCTATAAATATAGAAATTAATATCAAAATATAGAAAATAGTCTATTAATAGATAAAGGACAGAAAGGAAAGTTGTATTATATTCCATTTTTCTGGAAAAAGAAGAATTATTCATCTTTTACCCAAGTATATATGGCCATTTAAAGTACCACGCACTCAAATAAAAAAAGTGTTGCTATATAGAGCCCAACTTAAAATCAATAAAATATAAATCCATAAATGCATATCATGAGAAAGTAGATTAATTATGAAATACTCCTTCATCAAAGTCATACTTTTGATTTTAGAATGTCTCAGATTAAAACTCCATACAAATACATTTTAATTAAGGTGATATACTAAAGTATATATTTGTTAAATTTCTGTCAATTCAACCATCTATCTCTCTCCTGAATGACGACTACGAAATTTAATAATATATCTTAATATATTTGACCGTAAAACAATGCCTTTAGTTATTATATGCCTTTAGAGAACGACGGAGATGCTAAAAATATATATATATATTCTTTTTAAAAAAGGTAAACTATTAATAATTTATTTTGATTAAAATATCCCTAGCACGCACCTTCATCTTCGGGTGCACCGGTGTCCACTCGGAAGCTCGACAGCCTCGACCGGAGCCTTGTGCTGAAATGGCACAGGAGGATAAAGCCTCAACGCTTCACAAATCGCGCCATGCAAATACACCATCTTATTCGTGTCTTCCGCGCCAAAAACCCGCCAGTTTTGCCCCTCAATATTATTTTGTCCAAAATTTACACCCATTAGTTCTTGTCTAATTTTGGCTTGAATTTTGGGGTGAGTTGAAACAAGCCAAATGAACCAAGTGAGAGCTGAACTTGTAGTGTCTCTACCAGCTATCATTAAATTCAATATAGTGTCCCTCAAGAACTTGTCATCATCACAATTTAGTCCCATTGTTTCATCTTCTTTCATGTATGATGTTAATAGATCAATGCCCTCTGAGTCTTCTTTTGATGTGGGTTGTGTTCCTTTGCTTAGCTCTTTCCTCTTCATTTCTATGTATTTGCCTGCAAGGATAAAATTGGAAATTTGCATTGTAAAAAATATTAAAAATGTAGTAATAAATAAGACGTTTAATGTAACGACAAACATATTTAGTGGGAGGAAAAGATATTAGAATATTGATTGCAACAAAATTAAATCAACGGTGAAAAGACGAAAATAACCTCTAGATATCCAAATTTGAGGACAAAATTATATGGTCAAATCAGGAGAATGATAGGGAATTTGACATGAGTAGTGAAACCTTATCTCAATTAGACACATAAGCATAGACGATGCTTGTGCATCTATTCACATGCACGCGCACATATAATTCGGTATGGAAAAAATAAATTAAAGATCCGAAACCCAAATTTTGTTACAATGAAATTAATTGAAGTCCTTTTCTTAAACCTAGCTACCTTAATCCTAAATTCAGAAGATGAAATGTTAATTACTTCTGGAAAAAAAAATATCTGTACCTACTCTTATCTACAAAATGATTTCCTTTTGACCCCAGGAAATGAAATGACTGTATAGATGTTAATTTGATATGAACATTGATAAGGACTCTAGGTTAGTCTTTGAAGTGTTGGCATATTAATAAATGCAATATTGACGTATTAGACATATTCTAATGTATAAGCTAGCAATGTGACAACTATTAATTAGGATAAGTATTTTTATACATAAAGAATACACAAAATCTACGTAACATGCGCAAGACAGAATAGCTACTCCACAATAACCTGGTAGGTCAGATATGGATGGACAGAGTCGAACTAATTTGACTCAATTCGATTAAACAAGACATAAATCTTACTATGCAAGATTTCTATTAATTAAGCTGGAATCTATGCATATGTACGTGTATGCACACATAAACACAAGTATAGTGAATCAGTTATAAATTGAGATGATTGTATCAGCTTAATTTGACTCAAATGCCATATGGAAAGGGAGACCGAGGGTTGCCGGGGGAGATGCCCTAAATTTTTCTTGAATTTTGGAAGTTTATTACTATATTTCGTAGTTTCAGTCTTGTAATCTTGATCCATTGTTGTAAGTACACACATGTAATACATACAAGCCAGATTGAATTTTTTGGTACAATTTTCTTTTGCAAAATGATTTGAGTCCATATTATGTTGATCGTTCTCATGTCAACATGACCCCCTCATTTGAATATTGACCGATGGATTATAAAATAGGGACTCATATTTTGAATATCGAGAAGGTCATGTTGACTTTCACATGATCAAGGATAATCCAAAAAACCTTTACTCGAGATGATATAGATAAAGTCTCGTTCAAAAAGACTCTCCTTAAATGAAGTCATTTTTTCAAAGAGATGGCCGTTCTCTTTAAAACATGCCTATATATATATATTTATTAATCCCTCTATAAAGAGGGTATATGGTGTGTGTGTGTATATATATGTTGGAAAGACAACTAAAATTGACTGTTTGGCCTTACCAATGACTTGATCTAGGGTTTTCCAAGCTTCAGACATTTTCTTCTCTTGTCCAACCCTCAACCACCTTTGCAACTTCCAAAAGCTTTCCGGCACAACATGCCTTACAAATATAGTCTCCTCTGCATCATCCATCGCCCTCGAGAATGGTACCTCTGGCAGCCTCACAGATAGGCAGGCAGGATCGTACCCAGTCACAAATCTACAAGTAGTATCAAAAGTAAGCCTTTGAAACAAATCTTGCAAATCCACAATCATCCCTTGTTTGGCCACATGGTCCAAAACTGGGATAAGCCCGTCCTCCACCTTCTCCGGCTAATCATAGCCAAGAAATGGTGAAACCTATGGTGATTAATCAACGCTCTAGCCAATTTCCTCTGGCTCCTCCACAACTCATCGTCAGAATTGAAAATGCCATCTCCCAAAATGTCGAAAATTTTCATGAACTCGGGGCCTTTAGGGAAATTTGGAAAATTTGAGCTCATTATGTAATGAATATTAGAAGGGTCAACGGTGGCTAACATGTCCATGTTGGCGAACCACGGGCCTTTGAAGAGGAAAGTGCCACCGGTTTTCGAGAGAACATTGGTGCAGGTTTGGTGTATCTCATCGGAATATATTATAAGCTCCGGCAACATACCGAAGAGAGGGTAGTTCCTAGGTATATCATGGCTCAAGTACCAAAAGAGGCAAAAAAACAGGAAAGCTGAAATAATTTCAAAGTAACCTAGTAATGCCATCATCTGAGCTCTAATTGTCACAACTACGTGGATTCACTATATGAATGTACATATATATAGGCAGAGGCAGATCCAGGAATTTTTCGAGAGGTAGGCTAATAATAATCAATAAAAAAATCATAAAAAAAATAACGAAAGTATAACTATATATATATACTGAAAAGAAAATTTAATAACATAATTTAAATATTTGAATTAATACACAATGTAAAGTATTTAATAAAGTTGAGTTCGACGAGTTTTAATGATTTAAATTCATCTATTACAAACTCTAACTAATATATATTTGAGCTGGGTTAAAGGGTGTGCTAAAACTTAACAAAAGGGTGGGTTTAAATTAATTTCTTTATTTTTTTTTACAAGTGCTAATAGGTTTTTAAAAAAATTTCTTGTACTAAAACCCGCCTTTTCCTCCCTAGGTCCGTCCCTGTATATAGGGTAGGAGAGATTGAGTGGACCCACATGGTAAATATCTATTACGTAAGCAATATTTGACATTGGTTTGGTCAATTCTAGTAATTTATTAAATTTTAATTGATTTTGTAACATCATGCTATCGTAATACTTGAAGTATTTTATGTTATTTAATTTATTTTCTTTCTAAAATTCTTCTCTTTATGAAGAATACTTTTGGTACACTAGGAATGAATATAAATTATTTGAAGTTCTAACAAATATGGATTGCATACATGATTTTGAAGAGCTACTTTTTATCCATTTATGTACTTCATCATATTGCATTTATGGAACAAGCATATTATATTTATTGAGATTTATCTCACATATCTCATGGTCAATTAACAAATATATATATATACATATATATATATGTGTGTGTGTGTGTGTAAAGAATCCAATTTTGAATTAAATGTGGATTTTTTTATACCATAAAATGCGTGAAGGCAATCTTGTTTTAGCCTTTTTGTAACTTGTAATGATCGTGTGTAAAATACAAGTAATTTAATCCTCAATTGTAGGCTTCCATTCCTCCTCCTTGTAGGAAAACTAAAGTTAATTATTAATAAAAAAAATTTGTGAAGAATGAAAATTTGAGTACTTTAAAAATATATTATATATTTTTGTACACACTAATGTGTGTACTATTTGATTATAAACAATTTTAAAAAAATAAATAATTAAAAGTAATGCAACAATGGAGAGCTATATTGTCCACAGCTCGATCGCTAACGCTATGTAAATATTTTCATGAAAATATAAGACCACAAGAACAAAATTATAAAAATTAAAATAAAAAATTTAATACGGCTTCAACAACCACCGAAATAGCTTCTCGCATTATATAATAATAATGGCAAGATTGCTTGTCCACATACAATTCACTTATATTTGCTTCGCATGGGGTTCAAATCTCTATCCCCAAATACTCGGTGAATATTATATTCTTCTCTAACGCCAGTGCTACAGTTGAATTGAAGGAAAAAAACAGAGAGAGAAAAAAGTGGATTGTGAGCTCGCATTGACAAATGTCTTATTTTTTCATACTAGTGATGATTCAATAATACAAATGTTTTTTTTATTATTATTTTATAATTCTACGACACTACAACAAATTAGTTTGAGCACACGTTCATGTGGATCGAATTTATGATCTTCTTGTTATGAGGAAAAGAAGAATAGCAATCAGAACACAGGTCATTGGCTTACCATTAACGAATGTTGGCCAATGCTAAAATTAACGAGAATCCCATTTTTGTGTAATGGATCTTTAGCGGCGATTTTCTGTGGTAAAGATGCTAAATATCACCCAAATAGTATGTCATTGAAAACACTTCCGCGACAAAAGTTTCGCCACTTGCGCATTCCTGCTTGTTTGATTTTAATTTTTTTTAATTTCACTAACACATATTTCAACTACTAAAGTCGTGTCACTTTTTTGAATTTTCAAATTTTACTAGTGTAATAGACCCTATATATATATATATGTGTGTGTGTGGTCTGTGTTTATGACTTTTGTAAATTCTTTAGAAATATTTTTTCATTCTTGTTTTAATATTCGGGTTCTGTTGTTAATGATATAACAATCTTATTAAAAACAAATACTCATTTAATGTTCTTTCTTCAAGGAAAAATATAGTAGATGGTGCAAGCAGCAATCCTCGAATTCTTGAAATTAATTACAAGAATTTCTTTTGAAAATTATTTCTCCTATATATTAATTGGTTATAATTTTTTCCTAATTAATTAAATTATAGTTGTACACGTATACTGGCATTACCTCTAATATAGAAACTGAACACCTTTTACTAATTGTTATGGTAGTTATGACACTAATTTTTTGATTTTTCCTATTTTACTCTTACATTTATTTTTTTTAAATGATAACAAGTGCTTACTATAATTTGAACCCGCCCAGATGAAAAATGATACTTCAACACTTGGCCAATCTCTTAAGTTGTTAAAATTTTTCATTTTAATTTAAATATCAAAATGTATAGAGAGAAATTGTACGCATGCATCGCGTATACGTAAATGTCTATTACTCCTGTAACAAAACACAAGGTCCTCATAATGGCATGGTAATTATTAATTAGTTCAGCCACCACCAAGAATATTTGGCTATAAATATATATATATATATATGTTACCTGACGTAGTTTGGTAGCTTTCATGAGAGAGGATAACCTCACATGCATTAACTTTTATTTGTTCATACGTAACTTGCATGCAAATTTAGGTATATATACTCCCTCAGCTCCCTCCTCACATCAACAACTCTATGTACTTATGTGAGTAATTGTTAACTACCCACTAACTAATATCCATATTAATTATTTACTTCTGAAATGTCTCCCTCTCATTAAGTAAGAGACGGCCTTAAATTAAACACCACAACCCAAGTATATTTAAGTTTTTGTAACGCATACAATAAACTAGCTTTTTACCCGCACGATGTGCGGGCATAGTGTAAATTTATTTTATTATAATTTAATTTGTCTATATTTGACAAAATATTATTTCAACCTAATTATATATATATATATATATATATATACTTTAAAAGGTATAACACATTATTTTGTTAAGAAAAGACAAAAAAAAATAAAAGTGGCATATGATGGAGCAATCTAATTAAGTTAAAAGGTGTAGAAAACAAACTTACAACATATATAAACTCTATATGCATCGAATATCGTTTGTGATTAACCATTTTATTTTCACCCTTGCGTCTTTAGCGAAAACTTCATATACAATGACTTTGAATCTTTTAATAATATCAATTTAGTTGTCCCAACGATTTATCTGAATTTCTTTTTTTGTGAAAAATGTGACGAAAAGATGTTCATAAAATTTTAATGTGTCTCACTTCAAGCGTGTTTTTAAATAAAACACTAATGAAAAAACATAAGAGCTTTTATCCTTACTCTTCATTTCTTAGTTTATACACTAACCACTTTCGTATTGCCATAAATATATAGGAATATAATTCAAGAAGAAACATTACAATATGATTGTGTTGCCTTGATAATAGTAGAAGTTACAATAGCAAGGGAAGAACTATTTTAATTACCAACTTCTTATATAAATCTTTGCAGGTATTTTCACCCACTCGACTTGCAACTTGAACACTTTCTTTAAGTGGCCAATGCATCAAATGAGACCGAACTCCTCTTTTCTTGATAATTGCTACTTATAGAGTACCAAACAAATATATTAGATTTTTTTTAATATTTCTATGAACCTCTGATAATTTTCTCACTAAGAAAGGAAAAATGTTAATTAAGTTGACCATCCGATATAAACTATAAATATAAGTAGACTAACCAAAAATATTGTACAAATGACATAATATATACCTTATGCTATTCTATAGCAAATTAATTCATATACTGTATGCACACACGATGTAGAAAAGTATAAAAAGCCCACACATAAATCATTAGAAAAATCCCTACTTTTGTCTTTCTCCAATTATAAACGGAAAAGAATTTATGAGGAATAATGAAATTGTTAATATGAAGAGATAGTGGTGGCTATATAATAGAGGAAGAGAAAGTTCTAGAGTGAGAACAATATGGATACCGAGATGTTTTTATTGAATTAATGCAATTATTATTTATTTGGTTAGATAGATCAAGAGAGCGGGAAGATAGAGCAAGAGAGTTGGAAAATGTACACATCAAAAGAAAGGGTGCCAATTAAGAGAAATTAATGCTTTAATAATGAGCAAATGTGGTGCAAGATGTGATATATTAAAGGATAATAAACTCTGGCAATAAATGTCATTAAAGATAATTAGGGAGGAAGTTAAGTTAATAAATATTGCATTTATTGTATTATTTCCTCCATTTTACTATATAGCAATAGATTATTCAAGATATATTACTACAACATATTATTTTTAATTTTAGTGCCAAAATATTTATGACAAAAAAAAAGTGTTTTCATCTTAAAATTGTGCATCTTTAGTTATGAAATATTTGTGAAGTACAGAAGTATTCAGCTAGTGACGAAAATTTGTGTTTTGTCACCTAATTTATTCCTATAGCAACAAAATTTAGAACCGGTCACAAAAGTTACAAGTGTCAAGAGATTGGAGACCAAACTTAGAGTTTTGTCACTAAAAAGTGTTCTTTAATGTGACCCAAAATTTTAGTGACGCAAGGGGCCTTTAAGTTAGTACCAAAACCTATTGTGGTAAAAATGACAATGTGATATGGTTTTAGTGACAGTGCTGCAATGAAATCTTTAATTGTTAGGGCCACAATTCGTGCTTTTGGTCATTTTTTTCTTGACACGAAACTCGTATCTTGTCGTGTTTGTATCCTCGTTTTTCTTGTGACATGACGCGACACGTCACAAGAAAAACAAGAACACAACATGATACAAGTTCCTATTACTTTGAAGTAATACGACTTGCGTAGGGACGACTTGACCCGATAGAACACAATCTACAGATAACTTAAGATATAAATTTTTGTGCAAATTAATTAATTTTGCACTATATATAAATTTTCGTCAGTGTTTTAATGGTGTTTGCCAAAGTTTTAACAGTAATCGGTGAGGTATAACAATCACCCATACAAATGATAAACCACGTACCTAATTGGCAAGGTGGGAAGTGGCCCCCCTACCTCTCCCCCTCCGACGTAACTCCCGACATTTTGAGACCCATTGTATGTATTATTTTTGAGCGATTATTAATTTGGTTGTCTGCACTACATATGGTCCTCTCTACTAATTTATTTTTTTGTGCATGTACGTAAGATTTTAGTACATTGATTATATTACAATTTAAAATAATTTAGACATGGAGTGAAAATATTTTGAGATACCTATCCAAAATATTCCACCTATACGAGCATATATTATGTCGATTTATCAAGCAGGGCGGTATATTTCTTTCAATTTTACAATGCATTTTTGTAAAGTTATAAGATGACTACTTTAGCATTGTTGCTAAAGTAATTATGGCTATTGACAGGTCATAGTATAACTTTCATAAGTTAAAATATATATTTTTAATGTTGTACATTACTCTGGTAATATATAGCTTCGCGTTAGCAATAACACCATCCAACTTTAATAGAAAACAAAAGAGGATTTAAAATTACTTGAGAGTTGTATATATTACTCTTGGTGACATTTAGGGTTTGGTGACATTTAGGGTTTGAATCTCGTTGCTCACGTCATAATGTAACATTTTTGTTAATTAAAAGTTTGCTAGGATAAAATTGAGAAATAAAAAAAACATGACACGACTTTAATAACTTGAAATGGTTTATCGCTTTGTGTAATTGTAGATAACCAAATATGCCCTAAATAGAAATTTTCTATTGTCTATACATTATAATAACATTTTTTTTAACATTGAATGTTTTGTCTAAAATAAGTTTGAAATGTTCAAAGGCGAGCACACCTACATGGCCAACATGCATGGTACAAACCCCACGTTTCCCTTTTGTATAGATCTCATTCAAACTTTAAAATTACTCCCCTTAACTACTTACAAAAACCACTTAACAAACTTAATTTTCACTCTTATAATTTAACATCAAGAAACCACAATCACCATAATCAATGATGGAAAAATTCAGAGGAATTACAATTCCATTCCTTTTCCTCCTCATCATTCTCTTTCCTTTGTTCATCCCCACATACGGAAAAGTTGAAGAGAAATCATCAGCTTCGCAAAAATTGAGAGAGGCATATGAATTGTTGAAAACCTCTTCATTTAGATCTTGGGACAAATTTAAATCAATTGTTGGTCAAATGCAGACCCAATTTTTATCTCCCAATTTGGAGTAAGTACTTTAACATTTCCTCTCCCTTAATTTTGAGAATTTGGATTCAATGCATTTTGTGAATTTTTCCTAATTTTGTAAGAATGTAGATTCAGTATTTGTGTGGAAATTAGGGAAGTCAATCATTGTTTACGAATTTATGTCGACAAAATTGTTTTCTCCTTCAGCCCCGAATTAATTTATATTGAACAATTTTTTTGAGTCGCGTACTTGTTTTAATATGATCTAAATTAAGAGTTTCGTTTCGTTTTTAGAACAAAGTTAATTGCCTAGATAAATTAAGAGTTTTGTTTCATTTTGCATATTGTAGCATTGATCTTTAGATAGGAAAATAATATTCTTACCGCTTTCATCTACCGGAACATTATACCATATGCATTGATGAATCGTGCATTCTTAGAATGTACAACCTAGCTATAGCAATGCATCATCCAATACAAATAATTGGTAAATGAACACTACTCTTTTAGATACGTAAAGTTCAATACATTAGAGAATACCTTTTTATAAATTTAAATGTACCCATATATATGTCATAGATGGAATTTGTATGTGGTATGAGAAATATTAAGGATAGATCTATTTACCAATGGTAATGTACTAATGTTATACAAGTTTAGGAGAAGTTGCAAATGAAAATGTTAAATTCGTGTTAAATATTTTTTACTAATAAATATATGTCCGAATGGACAAGTATATTTTAAACTTTTTAACAGAATTTTATCAAGATTATTTGGTATTAAATTGTTGACTCTATAAAATATTGCATTGTCTATACATATACTAATTGGTAACATAATATATTTTATAATTTATACAATGTATTTTCTGATGCAACTATATTCTATTTTTTTTTTTTTTTTGAGATATCACGTCATTCGCACTTGTTGTTTGATTCATAGTTTTAAATTAAGCACATAGCTATTTTTCATTTTCATAAAATAGCAATTAGAGATCTTGTAAGGATGTAAGAGAAAGAATTGTTTGTATTTTCAAAATTTCATAAGGTAGTTAATTGTTGATAATGTATCGAGACCGCATCACATACATTTAAAATCACCAATTTCAATTACAAATGTACCCCCCACCCCAAAGAAATCCCATCCAAACCTTGAGATATTTGCAGGTTCAAGTCTCACTAGCCACAAATGTAGCATCATTCTCCCTCCAACATTCTTATAATATAAGTTTTGCTTGAAAAACACACAAGCAACTAATTCAAAACAGAAATTCTATTCACAATACATACTGCGAGCTATATTCTGGTAAAGTTTTCTTTTGTCTGAATTCACGAGTTAATTTTGAACCTTTTGGTGTAGTTTTAAAAAGGACAAAGAGAGTATAAAGGAGGCGGCCGAAAAGAGTTTCGACGGAAGCAGGGTGGCGATGGAGGAATCCGCTAAATCGGCGGCAGACGTGGTGGGAGAGGCGGTGCACTTGACCAAAGATAAGGTGAAAGAGAAGATGGCACGCGAGAGGATGAACGCAAAACAGAGCTTTGATCAATTTTTGACCAATTTGAGTTTCTAAAGGCAGTTTCAATTATGTATAATATGTAGCCTCCAAGATGATTATTGGTCTACTATGAAAAATGATTTACTGCCGTCGGATAAAAAAAAAATTGATTTAATTTGATCTAGAAGAGAAAAAGGGTGAAAAATGATGTTAGATGGGATTACCTTGGGCTAAAGAAGAACTAATTTTGCATCTTGTGGTTTCTAATTCCAATTTGAGCTTTTTTGAATTTCAATTTTGAAATCTCAAATTTGAATAAATCTTTGTACGTTGTCCGGATGATATTTTCAATATCGAATATAGGATATTTAATGGAAAATGTTTTAGTTTAATGTCGATTAATTTGGGTGCATCACATTTTAAAATAGAAACAACTAACCGCGGTGTTAGATATAACGATCTTAGTGTTGTTTGTTGGTTACCGTAGGTGTTCATAGACACTACGAAGTTCGTCCCAAATCTATTTGATGTGAATCAATCCTTAAGGATGGCAAAATGGCCCAATTCAAATGGATATTTTACCCAGCCTGATTCTAAGAAGCAGATTTCCGAGGTGGATAGGGTTCTAAAATATATACCTCGAACAAGTTTGGATTCGCATGAGTATAATATTGTTTCTTTAAATATCAATTATAATATCACATACTCATAACGGAGGAGGGCGGATTAACGCAGGCAAGGCAGGTTTTGAGCTTTTCGAAACAAGCCCACACCAGATCAGGTTCAGGTCAACCCTATTGTTAGGCGGGGCGAGTTCATTGAAACCTGGTCCAAACCTGACCCATTGTTTTTAACACAGCTTTTGGAAAAAGAGCGACCAGGTAACAGAAAGAAAGCACAAGAAAACTCCGCTGAAAGTTTGCCCACGAGGAAATTAGACCCTACAACAATAGTAGGGGTAGTATCAAGTTGCACACTATAAAAATTGAAGTTAGTCGCAAGTAGCTGAGGCGAGATAGGGAAAGCGAGCCAACGATAGTCAAAAACAGCTTAAATCTTACTGTGGGAAACCCAATGCCGCAACGAGTGCAGAAATGGAGACAGATAAGGTAATTTTCGGCAGTTATTGAAGCAGTGTCATTTTGGACAAATGTTATGTTTGAATCTGAGTTGGCAGATGAATGACTTTGTTCTTGAAAGCTCTAATAAACATTCATCAACAAAACGAATTAATCACATATAAAACATGCATCTACAAAAATGACACTGGTAAAACACTAAATTAGAAATCAAACTTGGACTTAAATCGAAATAAAAAGAGGACGCTCCCTAGCTCGCTTGGAATCAAAACCACCTAGCTCGCTCACTACCACAAGAAACGAGGACACCACGAGAAAAAACGAGCACCTTATTCTACAAACCCATTCCATTTTTTTTCTTCTTTTTTTTAAAAAAAAAAAAAAAAAAAAAAACCCGCTAAAGCAACGAGAATTAGAGTTTTTAAGGCATTCGCTTTGACATCTCCTCAGGCAAACGTCATTCCAATTAGGACTTGGTGTTGGGTTCACAAACACCCGAGCACAAGCATCAACAAGCATCAAGTTCAGACAAAAACAGTAACGCAAGTATCGGGGATTGGGTCCTTAGAAAATGAACCTACCTTTTTCAGCATTCTCTTGGACGTACATACCCTCTCACATACAAAAATATCATCGGTGTTCTCTCTTCCTCTGGCGCTCTTAATCCTCTGTTCTTCGTCTCTTCTTCTCTTAATTCGGAAAGCTTGGCCTGTTAGAATGGCCGGAATAGCAGCCCCTATTAAGGACCACCATACCTCCACCATTATTGATATAGCTTAATTGAGGGCTTGTCCCTTCTCTCTCCTTCCAACGCACTATCTGCAAATGGGGAAGAAACCAAATCAAAATGAACGACCAAAATTAAGGGTTTGTTTGTATGTTTTGACCCTCTAAACTATAAAGTGTGAATGGAAAAAATTCAAACTTCGGAGGTGAGTTAAGGTCTTTGTTTTGGTTAAAAATTCAGAAACAACCACTTAATATGCCTCTGAATCATCAGAGGCTCTCCTAAGTCCTACGTCTTAATTTTATTTTATTTATTGATCACAAACAAAAATGATTATATCAATGATAAGAAGTCCTACCTCTTAATGTGATTAACAGAAGTCTGAATGATTGCATAGCACCATATCTGTCCTCAGCCTAACTCTTCTGGTCATACTTTTAAGGTAAAAGAAGAGCGAAATGGTCAAAGTAATATGTTTAATGTCTATTCAGATTCAGACAAGAAAAAAATGCCATCTAAAAATTGCAAATATTAAATATGTGCATTCAAAAACAATTCAATATTGCCTACTGTCCAAAAAAATATAAATTCTTGCCTAATACTCCCAATCCAGTTTTTTCAGGATTTTATACTAGACGAGGCAGCAAGCCGCCCCCTAGTGCCTGGGAGTAGAACACTGTTGTTAATTTTGGAGCCCATTGTGATGA
>JAKCWG010000603.1:0-36797 GCA_021464415.1 Lonicera japonica | reverse complement strand
CGGAAAAGGAAAGTAGTTCCTTTCTTTTGTTTGGTAAGCACAAATTCCAGAAATACTTTTCCAAGAGAGGGGAAAGTAGGGGGAAAACCATTCATCTCAAAACACATGAGATTGATTTTTTCATACATCATTTCTTAAATGATTAATCAACTATTTCATCAAATTGTCAATGACAAGATTCAAACCACCCACTCTATAAAAATTCATATTATCTAAATTAGTGCTTACATTAAATTTCAGTATTCAGACTCTATCAATAAGAGTACTACTCTTCTCAGGTTCTATTATTATATTTACACACCCCTCACTACAACTTAATTGCCGTATTGTTATTTTCAATTGTGAAGTGTTTCTAATATTTTTCTTTACACACACTTTTTTGCAATTAAACTCATAATCACGTAACAAATTTAGTATTTAAAGCGGGCCGCTACTGTGCTTCTGTGATTATAATAAATGTTAACTGAATACACATATTATGTATAATCACTAATCTTCTTTGGAGGCTTCTCATACTGGAATCACTAATCTACAAAGGCAAATCCTCATTTGTTATTCTTCCCCTTGTTATTTTTAATTTTTTTTTCTCTCTCATTTCCACAGCAATTATTATTTTTAAATTAACTAGAGCTTAATTGGTCAATGAAAACATGCATGATTAATCGTATTTTATTTAGTTTAGGTTCGGATAGTTTTTGGTCAACTAAATTTTTCTCTAAGATATTAGATATGCATCATTTTCGCCATATATAAATAAAAGTTTCTTTATTTAATATTGCGATATTAAATTTGATGTACGTTCTCACAGAAATTGTAAGGAACTTTTAGACAATGATATTAATATTTTATGAAAATATTTTAATATTCTAAAATTATTTTTATAACATTTTACAAGAAATTTTTGGGACACATTTATTTTTATTTTTTAAATTAAAGAAGGTTTAAGTCTCTCCCTTAATCCTACAAATAAAAAAAAAAAATCCCTCCCCTCCCACCCCATGAGTCGAACTCTTGACCTCAAGAGAGATTTAAGTCTCTCCCTTATTAGTAAAGATAATTTTAAAGTATTATAGCATTTTTTTTATGTAATATTAATATCATTACCCAACTTTTATTATATTATATTATAAGGGGGTTACTATTAACATACATCATTTTACTCTCTAACACTTCTTCTAAAATAAAGTTAATTATTCTATGTCAACACCAATTTTTTTTTATTAATGATTAAAACATTAAACTCAAATTAATAATAATTTATAACTTTTAAATCATTTAAACTCGAATTAATTATTAACCCATTAACTATAAACTCTTTTCTTCTTTTTCATCATCTTCATTCCTTTCTACCGCTAGCACTCTCGCCGCCGCTACCACCACCGCCACCATCCAAATCATCATCATTTTCCAAAAGATGTAGGATGCTTATATTTTTGTTATTTCTTTACATTTCATTTTATTTATAAATCATTTGATACAAACAAATGCAAAATAAATTAAAAAACAGATACAAGGCACGAAGAATGTTTACTCAGTTCTTAAAAACCAAGTGTTGTTCATCATACTTAGCCCGGCCAAAGGAACAGAGTAAAGCACAATTTACTTGGTCCTAAAGAATCGAGTTAAGTTTAGGATTTACTCGGTTCCTTCGGGTCGAGTATGATGAACATCACTCGGTTCCTAAGAATCGGTAAATATTCGTCAATAGCAAATGCGAATAAACCTTCATAATTATCCCCTTGAGTCTCTCTCTCGCAAGGAAATGAGTGAGACTATGTTCTAAATTGTTGTAAACATAAGATCTAGTAGTATCATTGCATCTAATTGAGCCGTGAATAACCAATTCATTTGTAAAATAAGTTGGAAGAAAAAATTAAATATGAGATTCATGAAATGGATGTTTAAATTATTTTGAATTGTAAAGAGATAGAGTATTTTTAGATTAATATTAATTAATCTTAAAAATAGATAGAAAGTTATGAATGTTAAAAAAGAGAATATATACTTTTGGGCTTCGTTTGGTTCACGGATTTTAGTACTCGGGAAAGGAAAGTAGTTCCTTTCTTTTGTTTGGTAAGCACAAATTTTGAAAACACTTTCTCAAGAGAGAGAAAAGTATGGAAAAAACTATTCCTCTCAAAACACATGAGATGGATTTTCTCTTGTGATTTTTAAATATTTATTACAAAAATTTTAGATAATAATACTCTTATCTAAATATTTTACATGCTTTATCAAACACAAAAAATAAAATTTAACACATATCTATAAAAAATATAAAAAAATTAATTTTCTTTACGTGAACTAAATCAAATCTCGTATTGTTAGAGATAACCGAGTGTTAATAGTAACCTTATCTTATATTATTTTATATTATTATTATATAAGATATTTGGTATATACGTGGCCTGCGATCAAGTCCATCGAAAACGACCGTAACGGGTAGTGACATATCAACGGTTTCTTACCGCGTGGAGAGTGCAGCTCCATGAGCTTCCTTCCACCTCACAACCACCTTATAATATATTCTCCTTTCACCTACTAACTACTACTAGAGAGAAAATTCCAAACCCCCCTTCCTTTCACATTTAGCACTTGACCGTTTCTGGTCGATACCAAAATTCGTTACTCCGGCGAATCGAATCGAATCGAATCGAAGCATCGTAAATCGGTCTTTTTCCTATAAATATAAAAAAAATATTTAGATATTGAAAGTGTTGAGGTGGTATTTGAGCGTGCCGTGCGAATGGAGAAGAGCGATGGTAAAATGAAAGGAGCGCTAGTTCATGGAGGTCTGTACGTACGGTACAATGTGTACGGTAACTTATTTGAGGTCTCTAGCAAGTATGTTCCTCCTTTACGACCTATTGGCAGAGGTGCTTATGGCATTGTCTGGTAATTTCTTTTTCTTCTTCTTCTGTCTATTTTTTATTTTTTTTTAGGATCCGGTCTCTCATAGTATCTGCGTCTACGCAACATCTGTTGTTGCAGTAAGAGGAAGTGTATTCTTCTGGCCAAGCTAGGAATCTATTAAATAGTATCTGTCTCAGCTTTTACCACTTTCTGATAGGCTGCGAACTTTTTTTTGTAACAAAAAAGTGGGGGACCGCATTCGGAAAAAATCTCATAGTCTGGGACCAGATTTTAATTTTCTCGATTTTTTATGATTCTAAGGATGCATGTGTGTTTATATAAATGTGTATGAGAGAGTCCCTTACTTTAAAAAGTCGGTTTATTTCAAGGAATAGATTAATGAATTGTTTTCATTAAACTTTGTGGAGATGATCTACTTGTTATAGAGATCATATTCACAAAGTTTCATGAAAAAACTCAATTTAGAAGTGAGTAATACGATAGTGTAAAATTTCAATGGACGAAAAATAAACATATATATATATATATATCATATTTTCTTTACACCCAATTCTGGTTATGAATTTTTTTGATGAAATTTTGGGAGAAGATTATCTCCCAAAGTTTTATAAAAAAATTCATCCTTTTATACCTCAAAATGGACGGTCCTTTTAGGAATTCATTACAAGAGCATTTCTGCGTTTGTGTATGCATGTAGATGTCAAGATATATAATTGAATGTTCTATTGTATTGGATAGTTATAGATATTTGATCTCTTTTTCTATAATTTTTTACTTCTCTATTTTGTCAGCATTTATAGTTTACATTGATATGAAGAACTAAAAATGCATATATTTAATTTCTGATTGATTTGATTAGCTTCAAACTCAAGTTATAGCTTTTTGTGGGAATGTACATGTGAGAACCAGAACAGATCTTTCATATAATTTGGGTAAGAAAATATCTATCTTTTATATCATTTGGGGGATCCTTTTTATGATTATATGTATGCATGGGCGGAGCCAAGAACATTATTAAAGGGGGCCAACTATAGCCCCAAAAAAAAATTTATTAGGAGGGGGCAAAGTTAATACTACTAGTATTTTTTCAAAGTTAGAAAGAGGCAAAATAGCTAATATATGTATATTGTTTTAATTTTCTACAGATAATTTAAGTCTAAAATACCAATTTTTATTGAAAATTAAAGGGGAGCAATTGCCCCCCTTGGCTCTTACTCCGTCCGCCCCTGTATGCATATGTGTGCGTATATATGTGGACATGTATGCATATATATCAAATATGCGATTTAACGTTCTATTGTATTGAATAGTTATTTCTTTTCTATTTTGTAAGCGATTAAACTGTATACTGGTATGAAGAACTAAAAATCCATATATTTAAGTTCTGATTGATTTGATATAATTAAAAATCGACATATAGCTTTTTGTAGGTATGTTTATGTGAGAACAAGAATAGAGCTTTCATATAGTTTGGGGAAAATGTCTGTATGATAGAAGACAGGATGGGTTGTGAATAAAAAAATGAGTAAGGGATAAAAGTTTTAATGGTTGAGATAAAAGGTACAGTTTTAAAGGCCAAAATGAAGGACGAAAGGTCCATTTTCTTCTTACATTATTTCACTTAATTTTCTTGGGTGCAGTAATATTGTGGAGCTTTTTATTTACAATATCACGGGGAAAAATATTATTATACCTAGAAATTGATGGTGTGAATCACATATGGGTGACAATATGTGGTTCAATATGAAAGATGCTTAATTAATTTTCTACATTCACATTCTTATGAAAATACAAGTCATTTTTTTTATTTTATTTTAGGCATTCGTTAGTCGTTACACATTTCCTTAGTCCTTGGAAGGTATGAAGTGCGCAAGGACCTACAAATAAATGGAGTCTTTATAAGTTAAATGCCCACCTTTTGAAACTCCAAAATGGAGCTCTAATCTTTTGAATCATGCAGTTGAAATTCGGGCCAAATGGCCAATACAACATGTTTTTGACATAGTCCATTTCTTTGTAGTGCTGCCGTGAATTCAGATACACATGAAGAGGTTGCCATTAAGAAGATTGGTAATGCATTTGACAACAGTATAGATGCCAAACGAACATTAAGAGAAATTAAGCTCCTTCGTCACATGAGTCATGAAAATGTAAGTTTGTTCCTCAGTAACTCTTTACCATATTAATCTTCCTAAAGTAAGAAGATTGACTAGGACCTGCCCATTACGTCAACAGCATCCTTTTTTTTTAGTGCTTGTATGGACAGGATTGTTGTTCCTTTATTTTCTTTTCTAGCTTCAAGTGAGGTTAAGACATAATAAAATGTCAATATCATTCTTTTTCTAGCTTCAACTGTTGCACTCTTAAGCATCCAACAATTGGAAACTGGAAATTCTTACTTTCTATCAAATTATTTCTATATCTGCATTTATCTATTATTAGCAATGACAGCAACTCAAAATCTCTTTGTTCTGTACAAGCCTACATTCTTTGATTTTTTTTGGCCTATGGTGATATTGCATAAGAAAAGTTGCTGCTGCGGAATTGACAAATTATTGCTAGCTGTTGCAGGCTTCCTGTTTCTATAGTCAAACTGCACCAACAAATCTTATTTAGCTAAACTTCTAAGTTGTGTTATTTTCTCAGAAATTCACTTTGACCATATCAGATATTAGAAACTAGTGAAATAATGGGGAGAAGGGGAATCTAAGTTCTTAGCGATGAGAAGAATATCATAGTACATAAAATGTGGTTGATTGGTCAAGAATTCAGCCTACCAAAAAGTAGTTTAAATCATTTAACTGTTGACTGATCCAGTAATTGACACGTCATTTTGTATATTCTTGTGGCATGGCATTATTGTGATGCAAATCCAATGTTTTGAATTTTTGTAGCTACGGATGAAATGTCTTGATCACTTCTTGCTTTGAAAAGTTATTTGTGCTAATCACTCCTAGTTGGGCCCAACCCTTTGATTGATGTCAAGTTATTTGTCTACCAACAGGTTATTGCCATAAGGGACATTATACGACCACCAAGGAGGGACAGCTTTAATGATGTGTACATTGTTTATGAATTGATGGACACTGATCTTCATCAAATCATACGTTCTAATCAACCATTGACCGATGACCATTGTCAGGTTAGGCAAAATAGCAATATTGTGATTTTGATATGCCCAGTTGGCTTTTTCTTTTTGTAAATAAACATTGATTATCTGAATAACGGCCGACTCTTTCTCATATATTTCGTCTAGGCACAGGGGGTTTTCAATAAACCAGCTGCAACATAGACTTCGTTTGTTTCTTATGGCCATTTCCGCTGAATCACAAAGTTTGTCAGTTTTGAGTTCTGAATTTTTGTTAATATATATTTTCTCTCTGATAAATGTGGACGAGATTAAACAAAGGAAAGAAAATGCTATAAAAAATTACATTTCTTTATGAAGGGGTGACTATTGAAAAGCTTGAGACAGTATATAATTAGGAGAATTCCAGTTCTCATGCTCATTGGAAATAGATTTACACAATTGAAAACTTGCCACCTACCCCTTAAGTTTCTGTTTTCCTTGAAAATTATCCCATGCAAATTAATTCCAAGGAATTCATTTCCTTTCCGTGTAAACCAATCAAACGCACCCTACAATTCTCAAAGAAAGCTGCACTGTGAAACTCCCATAAAATATTGTACCGTAATCCCAAACTAATGTAAATCGTAAATTGCAGATGTGGCTAAAATTTTCATGGAATTGATATTCACTACATTTTTGTTGCAGTACTTTTTGTACCAGCTGTTACGAGGACTGAAATATGTGCACTCAGCAAAGGTCTTGCATCGTGACCTTAAGCCTAGCAATTTGCTTTTGAATGCAAATTGTGACCTTAAGATAGGAGATTTCGGACTGGCAAGAACAACCTCGGAAACTGATTTTATGACTGAATATGTGGTCACCCGTTGGTATCGAGCACCAGAGTTACTGCTGAATTGTTCAGAGTACACAGCTGCAATTGATATATGGTCTGTTGGGTGCATACTTGGTGAAATAATGACCCGAGAACCTTTGTTCCCTGGTAAAGATTATGTTCATCAGCTAAGACTCATCACAGAGGTAAGATTTCTAAGATAACTATGTGGACTTGATACTCATCCCACCCGAAATTAAAAGTCCATTTTTTTTTCTTTGGACTTTGGACTTCCACACTTCTTAATAATACATTAGTTTTCGTAGTCAATGGTTAAAAACAAGAGGCAATTGGTTTAAAGGGCTCCTTCTGCCATTATATCCAAAAGGAGGACAGCTGATTTTTTCATTCCAAAACAAGGATACTTCTTTTTCTTTACATAAAATACTCCTCCTTTTTCCGTTTCAAATATTTCAAAAGGTTTATTGAATCAACGCTACCCACTATTGGAGCTTCGGCGACCATTGCTAGAGCTCCAGCAACGACGGTGGTGGTTGGTGAGGCCTAGCAACCACCCATGCGAATATGGGAATAAAAAATTGTGGGGAGGGGTTAATTGACCATTCGAAAAAAGGGGTGTGTCCTTGCAATGGACAAACAATGAAAAGTGTCCTTGTGGCTAAAAACAAGATGCGGAGGAAGCCCGTCACGTGTTAAGAAAAGTAAGGTCCTTCCCTTGAATGTAATTGTTGAAAGAGCCCTAACAACCCATTTTCTCTAAGGTTGGAGCGTGTTTACTATGATGATATTTGGTTCATTGATTATGTCCCAAAAGAGAAACCGGACTCTTAGTTTAGGACATCCCAAAAAGGAAGAATGAACTCTAATTTGGGACAGAGGGAGTATATGGTGATTGATCCTAATAAGGATCAATCACCAAATAAAGATAGAGTAACTTGCTATTTGATTACGCACCGTTTATTACGAGAAAAAGAATAGGGAACAATTTTATTCATTCCACAATTTAGTAATACAAGATGATTTACCTTTAGGGCTCGTTTGGTTCGAGTTTTAGGAATGGAATTGGCATTCTAGATGCCAGGAAACCTTTATTCCTGGCATCCTTTATTGGATTCCACTAATGCTCGTTTGGTTGGAGTTTTAGGAATGAACTCGGCAAATTATTTTTTGTAATTTTCTGGATTTTTTTTTCATTTACTGGGAAATTTTTATTTTTTTTCATTTTCTGGGGAAAAATAATTTTTTTCATTTTTTGGGAAAAAAATATTTTTTTTCATTTTCTGGGGAAAAAATAATATTTTTAATTTTCTGGGAAAAAAATAATTTTTTTCATTTTTTGGGAAAAAAATATTTTTGAAAATTTTCTGGAAAAAAAAACAGTTTTTGGACAAAAAAAAAAGGATTCCTCAAATTTGGAATCCAAGATTCCTCCCAATTTATAAGGGAATAGATTTTGGCAAAATGGGGGAATTTAGGATTCCTAGGAATCCTAAATTCCTAGCTAAAACTCCAACCAAACAAAATAATCCTCATGTAATGGAATTTAGGATTCCAAGAATCCTGAAAAACTCCAACCAAACGAGCCCTTAGATTGTACCAAGTTGCATGTATTTTACTGCTAGAGTACTCTTATATTGCTAGGTGCGATGATATTTTTATCTTTCATGAATACCTTAACAATTTTCTTGAATACTCTATAATTCTCATTTCAATTTCTTCACTTATGAGATAGTACTTCTTTTACTGTTTTCTCCTTTCCAAAAGCTATTAGGGTCACCGGATGATGACAGCCTTAGATTTCTTCGAAGTGATAATGCCCGTAGATACGTGAGACAACTTCCCCAATACCCGAAGCAGCAATTCTCAGCTAGATTCCCTAACATGTCTCATTTAGCTATTGATTTGCTTGAGAAAATGCTCGTGTTTGATCCCAACAAGCGCATTACAGGTAAAAAGAAAATAACAAACTTCTCAATTATAAGGACTCCAATCATCATTTGGGGTCCATTATGGAAGAAAATATCGATTTTAATCTTTATAACAAAGACATGGTATCACATATGCTTTTATTAAAAAAATGTGACCCTCAGTGTCGGTCCCCAGATAGATAGGGCCCTGAACAAAATTGAAACTCTGGACACTTTTCAAATATATAGAACTTACTTCTAGGCCCTTAATCTAATGCCGTGCTTTATATATGTCCCCTTTTTGTAAGTTAGAAAAACTTTTGTCGTTAAAAATACCCTATACGGTTGCCCACCTTGCACAACCTATGGACCAGCCTTGGTGATCCTCTCTTTTCAATCACAGGGGCTTGATTTAGACATTTTATTGGTTTTATGATACCATGTGATCGTTAAACCGTTGTATTCAGTATTTTCCCGCCACTTTTTGGGTGAGTAATGATGAATCAACCACGTAAATGACCAAATTTACTGAATGAACAATGTACTAGAAAATGCATTGGTTAGTGTTTGGGGTCCACCGGTCCAGATAAAACAATGACAATGCAGTTGCTGACACCATTGTAAAATTTGTATGCAGTTGACGAGGCTCTTTGTCACCCTTACCTATCATCTCTTCACGATATCAATGACGAGCCGTTTTGTGCCAACCCTTTCAGTTTTGACTTTGAGCAGCCTTCGTTTAACGAAGAGAACATTAAAGATCTCATTTGGAGGGAATCGGTGAAGTTCAATCCGGAGCCAATCCATTAGTCGCGAATCGCAATCATAATCCTTTGAAAGATTTGGCCAAGAGATGTTGGTGGTTGTAATGCTCAACAAGTTTTTAGTTTTTTTACTTAAATTCTGTAAGTATTTGAATTTGATAATTGTTTATTGTATTAGATAATAGATAGAATCTTACTTGTTTGTAGAATGATAAAATGTGAAGAGTTGACTCTTTTGTGAATATCTGATTAAACCGGTCAAGTGGTCAGTTTGCGCCACGTTTGTGTTATGTTTTATCAGATTGTATTTGGTTCTTTGAAAACTAAATGAAGTGGTGACTATATTCCGTTGAAAAGTTTTTTTCATACAAATAAAATGTTTGGTATCAAAAAGTTGAAAATGCACAATATTATTTTTTGGTCTACAGTTTGTTTACATAAAAAACTGTAAAATAATATAAAAACAAATTACAATATTTTCTTTGACACTATTAATAGTAACGATATATTGTCTTACATTTTTCATGGACCCGTTGGTAGTTGGCAGAGCTTTATTGCATTTTGAAAGGAAAAAAGTTATGACTTTTCAAATTTGTGTTTCAATGCGGGAGCGGAGCAATTTTGTTCGGTGTTGAGCCATTAAAGCATCCTCATTAAAGTAACTTATTGATTGTGTGATTTAAATACCAAAAAAGATCCATATTAGCCTTGGAGCATTTCCAATAGGGTTGTGTAAAATTATTGTGTAAATCTTATATGTTAAGTGAGTTTTACACAAAAAAATTACACAGATCTATTTACACTATTTATTCTCTAACGGTCAATATTAATCCTCTTGTATAAAAATGAGTGATTCAATAAAAAAAGCTACCTAAATAACACAAAATTACACAAATTAAGAGAGAGAATGTGAATGGTATGATTGAGTTAACAAGGAGAAGGAATGAGTGAGTGGAGAGAAAATCCTACTTGACAGTGTAAATTGGATGTGCAAAATACACAGCCATATACACAAAAGCTTAGTTGGCATTCATTTGCCACAACCATTGGAACAACAAAAAAATTACATGATGTGTAAATTTTACACAATGCTGAGTTAGTTATTTTTATACAACCCCATTGGAGATACTCCTAGTCTGAGTACCGAGTTGAAAGTTATAGTCAAAATACATAAAGATTAATTACATAAATCACTCTAAAGTTTACTACTTGTTTCACTTTGATTCATGAAATTTTAAAACGCTCAATTTTTATTCAGAAGTTTCACCAATGTCTCACTGTACCCTAAAAGTGGACGGCCCTTTTAAAAAATGGACAAAATGTGTTGTGTTCATAGACCTTCAAAACTTCACCATTAGTTTCAATTTGGTCTTTGAAGTTCTGAAACCGCTCAATTTTCATTCAGAAATTTTACTTGAGTCTCACTTTGCCCCAAAGTAGACGACCCATTAAAAATGTGGACAAAATGTGCCATCTGCTTGTTATGTGATCTTATAAGAAGGGCAAAAAATGAAACAAATCTTGCATTTTTCTCACTAGTTTGTCTCTATCCTCGTTAACAACCGCCCTAGATTCACCCCTAATATTCTGATATGAATTAATCTCGACTATTTTCTTCCTTCATTGTTTTGTTGACGACAATTATATTGAATTAAACTTTAAATCCCATAATTTATCATAATTTCTTAATCGAAATTCAAATCTCGAGTCTTTTTTTCCTTTATCATATTTTTGACAATAATGGTTTGAATTTAACCCTAAATCATTGTGTTTTAAGGATTTCAATCAGTTATTAATTTTTTTTATTTGAATCAATAGGTTTTAGGGTTTTTTATAACACCGCTGCCTTAATTATCACGATTAACTATACAATTAAGGTCTAAAGTGTACTAACTCATTTTAGACTAGTTAAAATGGGCAATAGAACTACCAAGTTATACAAGTGGTACATGACATAAATCAAGGCAGTATTTGTATTCATATAATTACATTACCGTGTTTAAATTCTTGATAACATATTACTAATAATTATACTTGAATCATACATGATAAAATATCAACAAAAGCTTAAACATCATTTGGTAAGCCTTGGCCAGCCATAGGATTAATATTTACAACAAAAATATAATAGTATCATAACCATCTACGACTTCCCAGAACCCATCGCATCATTTATGTCCTTATCTTTATGTGTACCTACATTATTTAGAAAAATGGATGAGCCTAGTGCTCAGTAGGGGATAAGGGAATACAATTTTCATAACCTCTTTATAATACCAATTTGTAAATAATTCATTAACACAATTCTTATCATAGCCTAATTTCAAGATGTAATTAAACTTATTCAAATGCATGCTCATGCATGCATTTATATGTCAACCCTTAATAATAATATCTCTAACAATCCGTTGCTTCAAAAGATATATATGATGTGCCAAGCAAGAATAATATAGTGGAGCAGACCCACTCCCACAAAATATCAAAATTAGATAAACAAATAGGTCCATAATGTCCTCAATATATATCAATCATATACCCGTAATGCATTGCCAATCTCTAGATTTCTGAACTCCTCACTGCTGGCTTTAGATGCATGGCTAACCTCATTGCTGCTCTTGGGGGCTTAAGGGTTTTCAACCCAAAAGAACCGAGGCCCACTTATTTTTAACTGACAAGCACCACCTATATAAAATCTCCATCATAATCACAACATTATATATATATATTGAGATATTACAAAGAATCCGATAATATCCAACAACTTCTAAAAGAAATAAGAATTCACATAGCATCTAAATCGAAATAAAAAACAAAACTCTGATATAACCGAGAACTCAAGTTTACACAATTATAATGAAATTGTGGGGTCCAAAAATATTGGGTCACCCCACAAAATTTAGTTATACTTAAGTGTGGATTAAGAATAATAAGTGTTAAATCAAGGTTTTGTTGTAAACTAGGTTCACATTGGGACATTCAAGTCTCTTCTAACAATACATCCTCCTTTGTGTATGTGTTTTACTTTGTTATTAGCTTAAAGCAACAAATAGTTAGAGTAATAGACGTTCTTGAACTTTACATATTTATACTGAATTATACAGCATTTAAAGCAAGAATAACCAAAGTGCATATCCTCTCAATGAATATCCTTTAGTCCCATTTATAATGATAAGATTAGGGTTACAATGGATGTAAAATGACCACAAAGGGCTTTATTGGGATCTGCTTAATGCTTTTTATAAGTCAGCTTGTCCTCCTCAGTTTAAAATTGTCCTAGACATGTGTCCTTATTTCTCATTGGCTACTACAACCATCTTGGCACATCTGTCCAACTGGCAGGCTGTGGTAGGAGGGGACTGCCATCTCCGCTTATGTACACCCCTTTAATCCTTATCCTCTAAGTGATTTGCTAAAATATGAAGGGGTTCTGAATTGAGTATAGTGGGATAGTTGGCTCTTTACTATTTGTTGCGATGACCATCTAGGCGTACACTGATTCGGATGAGCTTTACTCGGCAAACAGTCTGAATTGGTTATTGGCCCTCACTGTTTAAAGTCATCATAGGGTTCTTTGGGCTTTTTCTCTCCTTGGAATTGGCCCCATATTTGGGCCTCTATAATTTTTACCACATACACAAATCATGCTTATGATGCTAGTAATTTTCTTCTTGAACAATTTGTTTCATATAAACTACTCTAAATCTATTTCCTTTACACATAATATATAACCAAATATTCACTTTCATTACATCAAGCAATCTATATCCAAGGAATATAGAGATTCATCCAAATACAAGATAGATTTAGAGTTTAAATGGTATATCTTGCTCAAAATCATGAATTAAAGCTCAACTATTCATGAATATCATCATATTAAACATAAATTTCTAGTTGATAACATGTATGAGTAAAACATGATAATTTTTCAATATTTAAAATCAAATCATTAAGGTTTAAAGCTAAAAAAACACTACACCAAAACTCGATAACTGGCACGTCTATTTGGCACGGGTTTAAGCCGTGCCAGATTTTGGTAGGTCTTGAAACGACTTTGGCACGATAAAGAGCCGTGCTTGTTTAGTACGGTTAGAAGCCGTACCAATACAGTGCCATTATTAATTTGCTTTCCCACCCTTTGACCAAGTTTCCCGCCTAATTGAAAAGTGAATTTTTAAGCCATTTTAAAACCCCGCTTTTAATTTCATGAACTTTAGGAAAAATTAAAATTTAGTTTAACTTTATTTTAAAAAAGTAAATAGAATGAAATAATATTAATTTCTCACTTTTCCTAAAATATATGTAAAATGGGAACTTTTTAACTAACATGGAGAAATTCATACTTATACGCTTATGTAGTTTTCTTGTAGTTGAGATTAATGCTATATGAAGTACCATAGATTTATCACATAAGGGTAATGAATGTCTAGTTTATATGTTCTCTTTAGGAGTAGTTTGAGGTTCTCCATTTATTACAAGTGTTATTGATGCCAGGATTCTTTTTAGTGGTAATATTGTCCTAAGCTGATAGTTCACTCTTTCTTTTTGGGACTCCCCAATTTTGAGTCGGTGGACCTATTTGTCAACCAACCAAATCTCACAAGAGTAAACAAATTTTATTCTTTAACCATGATGAAGTGGAATCTGAGTATTCTTTGCCTAAAGAAATACAACAATATGATGAATTTGCTTATTGTGATAATTAGTATTTCCTTCTAGTGATTTTTTATATCCACTATCTGTAAAAACCTCTATGCAAAGGGGTAAGGATGCCTACAGTTAAAGCCTCCCACGAACCCCACATCGTCCGGCCTCATTTACGGGGATACGTTTTTTAGTGCTTAGGTATTCAATATGTTTCTTGTTATTTTCTTGAATTGGTATGTATATAGTCTTTGTATCCAGATCACAAAATTCCATTTAACTATGTATAACCTATATGCCAGTAGTTTTTGTTTTGCATTACTTGTATTTATTCATTGGTAGCCATTTTCGTTTACCTTTTTGCTTGCTATTTTCCTCTCTTACAGTTAGCATATCTTAATTTGTAATTTTTATTCCATGTCTATAAAGGTGGTGCCTATAAAGGTGGTGCGATCCCAAGCATATATCCCCTGGTGGTGACATATATCAAAGTGGCAATTTTTCAATTTCAGGTACATATTTTTCAATTTTTTCCAGCTTTTGAACATAATTTATAGGGCCGATGTTCATCCAGAATGTATTTCAGTTGTCACAACAATTAATTGTTCTCTTTATCTCTGATTAATTTTTTCTTATAAATTTCATGCAATTTTTAAATTGAACTTATATGCCTGTGCTTTTTTTTTTATTTTATTCCTTCTTTTTCAGGGCATGATATGTATACCATTTTGCTCAGGAGAGTGTAATATTGTAAGAGGTGCTCAAGGAAGGCACTCTAAAGATCATCAATAACATATATTTTTAAAAGATATCTTGTAAAATATTTATTTCTTAATTGTTGTGATACATTTACATGATTGAATTTATTCTCATTTGAATTTCTAATGGGATTGAATTGTATGAAATGGTTATTTTTTCCAATTTGGTAAATGTTTGTTTTGTTGCATATACAATTTAGATGGGTCCCGCAAATATGTAAATATATATATTTTTTAATTAAATTATGTAGTTTGACACGGTGTGCAACAGTGCCAAAAACGTTCCAAAGTTGTACCAAAGTTTAAACTAAATTGGCCCGTGCTGTGAAACGTGTTTTAACCACGGAGAGCCACGTGTCTCACAATTGGTACGGTTGGTGACCGTGCCTGATAAGCGCCAAATTTTGTGAATTGGTACTCTTTGACCAAAAAATTGCACACTTTTAGCACGGTACCGAGCAGTACTAAAACATTTGGTACGGCAGTATTTGGCACGGCTCGGAGCCGTGGCAATGACGGTCAGCCACGGCGTAGAACCGTGCCAATTAGCGAATTTTGGTGTAGTGAAACCTTACCTCAAGTTGTGAAGCTAAAAAATATAAAAATAGAGATGATGATCTAAAACCTCAATTAATGAAACTACAAAATTCCTACGTCACCATGCTCATCTCAAGGCGTAGAGTAATTTCCCCTTAAGCCAAATTAGGATCTAATACGATTTAGAGGTTGAATTTCTAGAGAGAACTTAAAACCCTTGTAATGGAGGTTGGGGTGTTTCTAGATGAAAATAAGGAAAAATTAAATGTTAAAGCTTTATTTACCCCCACTAACCAAACTTCAACAGGCGCTTGTAAAGGTTAATAGGCACTTATTCAAAAGTGCATAATGTTGTCCATTTTTATTTTCTTAAACAATCGCTTATTGACCAAAATCATGATTTCTCATATGTTTTTTAAGTGTTTTCTCATAATTCAAGCTCAATTAAGATAAACCACAAAACATTAAGAATATAATGAAGACGAATTTAAACATGAAGTATTATATTTTTACTCTAGGATGGCGGGTGTTGGATAAGTAGGGGCCCACCTCCAACTTGGATATCCCAGTCAGTGAAGAAAGAGGGGGCGAATGGGTCAAGGAAGAGAGAGGGGGGGGGGGAAACCAAAAACTAAGGGACGTGAGAGGATCGAATTCAAAGTAAATAAGATAGAAGCGGAAGAAGATGGAGAGATAGAGTGGGAGATGAAGATTGTGGGTTTGTCAAGGAAAGGGTAGTATAGAGTTTTGGATACGATGGGGTATGAAGATGATGTGGGTGAGGAAAAGGGAGATTAGAAGAGGAATCTACTAGGTCTAAGCCTATCAATGAATCAAATCTGGATCGGATTAAGGTGAATCCAAATTCATATTTGAAAAGGTTGTCGGACCAGATTATGTAATGAGGCACCAAAGTATCGATCCATATCTAAATTTGATAACCCGATCCATTTAAAATTTTAATTATATAACAACTTGTTTGTAAATATATAAAAAATAATGAAATTAACATAAAAGTTAAACTTAATAAGAGTCAAATTTATTCTATTATTGTAAAAAGAAACTTATTTAATACTTTTTGGGTTATATTTATTTATGAGTGTATTAATAATATTGTAGTAAATATAAATAATAATAAATTTAAGCATAAATGTGTATTTTGGATCGGATCGGATTGCAAACAAATCGGATCGACATAAATCCATATCCGATTTATTAATCAAATGCCTAACGGGTTCGGATCGGATTTGGGTATATATATGGATCATAAATCTCAATGCATATCCGACTAAATGGATCAGATTCAGATTGGATTCGAGTACAAATCCAATCCATTGATATGCTAACTGGGTATCTTTTAAGATGTTGCGTACTATGTTTTTCTTTCTAATTTGTGTCTCTACAAACATGTGTATATATTACAAAGGCTCTCATTTTGTTTTGGCGGGTCATCCATCTTTTTAGGCAAAGTGAGTCGCGAGGAAATTTTTTGGATAAAAATTGAGCAATTTTGAAACTTCATGAATCAAAGTGAGACAATGTAAACTTTAGATCTCACATGGTGAGTACAATACATATTCCATCTACTTTTTGACGGGCCATCCACTTTTTGGTTAAAGTGAGACATGGACAAAACTTCTAAATGGAAATTGAGAGTTTTGAAACTCAATGGACCAAAGTGAGACAAGTGCTAAATTTCAAGAGTGATTATGTAATTAACTTGTATAGAAATTGTGAAATTAATATCACTAATGGAATACTTGAAATTAGATAATTAAATAAGTATTTGATTATCCATTGAACATTTTGTTAAAGTTAACGATGATATGCTTCACAATAGTTAATTTCTTCTCGACAAAAAAATTGTGGAGGCCCATTATTTGGATTGGATAGAAATTAATGAGATTTTAATTTTAAAGAAAATCACGAGTGAAAGATTATCCAAATTCGAAATGTTTATTTTTATCTTTTCCTTTGACCAGTGGAATTAGTGGCCCACCTTTTCGATTATTGAAATATATTTTTTATTTTGACTATTTTGTATATGAATTTGATTATTGGCTAGTTGTTTGTTAAGATTTTATTATATCATCGGTGGTGTATTTTTTAAACAATGTTGTTAAAATTGATTATTCTTATTATTTTGATTATGCCATTGGATACGTTCTTACAGATTATTTACATTTGCACCGTTGTTCAAATTCATCCACGTCCATGCACTATTTGTCCCTCGACTAATCCTCAAGTACTGTAAACACTTATGTTACTGCTCAATTTATTTAATTTTCATTAAGTTGTCATGCTTACGATGCCTTAATTCAACTTGTCAAATTTTGACTTTTAAACGCTACAAAAAATAATCATTTATTCACATAGAATGCATACATTTATACTAATTCTCTAATATATAACACATGATACCAAAGAGGATATTGCTATTGTTGTGTAAATGCACAAACAACAAACTCCTCTTTATAGTCGACATTAAAATTACATTCGAAAAGGAAACCTAGACGTTTAAGAAATTTATGTTTGACATACTAAAAATAAAGGCACACACAATAAGTGCTTGTACGTCACACATATAGAGTGAATTCCCTAACTCACTCCTCAATTTTGCCTTATTTATAGCCAATGCAAGAAATGCATATGGATATTGTTAAGCTATTTTCAACACGACTTGCTAACTCGAAGTATACACGACATATAATTAGTACTCAAGAACGAACATTAACAAGATTAGGAAGTTACCCACGACACAAAATTAGTACTCAAGAATGAACACTAACAAGATTAGGAAGTTACCCAAATAACTTAATGAAGTGTCTATTTTTTTTTTGGACTTTGCCACTTAGGTATCCCCACAACATTGTGATGAGACTAATTCTCTAGTTGTTGTGGCTTGCCACCGCATACCACAACAGCGAAAACAACGCTAGCGTGCATTCCGTCCCAAAGGCCGGTGAGAGATGGATGGCTCCAAGGGATTACTCTGTTGCAAGGAATCAAACTTGCAACATGCGCCTAACCACACATCCAGGTCCGCCCTCGCTAGACCAACCTCTTGGAGTTTAGAGTCTATGTGAACAATCAAGATTCAATCTCCACCTTTTCTTCGCCACCTCGACTATGATATAGTTTAACGATTGCAGAAGAAAAAAAAAACCGTTGATATTAAAAATATTTAGGAATAGACGAACGATTGATGCACCATTGTGAACACTAGGGCCGGATCTAAATAGAGGAAAGGTTGGGTAAGTGGCCCACCTAAAACTGAAAGTTTCAATTCAAGTCACTTTGATTATAGATTTAGTACAAGGGCCTCACTTTTTAAGTAATGGAATAAACTATATGTTACATGTACATGAAACATTACACATTTTAAATTATTCGGTCTTGTGACACTTGCTATACTTACATGTAATTGCTAGAGCCTACGGCACCATCTATATTACAAATGAATCATGTTTATAACTCTCTCCACATTTATATATATAAAATATTTTTACCGATAATATTATCAATATTACAAAAAGAACTCTTGGTGAATAGGATCACTCATAATTTGACATGTTTAACTTTGAATGATACTGATTCATAGGACGCGACCCTCTTAGAAAAACCAAATGACGACTACTGCACTATTCGTGCTATAAAAAGATTGTTCGTACATGTGTAATAATGATATATAAATTAAATTAGTTAGACTAGTCTTATGTAAAATTTGTGTGTCTAAATTTGTGTCTCTTAACCTTACTAATATTTTAAAATTGCAGAAAAGGGTCGGTGTCACTCAAGTTTTTATTTCAAATTCTCCCATTTTTAAATTATCTAATAAATATAAAAAAAAATTTATTTAAAATATCAAAGTTCCATACACGTTACAACTCCGGTAGTCATGAATTTAGTTAAAGGGACACAAATATAGCACAAAAAAAAAGTCTTAATAAAAGGGGGAAGTGAGCCCGGACGGGGGGAGCAAAATTAAAGGGACAAAATAGCTCACAAATGTATATTTTTTTAATTTTGTAAGAAAAATTAACATTAAATTATAATTTTTTAAAAATTAAAGGAGGCAATTTTCAACCTTGCGAAAACTTTCTAACGAGCAACAGCAATAGTTTTATTAGAACAGATATAAACAAATTACTTCCTTACAAGAAAACATAATTATATATAAAATTTTATGTGTTTGTCGGGGCGGGATTTATGATAGGATAAAATAAAAAATTTCTATTTCATATTTGGTGTTACACATAATAAGATAAAATAATCATGGGTCATGTTAACGTGTGTCTTAAGGGCACAAGTTAAATACTCATTTTTTAAAATAATTAACTCCCAACATGCATTAAATATAGCACAAATTTTCATACAATATTTTATTATTTTTATTTATAGTAACTTTAACATGTGCCCTTAAGGCACATGTTATCATTTTCCAATAATCATATATCATGTTTGGGGCTGCATACATTTAGTACAAGATTGAATAAGATATTGTGCCAGATTATTTTTTCCCACTTAAGCCTCTTATCCCACAAGGTAATGAATTATACTATCCCGCCTAAAATTTGGTATTATTTTATCCCATTTTAATGGGATTGCAAAAACATCCCAAATAAGATAAAATTAAATAATTCATTTCCTCTTTATTTGGTTCCTAATGGTGTGATTCTAGCTTCGCTTCTGTCGATTTTGTTAGCTATTTAAAAAAAATAAAAAATAATAAGGTTCGTTTGTTAATAACATAAAAAATGAAAATAAAATTTATAATTTTTTTTGTGAAAAGTTGAAAAATAAGTTGAGACATATAATAAGATGTCTATTTACTTTGTGGCTTTTTCAATGAAAAAATTTCTTTGGTGGTTAAGAATGAAAAAAAATTCACAAAAAATAATGCAAGATGGGGGATATCTACTCTTAAAAAATAAGCAAAAGATGGAAATCGTCTTATCATATGCCTTAATTTATTTTTCAACTTTTTGCACAAATCAAGTGTTTTTCTTATCATTTTTCTTATTGTTATCAAATGGAGCCTAAATTGTTTGATAGATATTTTCAAATATTGGAAAATCTAGGATACGTAGCAAATAAATATTTTTCACGTGATATTATAGTTTCTTTTACTTAAAAAAATCATTTTTAATATAATATGCACAATTTCAAATTTTTTCTTTCTAATTGAAACAAATATAAGATTAGTAAAAAAGTTTGTCCTTAAATGTCAAAAGTGACACTCTAAAAATTGTCCTTAAATGTCATTTTTTTGATAAAAAGTCTTAATATATATATATATATATATATTTACAAATGTCTAAAGATAATTTTAAGTGTTATAGTATCATTTTGAAGTATTAATATATATATATATATATATATTAATAAATATATATATCTTCCAAAATATTATAGAAAAATTATTGATGTTGTTCTACTCAAGAAAGTTTTGCTAATTTATTTTATCGTATCTCAATATCTATATCCAAATCCAATTGTGGAGTTTATTTAATCCCATATGATTAGTTCTTATCCTATCCTATCGTATATGATCATTCATAATCATTATCCAACTTATTTATATTATATCATATCTCACAATTACCTTCTCACGTACCATATATAAGTAGTGCAGTTTTATTTTTTAAATCATTTGACTTTCCATCCTAACATTAATAACTTCTATTGTTACATGTTAATGAAATTGTTTTATGATAATTAAGCCCTCACAAGTCAAAATTCTAAGGGATGAGATTCAAATGTGATATAACCATTGGAAACATGATAAAAACAAGTTCCTCCCTTCAAAACTGGTTGTGTGTATTTTTTGTGTAATATTTAATAGTTTTGAATGAAATTTTTTTAGATATAATTTCATAGTCACAATAGATCTTGTTTTCTAACTCTTGATTAGTGTATTTCAAATATATGAAGATTGTTAGTTTTGTCATTTTAAAGTTTTTGTAAAAATTAAGGAGATAGAAAGATGATGCATGTGGATGTGTAAACTGGGTTTGTATTTTATATAACCCTTTATTTTATATAACCCTTTTACACAAATCTTAGGTATCAAAATTTCTCAGAAGACTACTAGATACCAATGTTTTTACAAAATGTCTAAATTAATTATACAAAACGGCTGTAGATACTCTAATGATATTGAGAAAAATTGAGTTACGGAATTGGAGCACAATTAATGTATTACTTTGTTTTTTACGATTATTTTGATGGGGAATTTGATTGAATCTCACTCTCAAGAACAAAAAGTGCACGATATTTGAGAACAAAAAGTGCAAGATATTTGAGTGTAGATACGATCTCCCTTGTGTAAGATTTTGGGGTGGAACCAGACCTCTTGGCTCAGTAGTATAAGGCTACTACTAGAACAATCTTGGGGTCGACTAGGAGTTTCCAAGGTCGATTCTCGACGTTGTCAAAATAATGCTTGGTTAGCCACAGCCACGAACCGTAAGCGAGAGACGTTGTCAAAATAATGCTTGAGTTCGATTCTCGACGTTGTCAAAATAATGCTTTGCTAGCGATAGTTACAAACTGTGAGCGGGGAAAAATGTTCTTAGTTTTTTTTCTCCCATACATGATAAAACCACAATTATACATTATCACAGCATTATCGTACCATAGACGATGCTGTGTGTCTACTCTTAACTACCATTGCCTCTTAATATTTTTATTTTTTTAAGTTAAATAAAAAACCAAAAAAAACAAAAAAAAAAAAAGTAAATATCTCTCATAAATATTTGCATTTTGTTACAAAAGAGTCAGCTCATAATCCAAAACCAACGACCACCGTATTATCACTCCTAAAAATTTGGAGATTCTTCAACTAATGATCCTACTCTCTTTACCCTTCGATCTTCTTTTGACCAAAATTTAAAAAAATAAAAATAAAAAATCAGTTCATATCTCTCTCTCTCATCCCCCAATTCTTTAGAAAATTCCAACATTATATACACACATACACGTAAAAATATATAAAACACAAACACAAAAGGTACAACCCATCACAGCATTATTGAGGAGAGTGTGCAATGCATAAACCCACATGCATGCTCTCCTATCTTCACACAATCTTCCCCACCCCAACCCAAAACTTGCGTTAAATTCAATACCTTAATTAATGTAGAAAACTAAACCCCCTCTTACCCTTACTGAAACCTACATTCCAATTTAATACATACTTTAAGTTCTCGGCCATGAAAGATTCGAACCCGATTGCTATCAGCTCTGCCCAAAACAAGAAGTTAGCCTTGCCTAAGGTAATGGTGTGGCTCGTCTTTTTCATATCCGCAACCTACGTAATCTACTCCCTTAACCTCGCATTGTCATCGCGCGATTGCCCCCAAATCGTTCGTGCAAAAACCGCTGCTAAAACATCATCATCTCCCAATCAAACCGACCGAGAAAATAGAGACAAGAGGACGACGATGGAACATCTGGTGTTCGGAATAGCGGCCTCCGCAGATCTATGGGAACAAAGGAAGAATTATATCAAAACATGGTGGAAACCAGATCAAATGAGGGGAATTGTCTGGCTAGATACTCCTGTGAAGGCCAACGATATGAATCTCCCACCTGTTAGAATATCTGGCGACACCAAAAGATTCTCGTACGAGAACAAACAGGCATGGGCGGATCTGTGTTAAATTCTCCCTACAGAATTAAAAAATATACATATATTAGCTATTTTAACACCCACATAATTTTGGCTCCTCTTTATTTAGATTTTTTTTTTTAAGTATTGCAGTTCCCGGGTTAATTTTTTTTAAAAAAAAATGATGGTAATACTAATTTTGTTCTCTTTAATTAAATTTATTTTGGTACTGTAGTTGCCCCTTTATCTAATTCCTGACTCCGCCTCTCCAAACAGGGGCACCGATCAGCTGTCCGAATCTCGAGGATTGTATCTGAGACAGTGCGGGTGATGGGGGAGGGGGCTAGGTGGTTCGTGATGGGTGACGACGACACCATTTTTGTGGTGGAGAATTTGGTTAGGGTTTTGGCAAAATATGATCATAATGAAATGTACTATATAGGGAGTGTATCGGAGAGTCATTTGCAAAATATTTATTTTTCGTACGGGATGGCATATGGGGGTGGTGGGTTTGCCATTAGTTATCCATTGGCGATGGCGGTGGAAGAAATGCAGGACGAGTGTATTGAGAGGTACCCCGAATTGTACGGCTCTGATGACCGGATGCACGCTTGTATGGCGGAGATCGGCATCCCCCTCACTAAAGAAGTTGGCTTTCATCAGGTCTGCTTTTATTCTGTAATGCTATATTTATAGTTTCATCGCTGGTTATTCGTACAAGAAGCGAGTATTATTACTCATTTGATGAAGCCAGTAAGAATATTATTTTCTTATTATTCTCTTGTTTTGCATTGTTCTTTAGCAATCATGGTTAGCTGATGTTTTATAAAGTGTATTGGTTAATGTTTGGAGTTTATTCAAAATAATGCACTTGCACGCATCAATTAGGCTACAAATTTGGTCTTTTAGGCAAGTACATCTATCATTACTCATTTTTTTGCAATTGGTGATTGTTGAGAACGGGAACACCTTAAAAATTACATTTACATGCTTAGGTTACCCAAATGTATGCATAAAACAGCTGTACGTTATTTTAGAAACTAGTACATGCGGTGATGAAGAATATTATTTTCAGCATTCTTAACATATATATACTAGATCTGGAAATTTTTTAACATGAATATGAACACTTGAGTTACTAGAATAGTAGAAATAGGGGTGTATTTTTTCTATTCCTCCTTCATTTTCGAACCACATATGCTGGAATAGTGAAGAAGTTATTTAGTTTATGATGGCTAGTTTATAGGAATGTTTTTATTTAAGCAATAAAAGCCTAAACGACATTTAGGATTTTAACTAGTTCCAGTGTCAATGTAACTGCTTCCACTTTATGCAATTTTTTTATAAATCTTTGCAGCTCTAACCCCTAGATTTGATGGCTTTCCCTAAAAGAAAAGAAGAAAAAAATTAGCCCATAATTAATTTGTCCGTGATTGAGTGTATACGTGTGCGATATTATAATTTATAATCTTTTATGGCATTTCAGAAGTCATATAAGCCATCTAATAAAGCAATAGCAAATATTCCTTATAAAAAAAGACAATCTTACATATATATATAGGGAGCATTTTCCATAAGGACCTTAACTTTTTCCTATATATATATATCTTTTTCAATTTAACTAAGTGTAATTTTGTAATTGCATATACACACAAGCATAGACACCAACTACCTAGCACCTAACATACAGTATAGATATAAGAGTATATTTGTTAATACTGGCCAATGCTAGATGAAATATGGTAGTGTATTGCAATATGCTCAATTTTTTTGCCACTTGAATGTTCATATTGTCATGAAATTTTGTTAATTCAATTCTAATAATTATTTGTTTTAATGCAGTTTGATGTATATGGCAACTTATTCGGCCTTCTAGCTGCCCACCCGGTAGCCCCGCTAGTGTCAATGCACCACCTCGACGTGGTAGATCCGATCTTCCCCAACACCACACGCGTGGAGGCTCTGCGGCAGCTCACAATACCTATGAACCTCGACTCAGCCGGCCTCATTCAACAATCCATTTGTTACGACGCAAGCAACACTTGGACCGTCTCGGTCTCGTGGGGATACGCAGTTCAAATTTTTCGGGGCGTAATGCCGCCTCGGGAAGTGGAAAGGCCCGCTCGCACTTTCTTGAGCTGGTACAAAAGAGCTGATTTCACATCTTATACGTTTAACACACGTGCAGTTGCTAGGATCCCATGCCAGAAACCCTACGTGTTTTTTCTTAAAAACGCTCGTTTAAATTCTTCCGGTAATGAAACAGTGACAGTGTACACTAAGCATCGTGCCCCTCACCCCGCGTGCAAATGGAAGATCAAAAGTCCTAGACGAATTGAAAAGGTGGTGGTCTATAAGAAACCTGATCCGCATCTATGGGACAGGGTAAAATATTGTTCTGCACTAAACAAATACTGTTATTATGTATTTTTTTTACGAGCGTACTCCCATTAAAAGAAAAAATGACTTGTGCTATAAAAAAATTGCCTAAAATTGTAGTATGTTTATTTTTGCAGAAGTCATTTATGCTTTGACAATAGCATAACCTTTTGCACAATCAATCTCCTTTATTGGAGCTTTTGTGTTAGTCAAAAAACTTCAAGAAATTAGTGTATATAAATATAATTTCTATATCCTTTCAAATATATATATATATATATAATTTCTATATATTATGGTTTTAGCATAAAATCCTTTTGCGGTTTGACAATAGCACCCGCCTTCGGTAAATTCATCTATTAAATACATCTGAAATTATCAAATTCATATTTTATAGAGGAATTAATTTTATCACTTTATTGTCCTGTTTTTTGAACTATTTTTTTTTCTTTTTTGGCAGTCTCCAAGGAGAAATTGTTGCAGAGTATTGGAGTCCAAGAAAAAAATTATGATGGTGGATGTGGGTGTATGTCATGAAGGTGAGATTAGTGGAACACAATACTTCTCTAATTTATATAATTAATGAGTGAGATTCTCAGATAATTAATTTCTCTAGTTAATCTAGTAGTTTCATTATGAATTTCTAACCAAAAATCATTAGAAAAAATAATAATAATAATAAATGTAATGCACGTGATAGTTTAAACTTATAAAACATAAATACATGTTTAAAATTAATGCAGTCAATTAATTGATAGGTTATAATTCCTTTTTTCCCCTTTTTTATACAAAGATGGATTTTATACACAAATTTGTTTTTAACATATGCCACTAATCCACAGCTACCACAATAAGGTGGCCATACTAACACCATAAGGGTGAACACAACAATCGGATTTCATAACCACATCCATGTGGATCGAATCTAAGATTACCCTATTATGAGGATTGAGAGGATGCCAACGAGCTAAAAGGTCGTTGGCTTTTTTCCTTTGTATTAATCCAAGCATTGTTTAGACAAACTCACGATTCCAGTACCGAGTTCATTCTCGAAAGACGAATTTTGACCATGTCAACTACATGACAAGTCTTAATTTTTATTTTATTTTTTTGATACAAGCGGTACACAAACATATACCTGCGGGCAGTGGTGGAGCTGGGAATCTAGCTAAGGGCGAGGGGCGAAATTCAAAGTACATAAAAATATGTTTAAAGCCATAAAATTTGCATTAACATAAACGTAATAGCATTAATAATAATACTTCATACAACTCAAATAGTGAATGTGAACAATTACGAGAAATTATAATAATACAATGCAAACATAATTGTATATATTAATAATATTATGCAATTAATCAAGGAACACAACTAATATTATGCTAGTAATTAAGAAATAAAATTATACCTAATATTAAAAAGTAGATCTAAGAGATGATTTACATTGGTAGTATTGGAAAAATTGGTAAAAATACCATTTTCGAGCAATTTTGAGGGTAATTTTCAGTGATACCTTACACTCAATTATGAGTGGTTAATATAGATTTGTGTTCTCTATGAGAACATCAAAATCGTAAAATTGTTTGCTCAAAATGACCATGAGGTGAATGAGAAATTTTCGCCCAAAGTAAGTTACTTGAGATAGAAAAATGAAATGAAAATGGATAAGCCTCACATGAGAACTTTGTAACAAAATTGATGGGTTTATAAAGGTTCACCTCTTTAAAATTTATTAAGTGTTCAAGAAAAATAAGGTGATCTCTCGCATGTGAACACAAATGTTGACTTAGAAAAGTCTAGTCGCAAAGGGCAATGTTTCGTAGCCGGAATTTTTTTTTTTCAATTTAGGCTTAGATATACTAAAATTAAATTTTAAGTTAACATATAGTTCCCTACGTGTTTGTCCCTTATACTTAGGTACCCTCAAGTATAAATTTCTGCATATAACTCCCTAAATATTTTTTTCCTTAAAAATACCCCATATATAGTAGTAATACATTGAAATTAAATTTGAAGTTAACACATAGGTCCCTACATGTTTTCCCCTTACACTTTTCTGCACATAACTCCCATTTTTTTTCCTAAAAATGCCTCATATATAGTAATAAAAATTCAAAACCAAGTGGGGGTGCTTACTCCCTCCTTCCTTCGTCCCAGAAAGAAAGTTCACTATTGTTTCTTGTGATATTTCAATTTCTAAGGTTTTTTTGACAATCAAATAAATCTCATAAATAGGAAACAGATTTTGTTCTCAATCAATAATTATATTCAAATTAGTGTCCACTATTATATAAGGGTACATATATTGTCAAAGCAATTATATCGTTATTAAAGCATGCCTTTGCGAGCTTTCATTTCGCTAAAAGAAATCGCACCATATAACATAAGCAAGGGGATTTGAAGCAAGAAAATAAGACTCTTGATCTAAATAATTTTTTTAACTTTTTCTTTAAATTAATTATATTCGATTAGCACGTGTATCACGTATATATAAAAATCTAAATTATATGGAATTGGAACTAAATTCTTAATTAAAGTTAGAAAGAGACATAAGGGACGGAGCTACCTTGTGAGTAGTAGGATCCATTGACCCTCCTTAGTATAAAAGTGTAATATCAAGTGATATAAACAAAAAAAATAATGTTTATTAAATGAAAAAAATATGTGATATAGTTTAATATCAAGTGAGATCCGTTGACCTTCTGTTTTTTTTAATCCTCTTTTTTATCACACAAAAAAATAATGTTTATTAAATGAAAAAAAATTATGGCCATCACTAAAGAAAGTATTCTAAGCATTTTTCCTATTACTAGAAATTTGAGTTTCTATTTTGTGGGCAACCCCATATATAGCAACTCTAGGAATCGGCACTAAACAAATTGGGAGCGAATATTGCAAAATGCAGAAGCAACAGTGTGGGCAATCCCATTGCAATTCAAACTTGCCTATTGTAGAATTTGAATACAAAGAACTCTTGCTCCCCATTGAAGTAGCGTAGATCGACTGTCTCAAATTAATAGTCTCACAGATTGACATAATGTTTAAGCTTATGGAAGAATGCAACAATGGAGAAAAGGAGATGATTATAATTTGAACTCCACATAAGGAAACCAAACGAGAAAAAGGAATAGGTTTATTAATTAATATACCTATCACCTAATTGAAAGGAGATGGGAAAGGGGTTGGTTAGAAATTCCACTTCAACTCTCTCTCACACACTTATGGATAACCTTATTTCTCACCGGCGGGTGAATAGCACGGGAAGAGTCGTCATTTCGGACAAGTACAATAGGCCATTAACTGTAGCAGCTAGAGTTAATGTTAAGAGTATCCACAAGAGAGTCGTGGTTGAATTTCAGTAATCAGCTATGAATGGGAAAAGGCCGTGTCCATTGCTAGTGGACAAGAAGCTAGAGACAGACAAGGTGCACATCATGCTTCCCATGAAACGAGGAAAGCAAGCCTCATTGTCATCGGAAGAAACCCGATGGCTACTTTCAATGGTGAATTATGTTTTCAAATCCAGTAGTAATATATTATATGGTACACGGGGATTCGTTCCTTTCATTGCTCGAATGCACCTTGCACGTACTGGGAATTGCGAGAATCTGCCTAGCATTGTGAAGAAAACTGAGGAGAAACGTAAAACATGAACTCATGGAAAGGATCCTCGAAACTTTCCACCATGTCACTTAACTAATATGAAAGTATTTCATTCACACTAATATATAACCAACATGTTTTACGCTTCTCCTCTGTTTCCTTTACAATGCGAGGCACGGTCTCGCAATTCCTAGTACCTGCAAGGCACATTCGAGTGATGGATGGAACAAATCCCTGTGTACCAAATAATATGTTACTCCTCGATTTAAAAAAATTACTCGCCGTTGAAATTAGCCGCCAGGATTCTTGGATAACAATGAGGCCAGCCTTCCTCGTTTCATGGGAAGCATGATGTACACCTTGTCTGTCTCTAGCTTCTTGTCCGCTGGCAATGGACACGACCTTTTCCCGATGACTGAATTCAACCACGGCCTCCTGTGGAAAATCTAACATTAACCAATGGTAGATATGTGATTTCATTGAGGGAAGAAACAAAAAAATTGAGACAAAGTTTAAGAAAAAATTTGATAACAAAATTAATACTTTTGTTTCTAATACAATCTTAAAAAAACTTTTACATAAAAGTAAAAGTAATCAAGCTTCTATTATGTATATATGTAAACCCTAAAAAAAATTTTAGGGGTTATTCATGTTCTTTGCAAGTGATCGATTGTAATAGATAGATGCAATTTATGAGTTATTTACTTATTTTGGCCATGTTTGATGGTGGAATTGATCAATTTTCTAGCCTCAGTATTTGTCTAGTGTTCACCGGCAATTCTTTCGACGTCAGGCAAGAACATTATAATTTGAAGATAGATACGTAGGACTAAGTTAAGTATTGTTTGGTTAAAAACAGAGGATTCTTCTTTCAAATATGTGAAATTAAAATGGGGCGAAAAGAATAATTGGATGGGTATAAATAAGAATACATATATCTAATTTAGAACCAGACATTTCGTGATGGTTTAGTTGCAGGGATAAAGCAATCTTTGCTTATAGTAATTTTGAAAAATAGCTAATATTGCAAAAGAGTAAGGAAATTAGAAAGGTCACCTGTCAAATATAGACAACATCATATTAGTTAAATGCTTCTGTCAATGGCATATCTGGAAAGTAAAAATGCCCACCCGAATCCAGTAGATCCGGCATTAAGGCCTCGTTTGGTTCACGGATTTTAGTACTCGGGAAAGGAAAGTCGTTCCTTTCCTTTGTTTGGTAAGCACAAATTCCGGAAACACTTTCCCGAGAGAGGGGAAAGTAGGGGGTAAAATCATTCCTTCCAAAACACATGGGATTGATTTTCCCATGTGATTTCTAAGCATTTATTACACAAATTTTAGACAATAATACTCTTACCTAAATACTTTCCATGGTTTACCAAACACAAGAAAGGAAATTTGACAGGAATTTTACTTTCCCCCCTCCATGGGAAAGATAAAGGAATTGATTTCCTTTCCGTGAACCAAACGAGGCCTAAGCTCATATAAGGGGGAAAGGATTCTTTACTATTTGTAATTAATGTAAGTCAAGGGAAAAAGGGAAGGGAGAAGATGAGGACGTAAAGGAAGAATAGGGCAGAAAGGGAAGATGATGAAGGGTAAAGAAAAGCGAGAACAAGGTTTGTACAAAAGTAACAAAATGCTGGCAATTATTGGTTTCACTTTGAACATAGAAGTAACATAAGCGCAACACACAGAGTGTCAATAAAACATACCTGTATCTCGGTACACTGTTTCTCCACAAATGATTTCAACCGCTTAATATATTCTCCATCAATTTCACCACCCTTCTGTTCCAATTCAGCTGGCACCACCGCCACCTTGCTCTTTGGATAACTATAAACATCTACAATACTTTCTCTAATATCTCCCTCCAAACGCTGAACAAAGTTGACAAACTGAGAATCAAACATCGAAGAAAGAATCAGATGGTCCTCATTCCTCTGATCCGACGGCTCATTCTCCACATCTTCATTCTCAGCCATACTAGCAGCCGTTGATCTTGTCATCAGTTTACGGGGCTCGGTTGGCTTTATCGAAGAGAAAATAAAGCTTTTCTGTAACTCGTCGAACTTCAAAAAGTACGAAGTGAGTCCGATTTTTTGGCTAATGGCATCAACTATGCTAAAAGCATCCTTTCCCTTATCAGTGGCTTTATTGTAAATAACGCACTCTCCTAATAGTACTGCAGCTAGCCCCCTCATACACGCAGTTGTGGTTGTATCAGATACTAACTCAACAAGATACGTTAGGTGGGGCCTTGAATCTAGGAAGGATTGGACCGCGTTTGGGCAATTAGCAAGCCAAGTGACTAGTAGTTTGAGGATGATCGGTTGAACGTATAATTCTACTGATGTGCTTGATTTTCCGTCCTTGGCCTTCATTGAAGAAGCAAGGGCCAAATATTTTACCATACGGTGTAATAAGGGCTCGGCGGATCCTAATGATGGCGTCGGTGCTTCAAGTTCAACTTTTAAAACCTGCATTAAATCCGACATTTTGACTTAACAAAAAAAAAATTACTACTAGACACACAAAATAATTAATTCCCAACATGCATTAAATATGACACAGATTCTCATATAAGATTTCATTATTTCCATTTATAGTAGCTTTAACATGTGTCCTAAGGGCACATGTTATCATTTTCCAAAATAATAATAATAGAAGATTGCGTACCCGTTCCTTGCATTGGATATTATCCTTCAGTACCTGAGATAGAACACTGGCAGCTCTGCAAGAAGCCTGCACTTCAAAATATTAGGTGGATGTAACAAATCACATAAATCCCCATAACTAAATGCTCTGCTTAATAAAAACTATATCTAACTAGAAGTTGTGGCAAACTGGCAACTTGATGTTAGTCAATATTATACTAGTAATTCCTCACTATATAAATTTTAAAACACGTCAAGAACAAGTGATGGCATTTGGTCCAGTAGTGATAACATGTGTTCCTCATATTTGAGATCATGGGTTCAAATCCTAGCTCAAGCACTCTTCTTTTTTTCTAAAGCTTGAAGGGTAATATTTGTAATATCAAGTGTGTAACAAAAGTCCTCCTTTCACTTAATATATAGTAATAAATATATGTTATATAAAAAAACCGGCATTAGTTACACTTTGGTTTCTTGTTTACATGGCACTATGCGATTCTTCCATCATCAATAGGCAATGTAATCAAGGGAGACACATAGTGTCGAGGTCCCACAAAGTGGCTGCTCTTGAACTAAGACTAGAGATGCAGTGAACCCAAAATCCCCTAGTTTTTATTGTCTTGGAGAATTAAGAGAGAAATATGGTAAGTATCACATTACCTCAAGATCACCATCATGTTCACTCAACGTAAGACCATGCAGCAACATGCTGCCAAAGAAACAAGTTTTTGAAAGATTTAAAAATAAGAACACAAAAGTACATTATGAGATTCATACAAGTCCGGAAGGAAATGCCCATTATTAAAATACAGGTCCAAAATAGTATTTTCCAAAAGAAAAAATGCAGTAGAGAAAATAAATAGAAACGAACCTTCCAAAAGACATGTTCACATCCTCCTCGAGGGGAGCATGAGTCATCGAGTGTGGCTGAGGGATTAATGTGGATGCTAACATTTTTTGACCATCGGAGGTTTGCTGTTTCAAATGAGGTGGGTCAAACATGTTGAATATAATTTCAAGAAAATATTTAAGAAAAAAGAAGCAAGAGAGAGAAAATACATAATCAAGTATAGCTAATGCTGAACGACCTTATCAAATATTATAAGGCAGCATGGTATGGGTCCCTCATGGTGCTACCTTTGTCTTTGTGAAAAATGAAAATACACATCTAAGGGTCTGTTTGATTGAAAAAAAAAATACAGGAAAATTATTTAAGTTCAATGAGAAGCTTGAAAAATATACGAGTATTTTGGCGAGATTTTCTCCATATTTTACTCTTTAATGGAAAGTTTTCTTCCAAATCACCTGAAGAATTGGATTCCATGGAAAAATTAATAAATGGAATAGAAAATATCACCAGATCACTCATCTCCATCCCCAACTTCTTATAAAATTTAATGTCCTTAATCATTTTCCAACTTTTTATCAAACGCACCCTAAAGGTCTATGATTATCTGGTACTTAATCAATGCTCACATTAGCACTATTCTGAAAAGTGAAAATACACCAATTTTCTCTCCAATACCCATTCTCACGGTCTCACCCTCTAATTCTCTCTTTATCTATATAACAAGGAAGCTATAGACATGGGTGTAATTTTGATGGGACTTTGTAAGAACATTTGAAGACCACTCTAAACATTATAAAATCAATACATATAGAGATGTGTATATAATTTAAGCAAAACTAATCTCATACGTAAGATACTGGCCTCACAAAAGCGCTTGAAAACATAGTCAGCTGCCACAAACTCTTGTATGCTGGATGTCTGCAAGATGATCCGTAGGATAGAATTGAGAGCAGGCTCTACATGTGGCTCCTCTCCAAGAACTTTACTTGAAATGGCATCAAGATTCTTTGGATTTCCAGCAATTAGATCCCCAATGCAACGAAACACCTGATATTTAAAGTCACAAAAGCTAATTTTTATACATTTTATCCAATAACAAAATATACATATACACACTCTCAGTTCTCAAACATTGTCCACTCTGACTCAGCACAGAACTTTAGACAAGCTACTTGAATGCTTTTTTTATACTTTTCAAGTTATACATATATATATATAGGGAAAGGATCTAAAAAGGACCAAATTTTTGGTCTTTAAATGTGGACCAACCATTTTGAGGGGGTAAATGGATGAATTTTTTGATGAAACTTAGTGAAGATTATCTCCATGATTAGTAGATCAACTCTTCCAAATTTCATCTAAAAATTCAACTGGGAAGAAGGTTAAACTAAAAAATTGATATATATATATACGCACATTTATGGGCATTAAAATTTTAGATGTTTAGCTAGCCCACTTCCCGGTTGAATTTTTCAATGAAATTTGGTGGAGATAATCTATTAATCATGGAGATCATCTTCACCAAGTTTCATCAAAAAATTCATCCGTTTATCCCCTCAAAATGGTTGGTCCGCATTTATGGACCAAAAAATTGACCCTCATTAGATCTCCTCTCTCTATATATATAAATATATGTACATATGTATATACATTCATTTTTGTCCATTGAAATTTTACATGATCACCTCACACCCACTTTCTGTTCGAATTTTTGATGAAGTTTTGTGCAAATGATCTACTTACTCATCATAGAGATCATCTCCACCAAGTTTCATGAAAAAATTCATCCGTTTACCCCTCGAAATGGAAGGTCCTCTTTTTCTTAAAGAAAGGAACATCCTTTTAGAGCAGGGCCCATATACATACACGTGTGTGTGTGGAGCAGGTATTTTTTAAACTGGGGTGGGTGCGGGTACTAACTAAAACAAGGCACGTGCATAAATTAACGTGTTTGACCCGACCCGACCATAATATAACATTTTTCCTTTAAATAAGCTTATATTATAGTATAATTACAACGGACCAATGCGTGTCAAGGTGCAGCAACCCATTGCCATCCCCATGCACTGCCTTCCCAAGAAAGAGGAAGTGAGGGGCGCCGGGGTGTGAAAGTAAGAATCATCCAACATAAAGCAACGAAAATAGTTATTCATACCGCGCAACGCACAGCAACAGGCACCCATTGGCTTTCAACTCCCAACATTAATAGATGATCTAAAACTTTTCTCTACAAGCAATAAAATATAAAAGTGAGACGCTAATGAATGACAATACTCACATATTCGTTTTACAGGTAAAAGTTTTGAAACAAACCTGAACCAAGACAGTTTTATTTTTCAGTTGATTAGTAGCATCTTTCCCAGGCTCAACTTCCTGACCTCCCATCATCAGCAAACTAATGGTTTCTAACATACTGAGTAGACTTATTGTCTACTGGCATCGAGTTAGTTTCAAGGACAACCAAAAAATTAATAGTAAGATTTCTCATATAGAATATATGAATTATGAAAACATATATATATTTAAACATACACCCGCACACAAAGATAGAGCAGTAAAATAAAGTAAGGCTGCTTTTACTTTGCCCCTTGCATGCAGGGGATATCTCAAAGTACTATGTAAAATTGGAGATCAATGTCTAATCTTTTTAACGTAATCCTTTGGCTTAAACCCCTGTTTTCATTTAATTCTTTGAGATACACCTGCATGCAGGAGCAAAGTCTAACGACTATAAAAATAGGGGGTAAAGTCTATTTCACATATAAAATGGGGGGAAAGTTTACAAAAATAAAAATAACAAACCAAAAACATAGCAACTCATGAAAATATTAAGAATTAACAAGTAAAAATCTATAAATGTTTGAAGCCCAACCTTCTGTTGGGTAAAGCTGTAGGTACTTCCTCGGAGTTTCAAAATTGATATCAAAGGATCAAAGCCCATTGTTTCCCTCAGTAAGACCTATACCGCGTCTATAAAGTGATAAGTAGTTGGGAAACAGCCATACTTGTTGGGTGCGCTTGATAAAAAAGTTGGAAAATGGTTAAAAACACCACCAGTTTTTATGAGAAGTTGAAAAAAAGAGATGAGTGATTTGGTGACAAATTAGATTACTTTTTCGGTTTTTTCCATAGGATTAAGAAAAAAATCCATGAAAAAAGAAAAAGAAAAAATGGAGAACATCTAATAAATGACTCACCTTTTTTCCAATTTCTCATAGAACTTAATGGTTTTTCCAATCATTTCCAACTTTTCTATAAAGACCCATAGAACATATATAATAATGAAGCCACAAACCTGATTTGATACATTTTTGCGGAGGAGGATTGTTCAACAATTCAAGGCAGTCCTGTGCAGTTAACAAGAATATTATTAAATTAAACTTTACTAATAAATTTCACAGATTATAAATCCAATTCTAAGCAAACAAAACGTAGGACTTGACAAATAGAAGTAAATATGAGCAAAAAAATCTTCAGAAATCAGAGAAGGAATCTTCCATAATCATAGTCAAAAATGCTATGAAATTCTTTTGCTGTGGATAAATAGGGAAAAAAAAATATTTAAACATCCTGTCTAATCTAAATAAGCACCTCTAAATTTCAGTATAAATGACAAGCATTCCTACATTTGCACTGCATTCAATATTACACTTATAAAATGGCTCACCACAAAGGCACAAACCATCTCCAATTAAATGAGAAGAGTTATAGTACCATAGATAAGATTCTATAGTGCATATTGCAGTTCAAAAGCATACATTTTGGCAAAAGTACTTTTCTGTGCATTGACTCAGCCTACACCAAATATTTTTGAGAGATATCACTGTAGTTTTAAGTGTCAGACTGTAAAATACCTGAAAAACAACACCACCATCTGAGCCTCTTCCTCTTGATAATACTAAAAATCTTATCAAAAGCACCTTCAAAGACCACAATTTTTGAATTTCCAAAGATCACAGATCACAGTAGATTTCTCAGGCAAAAGAATTAAGTATTTGGGATTCGGTAAAAATCATTTTAAAAATAATAAAAAATGCTAACCTCAGCTTCACGGGTCAAGTAAGTGAGAAGCAACAACGCCTCATTCCGTATAACCTAGAAAATAAACAACACATACTTTCTCACTATACAATAAAAACAGAGAAACGGCACACAACTAAAGGGTCGTCCATACCTCACGATCCATTAGCATATCCATAAGCCGAGTCATACCACGAGAATGGTGAGAATAGCTTCCTGTAACCTGAAGTCCTGAAGGGATCGCATCAAAATTTTCACCCCACAAAGGAT
>JAKCWG010000482.1:0-100150 GCA_021464415.1 Lonicera japonica | reverse complement strand
TTTTGAGAGATGAAGAACATTGTGAGAGAGGGGAGAGAGAGAGAGAGAACAAGAACATGGCTTATTTTAGAGAGGAAGAGAAGAATTGTGGGTTTAGTTCTCGGGTTGAAAAGTCAAGCAAATTAAAAAGAAAGTGGGCCTCGCACAATTTGCACGAATTGGTTAAATGGAGTTCATATAAGAATGGCTCCCAGTATATATATTATAAAGAGAAATATTTAGAGTATTTTTAATAGTATAATTAAAATAATAATTATAATTAATTTAATAATTATTAATTAAAAATATTATCTTAATGATATAATTAAATATTAATAACCTTTTAATTAATAACTAAATATACTCTTTTCCTTTGTAATTTGGTTGCCAATTGTTGGTTTTTTCTTATATAGTTTTTTCTTCTTTTCAGTACTGTTTTCGGCTTTGGGGTTGAGTCTCCTGCACCTTCCACTTTATAATTTTTTTTGTTATTAATGGATTTCTCTTCCTTCTCTTTTGGAGGGTAGAGCTTTAATTAAAAAAAAGAAAAAATTAAATCTACTCTCTTTATAATCAATAATCTTTTTTAATAATCAAAATGATGAATCCACTAATTTTATTAAAAAAAGGGAATCTTTTTAAATTTAAATAATTTTTTTCCTTTTTTAAATTTTTTTTTCAAATGAATTAATTTATGATCAATTAATATTGAACCCCATAAATTTAATTATTGAAAAAAATAGCCTTTAAAAATGTCTAAATTATTAATTTTAATAACTTGTTAAGTAAATAATTAAAAATTATTTTAATTATTTTATTAGATATACTCTTGTGCGTTGGTGGGGGAGCCGTACATCAGAGTCTTAGTCAAAAGCATGTATTCATTCATCTTAGCCATATATCACATGCACTGATGCACATGTAAGGAAACTTCCAAACACAGAATTATGATCTAAACCATAACTTAGTATTGACAACATATTAAGAATTGACGTTAAACTCATCATTTTAAAATACAAATTAAAAAAAATATATATTATTATCACATATTATTTAACTCTTTAATACTTTAAAAAAAATTAATTATTCTATTATATACACTACTTTTTTATTTTTAATTAATAATTAAAATAATAAACTCAAATTAATAATAATTAATAACTCTAAATCATTTAAACCCAAATTAACCATTAACCCCATTAATTAAAAATTATCTTCTTCTTCTTCTTCTTCTTCTTCTTCTTCTTCTTCTTTTTCATCATCATCATCATCATCATTATCATCATCATCACCATTCCTCTCCGCCACCAACACCCCCGATGTCGCTACCGCCACCACCACCATTCAAATCATAAGCCCTCTCCAAAAGAAATAAGATACTTATATTTTCTTTTACTTCTTTACGTTTCATTTCATTTATAAATCATTTAATAAAAATAAATAAATTAATACATGACACTAAAAATGTTTACTTGATTTCTAGAAACTGAGTGTTGTTCATCATACTTGGCTCAAAGAAATTGAGTAAAGCACACTTCACTCGATCCTAAAGAATGAGTTAAGCTTTGGGTCATTTTTTCAATTTCACTCGGATCCTTAGGACCAAATGACGTGTGCTTTACTCGGTTCCTTTCGGCTGAGTATGATGAACACCACTCGGTTCCTAGGAACCGAGTGGATCTTCATCCACGGCAAAACCGAGATGATCTTCATCCATAGTAGAACCAAGTGAACCTTCATAATCATCCTCTTGAATAATCTCTCTATTACAAGGAAATGAGTGAAATTATGCCATAAGTGGTTGTAAACACTAGATCCAGTAATAACATTGCATCTAATTGAGCCGTGAATAATCGGTTTATTTATGAAAAAAAAATTGGAAGAAGAAGATTAAAGATGAGATTTGTGAGATAGGTAGAGTGATTTAATTTATTTCTTTGAATCGTAAAGAGACAAAGAGAGAGATGAGTGCTTTTAGATTAATATTAATTAAACTTAAAAATAGGTGGAGTGTTAGGAGTCTTATGAAGAGGAAATATATACTTATGAAGTGTTATAAAGAGATGGAGTGTTAGAGAGTCAAATTGTGTGTGTCAATAGCAATTTTCTAAAAATCATAAATCGGACCTAGATCGGCAAGGTGGGGATTGGGGATTTTTGGAGAAATCGAGAAAAAATCGGGGATTAATCGGAAAAACCATAATTTAAAAAATTGGGAATTAAATAATATAATAACATTTTCATTCCCACAAATAATTTCTAAAATAACATCAATTTCCCATAAAAAAAAAAGTCCATATCCACAAGGCCTTAAATAATATGTTGAGCAACACAAAGCACAAGTAACAACTAGGAAGTTCAAACTAAATAAACACGTTCAAAAGTAATCCAATAAAATCTTAAAGAACAACATAAAGTACAAATAATAAGTTCAAACTAAATTAAGCACGTGTTTGTGATTTGTGAGTTAGGGCATTTAATGTTATGGAATATGTACAAAATGTAAAGGGGGAAAAAAAAGCCCTCCAAAATGACGTCATTTTATTAAGTTTTGTTTTGTTTTCTAATTATTATTAACTCCCCAATTTTATCCGATTTTCCCCGATTTGTGCCGATTTTCATCCGATTTTTGAGACACCCTATTTTTGAGAATCGATTTATGGAAATTCGATCGGATACATGGTTCAAAGTATCGGTCGAAACTGATCCGAGATGGCCGATATCGAGTTAGAATAGGGGGTGCCGAACCGCTATTATAACCCGATACGATTAAAATTGCGGTATTTCGAAATATCACCGATATTTTACCGAAATCACGCCGAGTTGTCGATATTTCGCCGATATTGAATAATTGAATAAAGTGACTAAAATTTGAAAGAAAAAAAAAAGTTACTCCATTTTGACTTTAGAGACTTGAAGTGTAAATTAGTATTTATTGAAAAAAAATGTTGATATTGTTCTAAAATAATTTGTTAATCTTTATTTAATTAAATTGATAACTATTAAAAAATGTTAATTTATTCAATTATTCCAAAGTAATTTATTACTTTTTATTTAATTAAATAGGCTTAATAACCTTATTCCTTAAAAAAAAGATGATAAGAAGGAAGAAAAGAAAGAAGAAAAATAAACGGAAAAGAAAAAAAATAAAACAAAAGAAGAAAAAAAAGAAAAAAAGAAAAAGAATGAAGAAAATACCAAAAGCCTGCTATAGTGCCATGGCTCGTTGGAAAACTAGTAAGATTCTTGTCTATATTACATTATTACTAGTAGACAAATGATGAAAAGAAAGACTAATGAAGTAGGGGTTGAAAAACAAAAGAATAAGGTCACGAGAGTTATTTCCAAATGCATATTCTTAAAAGATAGCTATCTCTTTCTTTCCTTCTTTTTTCATATGCTATGCCTAACTGCCTCCAAATTATTTCTACACTTCTCTCCTTTTTTTCATATGTTCTGCCTCTGAATTGTTTCTACGCTTCTCTCCCTTTTTTCATAAGCTCTACCTCCAAGTATGTCTTTCTTTCCTTCTTTTTTTTTTTTCTATACAACATATACAAATTTAAATACAATATATATATATAGATGATGGTAGATACATCTCTAATACTATACTTTTTTGTTGTGTTTAGGGATAATAATTTATCAAATATTGTTATATTAAATATATATACGATGATTAATATGAAAAAACACTTTATGTATTTGCTAATTTTTTTTCCAATGTAAGTGCTCTTTATATTAATATGATAAAATACTTTATGATTAAGATATAGATATTAAAATATTTAAAAAATGATACCTCATATTAAGAATTAGGTCGAATTTAGAATCATAGGAATGGAATTAAAAAAAATAGTAATAATAAATTGCTTGTTCTTTTGTAGAATAGCTCCAAAAACTAATTTATGTTGTAAACATGAGAAAGAACTTGTTAAATGGGATAAATGAAAAGTAGTGCGCAATTAATATCAAAAAATTATTTCTAGTTGTATCACCATATTCAAGGAACATATAGCATGTATACCAAGGAATGTTCTTGCTAATTATTTTTTTTTAATGTAAGTGCTCTTTATATTAATATGATAAAATACTTTATGATTAATATATAGATATTTATTTATATATAGATATTAAAATATTTAAAAAATGATACCTCATATTAAGAATTAGGTTGGATTTAGAATCATAGGAATGAAATAAAAAAAAATAGTAATAATAAATTGCTTGTTCTTTTGTAGAATAGCTCCAAAAACTAATTTATGTTGTAAATATGAGAAAGAACTTGTTAAAGGGGATAAATGAAAAGTAGTGCGCAATTAATATCAAAAAATTATTTCTAGTGGTATCACCATATTCAAAGAACATATAGCATGTATACAAAGGAATGTTCTTGCTATTTTTTTTAATGTAAGTGCTCTTTATATTAATATGATAAAATACTTTATGATTAATATATATATATATATATATATTTATATATAGATATTAAAATATTTAAAAGGTCATACGTCATATTAAGAATTATGTTGGATTTAAAATCATAAAAATGAAATAAAAAATATAGTTTTAATAAATTGTTTGTTTGTTTTTTGTAGAGTGGCTCCAAAAACTGATTTAGGTTGGAAACATGGGAAAGAACTTGTTAAAGGGGATAAAAGAAAAGTGGTGTGCAATTACTGTCAGAAAATTATTTCTGGTGGTATCATCAGATTCAAGGAACATATAGCATGTATACCAGGGAATGTTGAAGCATGTCCTTGTGCACCTGAAGAAGTAACAAGTATGATGAGAGAGCTTCTAACTAAAGGTTTAAAACAAAGAGCTTTAGAAAAAAGGAAAAAAGAAAAACTAAGAGCTAATTTGCGCGGTGAAGATTTTTATAATATAAATGCTATTGGAGATGATGATGATAAGGAAGATATAGAAGGAATGAATTATCTTGAAAGATCGCATCTAAAAAAAGTAATAAAAGAAAGTAGGCAGATGGCGCATTTAGCAGAAGAGGAACAGAGACATTCTGTTTCAGGATCACAACCATCTATTTCTGGGACTAAGCGGCCACAAATGTCGAGAGCTTGGTCAGTTAAGGAAGGAGTCAATATGCCATCAACTGGAATTGATTCACAGATGTTCAGGCCTAAAAAAGCTTATCAGAAAACGCTGAAGGGAATGTTCTTTGCTGATGGCGTAAAGAAAGTACGAAAGGCCATAAGCAAATTTTTTCACTTCAATGCAATTCCATTCAATGCAGCTGATAGTGGACCTTATTATTAAACAATGATTGATACAATTGTTGAGGTTGGCCCAGGGATTAAAGGTCCTTCCGATTATCAAATTGGTGGTGTGTACTTAGATGAGAAGGTACAGGAGACTGAGACCTATATCAGCACGCTTAAGGAAAAATGGCCAGAATATGGTTGCACTATTATGTGTGATGGGTGGAGTTCAAGAACAAAGAAGCCAATCATTAACTTCATGATTTATTCAGACCGGAACATGATATACCACACCTTAGTAGACACAACAAATAAAATCAAGAATGCGAATTATATCTTTTCACTTATGGATAAAGTGGTGGAAGAAGTTGGGGAGAGTAATGTTGTACAAGTCGTAACTGACAACGAGCCTAACTTTAAAGCAGCTGGCAAATTGTTATTGGGCAAGAGAAAGCATTTATTTTGGTCCCCCTGTGCTGCTCATTGTTTAGATTTAATGCTTGAAGACATAGGCAACATGAAGTCCATTAAATCTACGTTGAATGAAGCCAAGTCGATCACGTCTTTCATTTATAATAGTCAAAAAGTTGTGAATCTAATGAAGCAGTATACCAATGATAGATAGTTGTTAAGACCGGGCATTACAAGATTTGCAACTGAATATATTGCCCTTGAAAGTCTTATACGGCATCAAATTGAATTAAAGCGGATGTGCACAACAACTTAATGGGTTGAATTCAATCGAGAAAAGAATCGAAGGGGAGTAGCATCAAAGATCGCCGACTTAATTTTAACCGATCGATTTTGGCAACGAGCGGCTGAAGTTATGTTGGTCATGGAACCATTGGTGCTGCTTTTGAAGGTGGTTGATCAAGATAAAAAGCCTACACTTTCTGTTATATACCAAGGAATGACTATGGTTAAACTTAGCATAAAAGATAACGTTAGCAATTGGAAAAAGTATTGGAATGTAATTGAAGATAGATGGGATCGTCAATTACATGCACACTTACATGCAGCAGGTACTTCCATTTTTAAGTTTAAATACTTTTATATGTTTAATAAAATTTATAATTACTAACATATACTTATTTTATCTTATTGCAGCATATTTTTTGAATCCAATGTTTCAATATGAAGGCAACATTTCAAATGACGAAGAAGTAAGAACAGGAATAAAAGAGGCTATCAAAAGATTGGAACCTGACTTGGAAAAACAAGTGCAAGCAATGAATGAGATCAGACAATTTGTTAATCATAATGGAGTGTTTGGATCAGTTCTTACAAAAAAAAGCAGTGAAAAGTTCTCTTCCTGGTATTACTATCTAAATTATCTTTTTAAATTAAACATAATATTATAAACATATGCAATGTGATAATAGTAATACTAATATATATTTTCTTACTTATACTTATTTTTATGTAGCTGAGTGGTGGTATAACTATGGTGAATCGGCTCCTAACCTCAGGCGCATTACCATAAGAATCCTAAGTCAAACATGTTCATCTTTTGGTTGTGAAAGAAATTGGAACATGTGGTCAATAATCCATGCAAAACTTCGCAATCGATTAGCAATGACAAAGTTGCATAAATTAGTGTATGTGCACTATAATATGCGCCTTAAAGTTAGAAATTTGATGTACATGAGTGATGCAGACGATTATTATAACCCAGTCGATCTAAAAAACATATTTGATGATGGTGATATATTAGATGAGTGGCTAAGGGAGAATAAGGTAGGGGTTTTAGAATCTGATGATTTAGCATGGTTGGATGAGGGTATTCAAAAGAGCGAAGAAAAGATGGAGGGTGGTCTCCGTCGTAAGCAACCTCACAAACTTACCGTTTTCTCCAGTGACGACAATGATGACAACGGAGGGGATGATGATGATGATGATGATGCTAATACTGATGGTGGAGGTGGGCTAGGTAGTGGTGCTATACGAGGTACTAATAGTGATAGTAGAGGTGGTGCTTACAATCCTGATACTGATAACCAACATGATGGTGGTATGTCATGGTGTGGAGATGATAATTATTATGCCACACAAGACACAGACCACGGATATCGACCTGGAATAAGTGAGCAGCGTAGGCATCTAGCAGATTTAACTAGGTTCCCTTGTTATGATGAGTATTCTAGTGGCTATGATTCTCATTCACAAAGCTATCGGCGCATTGATGATCAACTACAGAGCTTGAACTTAGGCCAATACTATTCCGGTGGACATGGATACGACAATGATTATGATAGTCGTAGATATATCATATCCGGAGGTGGAATATCTAGTTATGGTTTTGGCACTGGTTATGGAGGTTATGCACAAGATTATGCTAGTAGTGGGGGATCAAATAATACTATTGCTGCTCGTGGTGGTTATTATGGAAGTGGTCCTGGAACGTATCATGATGAATCTTCAAGTAGCAACGATTATCGGAGATTTGGGTACTATCATCATGATGGTCAATCAAATTTTTCTGATTGTGGATCATCTAGCCATTCATCTTATCCTTATGGGTCATCTGGCCATTCATCTTATCCTTATGGGTCATCTGGCCATTCATCTCATCCTTACTCCACAACTGCTAATTCCCAACCTCCTTTATATCCCCATTCCTCATCACTAGAGTTCTTGAGGAATGATGATAATTATAATTTATATCATTATTCTAGGCCTAATTGAACTTATATTTAAGATATTTGTACTTTATAAGATTGTATTGTTATATATTTATTAAATTATGATGTAATATTATATTATCAAGTGTGACAAATGATGGTATTTTGATGTAAAATATGTAATTTGTATTAGATAATGTTAATATGCTTATCTAATTGATCCATCTTATTAATTTTATACTTTAAAATTTTTTTATATTTTTTTTGCAATTTTTTAGGCTTTTTAAGTAATAAATTGATTCATATCGCCAAAGCCGAAACTGAAACTGATACCGATATCCGAGTTGAAAATTGAGTGCCCAAGTTACGCACCGAAACCGCGACTTTGAACCATGATCGGATAACTCCCGATTTTCGTTTTTTGGTCGATTTATCGGCAAAAAATCCCGATTTTTAGAACATTGGTCAATGGTAACCCCTTAAAAAAATTGTAATGTGAACAAAGTCAAAGATAGAGAAAATCCAAATACACCCACATAAAACAAGAAAAAGGGATTCCACCGGTCTCTCTAATTGTTGGGCCGCTAAATATTATAATAAATTAAAATATTAAATAAGTTTTATGAGTGTACGATCGTTCAACTATCGGGGGTGAAACCAAATCAACTTTAGCATAAAATTTATCAGAAAATTCAAAGAAAATTCTTATATTGAAATAATAAAAATATACGGAATTTTTTTATTATTAAAACAACTTAACTTAACACGAACTTAACTTTCTCATTCAAACAATTATATCTGCAAAACTCTTGAGCTACGTTCATAAAACGAACACATCCGAGGAATATTGAAACAACTTGGGTTAGGATATTGAATATACTAATATGAGACATTTCTATACTACTAACTATATACACATACCTATCACAAATAGTTATCATACGCCACTGACAATACATGTAATTTTGACTTACCATGACAAAAGGATAGTTTCTTGATGGATTAATTACATTTTAGTATAATATACTGGCTCCCAAATTTCATTTGATACAATATACTTTTTTTGTCCGACTATTAACTTTTAGTGTCCTTTTACCAAAAAACAATATTTTTCATTTTAAAAACATTAAACCATATTCGCAAATAGTTTATTGATCATTAAATAAGAATGACGATATATATCGCCTAAGTAACATTTACTTGTGTATGCTCACCCTGCATAAATGTTAGTAGAGCATACAGTCCTATAAATGAATGATTAGTGAAAACACTCAAAATAACTATAGAAATACAATAGTAAAAAATAGTATGAGACAGTAGTAAATGACATTTTTTGTAAAAACTCAAAACACGAAAAGATGCAGAATAGCGTTTTACATGTCACTCTCTTATGGATTGGAAAATTAAGCACATTAAGTAATATAAAACAGTGATTAACACACAGCACAATAAATATTGAGATAGTAAAACTTTAATTGATATACTTGAACACCTAAATGACCAAATATCGAAAAACTCAAAGAGCAAAAGATGCTCGGAATACAATTTTACTTGTGATTATAAAGTTTCAAAATTTTATGAACGCATTTACTATTTTTAAAATGTCCAAACTATTCTGAAATTAATAAAAACTCAAAAACTAAGAAAGAAAATTATCATTGTGCACCAAGTCCACTCTTTCTACCACAATTGCACCTCCATGCGCCAAACATGCTTATCCGTATACCCTTCTTATACACTAGCCACTACTCCAAGAGCCACCGGCTCCGAATGGGGTATCGTTTATAAATGTGCCTTATAACAAATAGATATGCCGTATAAGTCTAAGAAATCACTATTTGGCTTTATTTTTCAAATACTTCTCATTATATATTTAATTGTAACGACCCTAAATATATATATCGCATCAGTAATGTAAGGGAAAGTCCTTGGTATATATATGGGAACAATGAATCTAACTTACAACTTGCGATAGCAATTTTGGGGGAAAACTCGGGTTGTTACATTAATGGAAAAAAAATACCACTATTCGGTATACAATTCAAATTAACCTAGTCCACAAGGCCAAAAGTAGTTTCTCTTTAAAAAATGTGTGATACAAAATTCTATCACAAAAGGGTTGTGAAAAGTGACTTGGATTTTTATAAAATTATAGTGCCTTTCAATTATCAAGGTATGGATATAATATTTGTGTCTCAAATGGTTCTTCAATTTCCATTATTCAAATACCAATATAGTGAAGTTCTCCAATTGCCATAAAGTGTACCCACAATTTAAGGTCTCGTACACTTTTTCTCATAATATATCAAACTCTCAAGCTTTAAGAGAAAATATAAAAAGTATGAAAATTAATTAGTACACCAAAATAAAAATTTGGTTTTATTGGTGCTAAAAACTAGAAGGGTATTTTAGTTCACACAATCAATGGTTCTGTCAAATGATTGGAGCAATAAATATGACGAATCTAAGAGAGCCAAAGATTTATAGAGGAGGTTGGCCTCGTATGAACATACGGGTTAGTCCTCCTCTGTGGAATAGAGCTAGGAGCTAGATTTGTCTTATATTGATGATAAACAACCAATTTATACAAACTCACAAAAGTCTCTCTAACTAAGTTAACCTCACAATATTACAATATAAGTGGGCTCGGGCTATGCTAACGCTCAACTACTAGGTGCTTTGATCTCTCGTCTCCCTTGGCCCTTTGCTATTGAATGCTGGATTCCATCTTGTTCTTAAAGTAAATGCTTATCCTAGGTACATGGAGATTATTCTATAGTGTTCTTGTTAGAGAATTGATTGCCTAGAGTAAATGCTGGATTCTCCTTTTATATATATGATAGAAAGAAGATGTGTGGCAAAGCTCTGTGTGCATGTCTGAGACCATGCCTTGATCATCACTAATTCTGACCTTATTTTTCCATGAATTCCAGTGCCTTAAATGCAGTTAGTATGCATTTAATAAAGGTGAGGAACGTTTTGTGCTTTCTGCAGGGCAGGTGGCAGTCGCCCTTGCTGTCTGTCAGCTACTCTGTCAAAACGGTCAGGCGAGAGAGCTCCAGAGCTCGTCTAAAGAGCTTTGAGCTCTAAGTCCCATGATTTAGATTGCGAAATCGATCCCTGATAAGGCATCCAATTGCTGATAAGCTCCGCCTTCCCTGTTATACTCGGATGGACCTCCTCAGAGCTCCTCTCGCCTCATTAGGACAGGTTGTTGACATGGGCGGCCACATGTCAGCTCGTGGTTGGTTGGATAAATTGGATTATTAATTTATACCATCTTAGCTACAAAACGAAACATATACCCCTTTCGATAATTCAACATGGTTCCATTGTTATCTCAATTCAAGGAATACACAAATAAAATATATTTGCGCTAGGGTTTTTATCAATTGATAAAGATTGACTCACCTTATTGAAAAACACAAAGAGGCAATAGACAATCGGCGCGTGAAACCCTAGGTGCCAAACCCTTGCTTCTTCTTCTTCCTTCTCTTTTCTTATGTTCATCTCTCTCTCTCTCCCATTCTTTCTTTCTATGGCCAATTAGAATGAGAAGGAAAGAGTTTTAAGACACCCCCTCTCTTATAAAGTTATCCCCCTTATTTTTTTTTGAAATAAACTCTCTTATTTTATAAAAATAAGGAAATCCAATTCACCATTTTTTTCAAAATTAAATAATTATCAAACTTAAATAAAATTACATAAAAACAAATTTACTATTCCAATATTTAATATGAAAAAAGTCAATTAATGATATTAGAAAATTATAGAATTTAAAATACTATAAATATTGATACATAACGCATTAAAATAAAATTAGTTAACTCGCTTGCATTATAAAATATGAGTCAAAATGTTATAATTTTCACAAAATAAAATATTAAATAAAACGGGGGTCATCACACAAAACTACCCCCATGTTGACAAATAAAAATGCATTAATGTATTCATCAATACCCCCAAAATGTTTTCCAACGGCAAGATAATACAACGCCATACCCTACCATAAACCATCAAATCTTCAATCAAACCACTGGCGCCAATTGTTAGAGTCTTCGCCAGCATCTGCATCTGGATCTGGTATATTGGGATAAAGGAGAAAAATACCGTGGTATGCAACATTGTCGTTACTGTCACCATCAGACCAATTCCTTAATCTCACATTCCACGATGCAATGAAATCTTCGTTGTGTATGTGGCACAATGTGAGTGATATATGGCATTTTACTATATATATATATATATATATATACTAGGGTATACTCGTGCCGTCTGACACTATAAAAAGAATAAAAATTAATAATCAGATAAAATATAATTACGTAAAAAAATATAAGAATTAAAGATGTGTATAGCTGTATATTACTTGGGGATGAAAATAGATAAGGGATCACAAAAATAAAACATGTCCAACTAAAAATATAGTCGTCCTCACCCAAGACATGTCTTATTAGTCCAATTTGACCTGAAATCGCCTCGATCCTTTTATAATATAATGATGTTATAAGTGTATTTAAAAAAAAAAATATATTATATTCAAAGCAGATCGAATTGTAATATAAAAAATTTCTCGCCCTGAAATTGCCTCGACCATTTTATATGGTAATGGCTTTATGATTGTATTTAAAAGAAAAAAAATATTATATTTGAGGTAGTCATACCCTAATATAAAAAATTCTGCCCATTTTACTCTATTCGGATTGAAACATATTCGATTGGGATATTTTATTATTTTTAATTTTATTTCAATATCTTTTATTTATTGTGTAATATTTTCAAAAAGTAATGAGTTATAAATACGTTAAGTATACCATTATAGTTGTAATATTTTATAAGTTTTTTTGAATTTTTTTTATACATAATTTAATAATCATAATGGATCTTGTTTTGTAGATCTTGATGAATATATTTCAAAAATATAAATTTTATTAAAGTTGGATTTGTAAATTTAAAGTTATGGCATTTGAAAGTTTATTAAAAATTTGATGAGAGAGAAATGTTATAGAAAAGTAGAGAGATGTAAGAGTTATATTTGTGTGTAGGTTTAGTGTGTGAGTAAATGTTGAGTTGATTTGACATCTTATTGTTAGTATAAAAGTGATCTAATGGTCCAAAAGTGTTAACACCATTACAAATTAATATGAGACATTGAATTGATTTATTATTTTATCACAAAAATCCTTATTTTATAATATAGATATATAATATAATTTACTATTATCAGAAATCAAATCATCGCTTTTAAGCATTCTACGGTTAGTTTATCACCAAACCATCTTTTACTTATGTTAATAGTTTTATAAAATTATATATATATATATATACAAGTAGCACACATATTACGTATAAATAAAATAACTCTATTATTTCATCAATCAAACCGAAAGGAAAAAAAGAGTTTGAACAAGTGAACTAGCATAGTTGAGATAGACACCCACTCGAATGGGAAGTGATCCTAGATCTGAGTCTCACTAGAAATTTGAAAATAGTTTTCATTATTTATGGTTAAAGGTGAAAGTCTCATTATTTCGAGCAAAAACGGTATAGAAAAGAAAATCTCAATCTAACTACATACTAGAGAGAATTTTACTGTGCTAGATTTATAACAAAGCTTGAAAGACAAATTTATTAAAAAAAATACTCAATTAAGTATATTTTTATGTGTTTTTTAATATGTGATTTTATTTAAATTTTAAAATTATTTTTTTAAAAAAAAATTAGTGATTTTTTAAGTGAAGTTAAAAAAAAAAAGTGCTTTGTTGAATAATGTGCCTTGATCCACGTGAAGCATGACCTGCTATGTGTTTTGTTGTCTCCATGTGTTTATTTACTTTTAGTTGTAAGAATTGCTTTTGATTAAAGTAATACATAAATATATGTATATATATATTCCTCGTTTCCTCTTTGATTAAGCACCGTTGGATGAGTCTAAATGTGGTCATCTATCGTACACATATACATATAGCTTTTTTCTTTCTCTTGTCCTAGATAGAACACAGCCACAGCTATCACAAAGTGTGCTTTAGATTTTTCATTCTCTCTCTCTCTCTCTCTCTCTCTCTCGTTTCTTTCTCCCTCTAAATCGCTTAATGAATACATGTTCTTAGGCTTATTTTCTATCTTAATCTAGAGATTAGTGTGATTTTTTTTGGTTGAATATCTTCTCTTACCATGAGAGAGAAATTTGGTTTGTTTTTTGAGTAATTTTGTTGAGCCGATCGTGATTCTTTGAGAGTTGTAAGTTCCGAATATATTGTGTATTCACTCGATTGTGCGTTGGGAAAAGCTTTGTTGATTTCGGATCTATTTGTACTCGGTAGTGCTGTTCTTGGTGGTATTACACTCGGATTTTTAGATCTGTTTTGCTATGTTTCTCTTCTTAAATCCGGTACTATCTCTTCAATACTATTCTTGTTATTTTGTTCTTATAATCTGCACCGAAATATGTTCGTAAGTTGCCAAAAACGCTGCTGTGTGAATCTAGTCTTATATCTGAAATATAGTGTTGTATATCTGATTTTGGTACTATATAAATCTGAATATTTTTGATCAAAATCTGCCATAGATCTTCATTGTTCCTGCGTGAATCTATTATTATTAATTTGTTGATATTGCTGTCTTAGAATATGCTACATAGTGTTTGTTTTTGGTACTGCTATTGCTGTTGATTTACTGCATAAACACTGTTTTTAATTGACTAAAAACATGCTGCTATCTTTGCTAGTTTACTGCTGCGTATAAACTGTTCTAGTATATGTGATATTGCTGGAAATTTGTTGTCTAGAAACAATTTATATAAATCTGATATTGCTGAGTGTGTTTGCTGAATCTGGTGTTGAAAAATATCTTTCATATTGAAGTATTAAGTATGCTACTGTGTTTTTTCTCTTGAATCTGTTGAGCATCATTTGTGTGTCAAGCGACTTATATCCCAGGTTGTATGTTTGAAGAGACTAGCTGAAGGAATTTAGTGCTTCTTCTTCGTTGGTAATTTTTGTACTCTTTATTTCATATAGTAGATTTAGGTTGTAAGTATGGGAGTCTTGGATTTTTTTCTATCCCCCAGGTGGATAGGTTTTTACCACGTAAATATTGTGTTCTCGTGTGGTTGCTCTCGATTTTGTTTATTCGGCATATTTACTTCAAAACAACATTAGCAGGCCTTTTATAAATAATCAAGTAAACAAACTTTTTCTTTAAAATGTTTAAACATCTTGTTTGAGCCAATTTTAGAAAAATCGGATAGCGTTTTTACGAGAGGAAGAGATTTAAATCTTCTTCTTTTTTTTTTAACGAAAAAAATGAAGAAGAGAATGTTTGTCAGTTAACCGATTAGAGAAGAGAGAGAAGAGAAAGTGAGTTTTCAGACTTTCTTTCACTTCTCTATTAGAATTATTTTGGACTAATTAACCATTGCATTTTTGTTTGGAGTTTGCGTATGTGTTGGAAGTGAGATTGTGGATCCTATATTATTTGAATTTTTAAATGAAATATAATTTTTCTTTGTGTTAAATTTTCCACGGGGTTGAATTTTAAATGCAATTTCAATCCATCGTAACAAGAGAAAAATAGGAATAGTCCTTAGTGAAATAATTTTTGCCAAATGTGGATTATATAGAAGACCAAGAACAAGGCCTATCACAAGAATATCCCATTTAGGTATCATTGATAAAGAGGCAGATTTTCATTACTTTAGCATAATTCCTATAATTTTACTATGCTTAATTATTGTATTAAAAAATTGTCACTAAATAATTTTACTGGTTATTAGCAACAAAATTATTTTGTATTAAATGTTCCTATTCCATGGTAAATGGTTTTAATAAACTCACTCTACTTATAAGTTAACTTAAACTTCTTTTATAAAGATTAACGGAGTAAGAAACAATTTCTCTCAAATTTAAATGGGAATTGAATTTTAGTGTTACCTTAAATAAATTCCTTGTTTCATATAAGCGGAAGCAGCACTGTCCTGAATCTGGCAGAATTGCTCTATATGGTTTGGAAGCCTTTTCTATGGTTTCCCTAATATGGGAAATAGAAAAAAGTTGCAGCTACGTCAGATTTTTGCACGAAATATCACAACACAAATCTAATTTTTTTTGTACCAAGACATTTCTATTCATAAATATGAACATTTATAGGAGGGAGAGGTACACAATACATTTCATATTCATAGCACAATCTTCCTTAAATATAGCATATAAGACAAAAATTTGATAAAAAAAATTATTTCAAAAAGCACAACCATTTTTAACTCAAATCTTACAAAAGGGTTTACAACACGTAAGCATACACTAGTGCAAATGCTGTCAAGATTTCAATATATCTTGTTTCCTATGCTCGGGAGTTTGCTATAAAAATGGATGCAAATGCTTATGGATTAGTGAATATTGCTACTACACCATTGGCAAAGTTGCGCAAATATGCCAACTTGATAACAGCATCTTTTGTAATTTGGAAAATATAATGAGCTAGTATTGTTAAGAAGAGGGCACATATGAAAAATATGAACCAGAAAGGGTTGTAGGGGAGAAACACCGATACAAGGGAGGCAGGAGTGAGAATTCCAGAGAAGACAAGCGCGTGGTTAAAGATTAGTTGACAACATGTAATGCCTTTGGCCTTCACTATCATCCTCAGAATTACCACGAATGCATAGAGGCATAATGATATCAAAGAAGTTATCATGTTGACATTATGAGTCTCAAAAGCAGTGGGAGATTCAAGATACTTCAATTGGATGAACCCAATCACTAATCCGATGAAGGCGAGGTTTGCAACAAGCAAGGAAAGACTCAGAGCAGTTTTTTCTCCCCTAATTAAAACAATTATTAATCAAAATCAGTTTGAAACAAACAAAAAAAAATTGAGAATATAAAAAAATACAGTACACAAGCTAAAAATTGAAATTAGGTCAATCTCACGGGAACACATTTGCATACAACTGAAAATTAGTTCATTAATTGAAAGGTAATTACATTGTGGCTTTAAGGCAACTCTGACATGGGGCTTATTATGCTTGTGAGTGAAGAAAATGATATATACAAGTGTTGACGCTTGTATAAAAAGAAAAATGAAAAAAAAAAATATGTTGCCGAAAAGGGAAAAAGTAGCCCAAATAAAAGAGAACCAAAAATGGCCGAAATATATACGAAATAAATCAATAAAGATAATTCAATTTATGTTTCTCTATCAACTATATAAGTTTAAAACAGTTCAACACGAATCTAAGATAAAGATGACACTACAACACAGTCATCAAACTCCTTGTTTAATCGAGCAAGCTTTAAAGATCAATTTTTTATTTTTATTTTTATTAGTTTAATGAAAAAACATTTAAAGAAAGAAAAAAAAGGCAGTAAAAATCAGGGTCAGAAGCGGTGGGAGATTCCAAATCTTATAACAGCCACTAGAAATTCATTTCACCGAGCACATGAATGAATGCATACTTTTTACCTAGTACTGCCAAAACAAACTTAAAAAAAAAAAATAATCATAAAAGCTAGTACATACCGATTCATTTAGAGAGGGTTTCCATTAATATGAACAGACAGAATACATGAATAAATAATAACGCTATGTTTAATAATAACATAATAATAAAAAAAAAAATACTTAATTTGTATTTGGATTTTTCTTTTCTTTTATTTTGAGTAAATTATATCAATGGCCACTAAATTATTAAGTTGTTTCAATTTACCCACTGAACTAGTCAATTGTTTCAATTTACCCACTTAATTATTAATTGTTTTAATTTATCAACTAAACTATTCAGTTGTTTCGATTTACCCACTATATTATTAATTATTTTGATTTACTCACTATATTATACATCATCTTTCCGCAACAAAACACCAATTTCCTCTAATAATTTCTACCAAAATGAAAACACACAAGGTATAAAACAGAGCAACTTAACCTATTTTATGACAAATGACCACAATAAACTTAAATGTTAATAGAATTGGATATTTGTGGTTTCACATGGGAGGGAAAATTGGTCCTCCAGCACTCTAAATGTGAACCACACGTCCAATTTTATCAAGTTTTTCCAACATATTCTAACAAGATTAATGGGTAAAGTGAAACAAATATATAGATAAGCATGTAAATAAAAATAATTAATAGTTTAGTGAGTAGAACCAAACAACATAATAATTTAATAAATAAATCAAAACAATTAATAATTTAATAAATAAATCAAAATAACTGCATAGTTGAATGGGTAAATTAAAATAATTAATAATTTAGTGATTAAATTGAAATTGGGTCCGCGTGTTTTTGGGTGAAGCGCGTGCATTAGGGATTGGGCTCCTGTAGAGTGGAGCAAGAAAGAGCCAGTGGTACTAGCTAGCTACTCTGTTATTGTGCACCTCATGTAAGTGCGATATATATATATATATATTCTCAAAACAGAGCCGACCTATGCACCATTATCGTCTCGCCGACGGAAAATCTATTTCTCCGGCAACCACTTCCGAAAACCCAATTTTCGCCGGAGAGAAGACACACACCTGACACCCCCGCGCATACATATGTACATATACAGTTTATTTCTCAGCGCACAGATGCGTACAATTTCCGCAAATTTCCACCGGCCGCCACTCTCAATTAACTATGGTTGGTCTTTGAGTTTAAATTAAAAGAAACAAATGGAAAAGAAAGCGTACAATATTTTAGTCGATCTCTCTCTACAGTGCAACGCCTTTTCTCTCTCTCTACGGAAAGACTCAGAGCAAACCGGAACTCCCTTTCGATTTACCCATTTTGGAGCGTTCTCCATTAGAAAGCTAATCGCAATCACCTGAAGACCATTAACAACACAAAGTTAATCATCGTCATCATCACCGGACAGAAAATAAGACAACACAATCTAAATATTATATTATAGCTTTCAGCTAAAGAGACTAGCCCCCATTTCCTTTTTACTTTGACAAAAACTCAAGTGATCGAATATAAAACCCACCCATATATAGGACCCTACAAGGGGTTCACAATCTAAAACAAATTGAAGCCCACCCAATGAGACCCTAAACCTTTTTGGTAATTCAACTCAATTTGATAATCTGATTGAACATTGGATTCATCAAAATCAGAACCATTATAATAATGAGAAAATGAGGTAAAAAAAAAAGGCGTTCAAAAAGTCTAAATAATCACTTTAAGAGATGTATAATCAAGCAAAACTGAAACTAGACCACAAACCATTTTCAATAAAATCCATATGTTCTTCTCCATTGCAAAACTCAAAATTATAACAAGAAATCCAATATTCAAAATAAATAAGATCTGGAAAGCTTACAAATTAATGGAGAAAGCTCCAAAATCGGTAGAGAGAGAAAGCTCCAAAATCGGTAGATCGAAAGGGAGATCCAGTTTGCTCTGTGTTTCCGTAGAGAGAGACTAAACAGGAGAGAGAGAGAAATGGCGTTTCACTGTAGAGAGAGACTAAACAGCTTTCTTTTCCTTTTGAGAGTTGGGCCCGGTGGAAATTTGCGGAAAGAATAAACTGTATATATATAAAGTAATATAGAGATACAAAGAATCTGGATTACTGGCAATAGCCGCTGGAGAGATATTGCTCAGAGATATATGAGACCAATATATATATATAGAGAGAGAGAGAGATTGTGTGTTGGAAAATGGAGAAAAACTAATAAGTACACTGTATAACTAACCTCATAAAATCATTTTGAAGTTGAAAGGGTTTTGCACCAGTGTCTTCACCACCACCATTCTCTAGATCCGTCATCTCTCTCTTTTTTTCAAGAGCGCTTCAAGAGCTGCGCAGAAGAGGAAGAAAAGAAAGCCTGTGTACAAGAATATAAGCCTGTACACGAATATTTTTCAAGAGCGCTTTAACGCGTCAAGATCATAGAGAAATTTTTATTTTTTTTTTTTACCAGATTAAGTGACTTTGGTGAAAGAGAGAGATGACGGATCTAGAGAGTTTGTTCTTGGGAGAATGAGAGCTCGGACCCCCCTCTCGTATATATAGGTGATAGTGATTGATCTCAGCCCTTCATTTTAGCTTGCCATCTCAGCCCTTCATTTTAGCTTGCCACCCTGTCAAACCTTCGTCCTTTCGCCATTAGCGCGTTTCGCAATCACCAACCCTTCACTTTATCACTTACGGGCTACGGCTCTCTCTTCCACCGCACTGTTAAATTAAAAACGGTGTTATTTTATACTAATATATATTTGGTATTATTTTTATTTTTATTATCACTTTTATTAATTTTCTTTTACTCATTTTAATATATATAAATTAATAATTAATTATATTTAACCATTAATTATTAATCTTCTTCCTCTTTCTCCTCCTTCTTCTTCTTGTCAACAATGGTTTCTAAAATTTTACATTCATTTAATTCTTAATGCAACACAAACTAATTATAATTAGTCATTAATTCTTCTTTTTCTCAACAATGGTTTTAAATTTTTGCATATATCTACTCATTGGCCCCTTGCAACCGTGGCCTCCTCGTATCATATTTTAGCTCTCGAGACCTTACATCGAACTCTAACAACAGAGTATTGAGAATAATTTCGATTCCCTGTGACCGGGGTTCATCCACTTCCTTAATCCCTCACAACTGAAATATTCTGGATTATATTTTTAACTCTCGGGACCTTACATCGGTCCCTGACAACCAAGTATTTTGGATAATTTCGGTTTTCTAGGACCGAAATTCATCAAATTGATCGGTCTCCTAGGACCAAAGTTGTCTGGAATATAATCAAATTATACATTCAGTTACCGAAAATCGAATAATTGCTCCACCTTTGGTTTTCCGTAGCCGAAGTAACATGTTCTGATACTCTAATTCGTTTTGTTGGTACAATTTTTTTTTTATATTAACTAAAGAAAATAAACATTAAACATAATAAAAACAAACATATCTCTCCTTCATTAGGTTTTGCTACCTTGATAATTCTTGATTCGCTGTTCTCTACCATTCTCTACGACTTAAGATATTTTTGTATGACATTAATAGAGATTTTTGGTATTTTTGTGAGTTACTTTTGAATTTTTGTTAGCTTTTGAAATGAATTGAATTATATAGTTAGAGATGCTCTAAGTATTAAATATATATATATATATATATTATTAATTTCAAAAAATCTAAATTTTAAATTAATTATCAAATGATAAGATGCTACAATTTAAAAAAAAAAAAGCTTATGTACAGCAAAAAGGAAAAATAAAAATACTTAAGAATGGTGAATCTTTCAAAAAAAAAATTAAAATTTTGATGAATATTTTTAGAATTTTTTATAAGCTCATTTATTTCACATAATTTTATAAAAAATATATTTTTTTTAAAAGTACCAAATAAATCTCAAAAATTTATAATATATCGTTTGTATAAGTATTCTTTCACAAACTCTTTTAATAAAAAAAAATATTACTTATATTATAAATTACAGTGCAATTATACGCATCATTAAAAGTCACATAAAATTTTGCTAGTGCGTTTGTGTCGACGCGCCATTACAGTGTGTAAAAAAAATGGCCCCACTTCCCTGCACTTTGTCACAGCCCTCTCCTCGACTTTATGTTTCGTCACTCTTTGTTAGTTTCTTGTCTTTTCCCCTTGTAAATTTTTTGATCCCTCACGTCTCTCCACTGGCGCTAAAGCGCCCGCACATAATATGAACCGTGCTTTCATCAAAATTTTAATCTTAAATTTCTACAAAATTTCAAAATTAATAAATTTTTTCTCTCATTACTTTTTTTAATAAACTAATTTTTATGAATGTAATTTTAGTATTTTACAAAAGTTATTAAATCTATTAATAAATTCATACATTCTAACAGTTGAATAATTAATATGAAGTATGAAATAAAAAAATAATAAATAAACAATAAAAATATAATATCAAGTATAAAATTCAATTAATTATTATAAGAAATTATAGAATCAATATAATGTAGAAAAATGTTGCAAATAAATGATCAAAATTTGTTGCACTAAATTCTTTTGGTCTGTAGGTGGCCAAACAAATTCTTCATATGAGACATAAGAGAGTAATATATTTGTATTCATAATTATAAATAAACAAATAAGTTTTAGAATGCATAGATTAATATAAACTTACAATGTTTAGTAATCAAATAGAGTAGAGTTTAACATACATACTTTTGTGATGAAATTTGGAAGGAAATTCTAATTCACACAAAAAGATTTGCAATTTAATACAATATATTGTAGTTTTTCTTATTGGAAGTTTGTTATAATGTTATATAGATGTCTTATATAAAACATCTAATTCAACACAAAGTCTAACTTGTTTAATTATTTTAACTAAATAAAGTAGAGTTTAAATAGATTTAAAATATTAATATAAGTCTAACTTGTTTAATTAGTTTAACCAAATAAAGTAAAGTTTATATTTATTTGGATCACTAATACTATAATATAAAAATATATGAAATTATATATATTTTTCAATGTAAATCTTAAAATCTTGAATTTAAAATTAAAGGCATATTTGCCTCTACAAAAAAAGGAAAAAACACTTAAATTATTCGTACTTTTATTTATAGTGTAAATGAAAAAAATAAATATTATATCTTTTAGAAAATCTTAAAAATAGCGTACTAAACACAAATCGATTTGAAAAATAATTTTAAATTAAGAACTCAACTTAAGATTGAATATTAAAAACCCTAACCAAACGGAACTTAAATATTCTCCTTTTGTAAGAGTTTTATTTTTCTATCCAAATAGTCTCAAATTAAAATTTTTATTTGTTCTACCAATATAATAAAATAAGATAGTAGTATTGACACTTCACATAATTATTCTAGTATTGACGCTTTATATTAAGTTGTGAGTTGTTATTCAAACTAGGGTTGTTTTCGAACTTAATTAGGCAAATAGGGTGGTTTTGATCTTATTTGTAGAAATGGGGTTCGTTTAAAAACGCTGGTCCAACTGGTGTTTTTTGAGTTAAAAATGCTTGTCACTCTAGCGTTTTTAAGTGTAAAAACGCTGGTCAATCTCGAGGTTTTAAGTTGGTCAAAATTCCCACCTCCTAAAATAGCCAGAGCAACAATTTATTTATGTTGTAAAAATGCCGATAGGTATAGCGATTTTAATGGTAAAATCGCTAGATTAGGTGATGATTTTAATTAGATTTTTTTTTTGCCTCCCACCCTACATAGGTGTTTACACGCAGAAAACCTAACTTCTCAACACAGCAGCCGCCATTTAAACACAGCTCTTCATTTTTATAAGTTATTTTCCTCTTCAAACTTTCTATACATTCACTCCAAAATTTTCATTCATTCAGTTGAATATTTTGCTTTGTTGACTTCAGAAGAAAAAGGTTAGTTAATTAATATTATTTTAGTTATTTCATTTTCTTTTACTTCACATATTATCAACTTGTAATGGGAATGGTATTTTTTAAATTATTTGTTTGATTCTAATATATGTATGTGATTTTATGATATATATTTGTAAAATGTATGTATTTATATATGTATGTGTGTTCATGTATTTTTGAATCAGTAGAGAAAATATGTCCTTTGAGATATATGTGTGTTCATATATTTTTGAAGTAGTAGAGAAAATGCGTCCTTGAGATATATGTGTGTTCATAATATATTTGAATTAGCAGAGAAATATTTTTTAATTGGTAAAGAAAATGCGTCCTTGAAATATATGTGTGTTTATGTATTTTTGAATTAGTAGAGAAAATGTATCCTTTCAGATATATGTATGTTCATTTATTTTTGAATTAGTAAAGAAAATGCATTATTTGAGATATATGTGTGTTCATGTATTTTTGCTAGAGAAGATGTGTCCTTTAAGATATATGTGTGTTCTTTTATTTTTTGTATTATTAGAGAAATAATGTCATTTAAGATAGATATTATATGTGTGTGTGTATGTGTGTTCATGTATATATGTGTATTCATGTATTTAGATTAGTAAAGAAATATGGTCATTTAGATATATATATATATATATATGTGTGTGTGTGTGTGTGATGATTAATGGTTAATTTTAAATATTATTTATTATCATAATTCGTAGGGCTTGATTGTTAATATTTTATTTTACCATATTATTATTGTATTTTGAAGAATGTATGTTGTATTTATTTTATTAAAAAATGATTTTTATGTTAAATATTGTGTTTTTCTTCACATATTGTGCGTTTTGACAATTTTAAATATATTATTATTTATTATCAGTTACAGATAAATTTAATTAATTTTGCTGTAGTTGAATAATGACAAGTAAACAAGCGTTTACGTTTTTATATTGGGGCGGTCATGTTATTAACTGGGAGCATGGTTGTAGATACGATATTCCGCACAGAAGAGGCATTATCTTAAATGAAGGTATGATATACGCGAAATTAGTAGAAATTATTTATTCTACTATGGATGCTGACTGCTCGCCATCAAGGTTAAAGATTTTATGTAAATGTCCCATGTTTATGACCCCAAATACTTGCAGCTACTTCCTTCATGAAATTTATGATGACATAAGTTTACAGTTTGGAATGGGTTCGAATTTCAATGCTCCATTTGTCAATGTGATCGAGTTATATGCGGAGAAACTTAACCTGAATTTTGATGCTGCCCCAATTGGGGATAATTTTTCATTGTTCGGGTCGTACATCTCACCACCATCGATACAAGGCACTCCTGTTTCTAAGTTGCCTTTAAGTTCGGGGCCATCTCAAAGGCTTGATTTTGGTGGGAATAAGAAGGAGATTTGCAATTCATCTCGACCCACACCCGAGGCCGTGTATGACTGTGGAGTTGGCGTAGAATTTGATGATGACACTAGAGATGATACGGATTGGGACTCAGACTCTAACAATGTTACCGAATTCAGCGACACTGAAAGTGATGAATGGGAAGAATCGAACAAAATTAAGGAGGTTCTGGAAGATATACCATCATGTTACACACAGTTTAATGTTACATATGTTGACCAGGAGTTGACGATGAATGAGCAGTTAGTAGATGAAAATGAATTACGCAAGGGGCTCATTTATGAGACTAAAGACAAGTTGAAAATTGCAGTAAAATAATTTGCAATTAAAAATTCAAATGAATTTATTGTCGAGGAATCGAAGGCAGATACATGGGCAATTAGGTGTAAATTGCATGAAAAGTGGTGTAAATGGCCGCTCCGTGCTTTTAAAAGGAAAAAAAACACGGCTAATTGGAGATAACCAAGTACGAGGGTCCCCACACATGCACATTTAATCGTTTGAAACTAACTCACAAACATTTGGATTGCAAATTCATTGCCGGGAAAGTAACACATTTGGTTAAGGTTGATCCTGGGCTAGCGTTTAAGGTTCATGTTATCGTCGTATTTATTAAAGATCAATATGGCTACAAGATTTCATATTGGAAGGCGTGGAATGCGAAACAGGAGGCTATTGAAAAAATATTTGGCAATTGGAAAGAGTCTTATGCTACTATGCCAAGATATTTGGCCGCTATTAAGTACAACAACCCACGCACGATCCACGAGTGTAGAAGCAAGATGTATGATGGCCATTATCGTATTTTTGACAAGAACTTTTGGGCCTTTGGTGCGCCCATTGCAGGCTTTATGCATTGCCGACCTGTTATAAGTATAGACGCGACGCATCTACTTCGTAAGTACAATAGAAAACTTTTCATTGCAATGGCCATGAATGCCAGCGAAGGGATATTTCCACTTACATTTGGATACGGGGATGAGGAAAGTCACGAAACATGGCATTATTTTCTCACACAACTTTGGCATTACGTTGTGAAGTGACTGTGAACACCCCAATCCACGACTCTCGTGTGAACCTAATAAGCATTCCGCATCAAGTCTTGAGTCATCATTCATATAGAGACCATTAAGAAAATCCTTCTTTTTCGAGCGCACCGGGAATCTACCACAACCTTGTTGCCACTTTGCTTACTAGGACGGGGATCGACCTGCCCGGTCAGGTCGCGGGGTGCGGGGCAGCGCCCCATTAGAAAAATTGAGTTTTTTTTTATAGCCAGCCGCACAGTCGCCTCCTAGCCGCACGCCCCAACCGCACGGTTGGCTCCCAACCGTACGGTTGGCACCTAGCCGCACGCCCCAACCGCACGCCCTAGCCGCACGCCCTGCAGCTACCCCCTGCGGTTGGCCTCCTTTGGAGCGTTTTTGGCGGAATTTTTGCTATAAATAGGACCCTTGGGATCCCATTTGGAGGCATCAACACCCAATAGTGTTATTAGCAAGTAGAAGTGCTGTCAAAATTAGGAGAGAGGTCTTTCTTTTAGGAAATTTCTAGAGAGAGAAAGTTAGTGAGAGAAAGTTTTAGAGAGAGAAAGTGTTGAAGAAAGAAGCAAGGAAGGAAAATCAAGGCAAGGTTCTGTTCTATCTTTCAAGCGCATCAGGTATATTTTTCTACAACTCTTTTAATTTCAATTCTGGATTTAAATTTTCGTTTTAATATAGAAAATTAGATAACTTGCAAAGAAGTTCATTGCTTTCAAAATAAGTCCTTTCTAAGTTTTACAAGAAATCTAAAATCTGTTTTGACACGTTTTCAAAACAAAATAAAAATTCAAAAGCAGTTTCCAAACAAATGGAACTACGAGACTCTGATTTCATTCTACGAATGAATACGTAGGCGCTCGCAAAGCTCGAGTCTGATTTCAAAATATTGTTTTAAACTAAATCTATCCGGAAAGGACTATTATAGAAACTATCCAAACTACTTGCAAGATATCTAAAATAGGAAGTAAATACATGATCCATTAAGAGACCGAAAGGGTGAATTGGGTGCCTAACACCTTCCCAATTCGTAACATAGTTCCCGAACCCTAGCAAAGTAATTTTTTAAATGAATCTCTTGTTTTAAACGTATGAACAATAATTCGTTTCGAATTGTCCTTCGTACGATCTTTTGTTTGTTTTCTCGTAAAACAAACTGACGACTCTACAAAACTCATTTTTTCCTTTAAAACCATAAAAAACCGAGAACGGAGGACTTCGCCCTCTCTCGGGGGTATGGGTCCGGATTCTCACAGTGGCGACTCTGCTGGGGATGTCGAGAACTAAGCTCTAATATAATGGATCATATATTTAATTCCTGTTATTTCTTAGATATAGGTCTTGCAAGCCTTAATCCTAGGATAACATAGAAGCGATCAAGGGGGATACCCTGATGCCTTTATTTGCTAATTATGTGAGGAAAATCTTTTTCGTAATTAAAATTGTGTAAAACACTATAACAAATCTTAAAGCGCTTATCAATAATGAACCACTAGATTGTTATTTTGCACGCACTCACATCTTATCATGCATTTTCGCGAGTGTGAATTTACCCTATCAACCTCGGGACCAGAGTCGTGACTAGGCCGCGGACTTGCGGGTCTGCACTAGCCAAAAGCGTCTGGGACCACTCTCCTTGGCCAAGTACTTACCGAGGTATATCGAGTGACGAGAACATTCACGTACCCGGGACGTATATCAAAAGGTCCTTACACGTACCTACTCTCTTGAGGTATATCGTAAGACCAGCCAAATAGGAGGGAGCCTTAAACCTTACCCTATTCAACCACGCTTGCATATAGGGGAGTCAGCTTAGAGCACAAAAACTTTCTGCATTGTTTTAATGACCGACAGTCGTGAGAATCTAGTGAGCGAAGGCCCTGATTCCATGAATAAAACAACTCATGAGGAGAGAATTTCCTATGGTTTTCAAATGATTCTTCTAAAAAACTCTTTTCAAAATGATTTTTCAAAACTATAGACGGTCAGGGAACCCATGGGATTTTATTCCTACCCTACCTCTATACGGGGCTCTCAAGTTGTCACTGTTGGTCTGTTTTTGATCTCACCTAAAAAAAATGTTTTGTGTGTTTAGCGTCCTTTCGATCGATGTATTTCTGGGAATCTGGCAAGTACTAAAAGGTTCATATTTTCTTTTGTTTTTGGGAAATATTCTATACGTATCGGGATTTGTCCTTTTCTCCTTCGGAAGACTTATATTCGATCTGGCTTCCATTTGGGCTGGAAGAGATAGCACTGGTAGATTGGTTCGACCGGATACAACAGCTGATATGGAACACCAACAGCCACAAACTTCGAATAGGGTCACTGGAAACTCTTTCGCTGTAGTGGATCTGCCACCGGGTCCTTCCTACCAAAATCAAGGGGTGCCTCAACAGAATATTAATCTGGGAACGCCGCCAGGGTACACTTCTGTGGATCCAACAAACATTGTATTAGGGTCGGATGCTATAACCATACCAACCCCAGAAGAGATGTACCGAATGCTTGGGGACATTAGCAAGAGCCTAGCATTGCTAATAGATGATCAACGAACCACCAAGGCACGGCTGGAGGATATAGACAGAGGTCGACGGGTTATGAATGAGCCAACAAAAAGGACACCGCCTGCACCACCTATACCGCTACCTGTTCATGGTCAACCAGTTGTAAATGAGCCAATAAAAGAGGCCCCGCCTATACCACCCGCGCCATTATCTATTCACTCTGATATTCCAACTCTTATTGAACCACATAGGCGACCTGATCTAATCGAGAATTGGCTACACCAAGAAGTCCAACCCGAAGGAGCCCAACACGCTCAACAATGGTAACCACCACATCATCCTTATCATGATCCATACTATGACCCTATTCCGCGTCCAGTGAGTGTGCAGGGCGATGCCATTCTTCCACAAGAGGTGATTCCGAAAAGGAATGAGGCTTTAAATGTGCTTAAGGAACAATTGAAGGCTTTAACTCAGAAGGTAACTGAGGGATCAAATGACCTGACGCAACTCCAGAGTTATAATCTTTACCCAGAAGCTCATTATCCAGTTGGATTTAAGATGCCCGCAATAGAGAAGTTCACAGGAATAACGCCACCAGAGTTGCACTTAAAATCTTATGTACGGGCGATGAAGATCTACGATATAGGTGAGGCTGAGTTAGCTAACTCTTTTCATTTAACTCTAGCCGGATCAGCCCAAAGTTGGTTCCTGGGATTAGAGAAACATCGGGTGCAGTCATGGACCATTATTGTGAATGAGTTTATTGCCCAATACAAGACAAACGAAGAATTAAAGATTACTCGCAAACATCTTGAAATGACAAAGCAGAAAGAGGATGAAAATTTAAATGAGTTTGTGACAAGGTGGAGGGCACTCGCTACACAAATGGTGGAACGAATGGATGAAGAGGAGCAATTGGGAATGATTGTCAAGAATCTGAAGGCAGAAATTCGAAATAAGATGGGTCACCAATTCTTTTGCCACTTCAAAGCCTTGTTGCATGTGGGAAATGAGATAGAAGAAGAATTGGATAAACAAGCTGAAGCAAGAAAATTAAATGCACAATACAAGAAAGCTTCAACCCCGGCTGCAAACCAGATTTCGACATACAACCCTTTTGTTCAGAGGAACATTGACTATTCTGCCAATCCTTTCGCCAAAGTCACCAACATTTCTCCTTCAGGATACCAGGATTACAGCAACAATATGGGGTAAACCGAGTCCTACACATGAAAAGGGATTTCTCACAACTGCCAGGTCTACTCAGCAAAGTATACAAGGAGTTGAAGGATGTAGGAATGATCTATCCGCTCAACCCACGACCAATACCTAATCCAGTTCCCAATAATTGGAACCTCAATGAAACATGCGAATACCATCAAAATGTGGGACACACGACCGACAATTGCATGGCTCTTCGGCATGCTATTCAGGACCTTATCCAAGTAGGAAAGATACCAGATCCGTCTCCTCCAAACCATCAGTGATTGAAGATTTGTCATTTGTAAACATGAACTACGAAGACCTGAGCCCCAAATTGGATTATTTTTGGGAATGTTAGAACATTGGGGAACGTAGGCAACCTGAGAAGTGACGTCAGGCCCGGTCTATTCTAATAAAACAATCTCATTCACCCACTATGAGATAATGAAGGATTGGAAGAATGGTTCATTTAATGGCACAAGTCAGTTCGAGGAGTAATGAAGGATTTGTAAAGAGAAGTTTATGCGGTAAGGTGTGGAGAAAAGGACAAATCTTGATAAAGGTCTCGAGCAAATTTGTTTTAAAATTTCTCTCAGCTGAAACAAAATAAAATATGAATTATCTGTTATAATTGCCAGATTTTCGGAAATAACGATTTTCGCATTTGCATTTGCATGGGTCTGAGGGTGAATTGCGCATAAAGCATATTATATAATAACCAATACTTTCATGAATAAAATGTACATTACAAAGTACTAACATTTTCATGAAATAATATATAAAAATGAGCTTGAAAACACCCATACTACATACATATAATAATTCCAAAGGAAATTTTTCAAAGAAAAACTTGCCACATAAAGGGTACGGGGGCATGAAGTACTCTTAAGGTAGAAGGAGCCAGTGAAAACACTTAAGCTACAAGGTTTCGAGTAAGATTGAGACTCTGAAGGAGATTGCAAAAGGGGGAACGAATCACTTTGAATAGGCATTGGAAAAGAAAGCTTCAAATGAGATCAAAACTCTAAGTGAGGATGCAACAGGGGATAAAGACTGGGGAAGATTCCAAAGCTGATACTTCAATGGATCAATATCAAAACTCTGAATGTGACTGAAAAATGGGGTTAGGACTCTCACAATTCTAAATATGGAGTAGAAGATCCAATATAGATACTTTGACGGAATGGCATCTTCAAAATCTCATCTCATACTCTCATCCAAAGGAGGACGCTTAGATGAACTAGTATTGCCAAAAGACTTATCTTTCATCCTCACCCGACCAGTTGCACAGGAAACAACAACTGATCCATCCCAAACTAAGGAAACCAAAGATGCATTGAAGAAAGCTAGATCGCATGGAGAAGTTCGTGTTGAAGTGGAATGAAGACCGGTCATGCAAAGATATCCTTGGTCATCATTATATCTCATTAGCCTTACGAAGTGAATGAATCATAGTCATCAAGATGTGGAGTAATCCAATCAAACCAAAACGTGTTGTCCGTCCGGGATGAAGCTTTTCACTGAGGGTAGATGTACAGACCGATTGATGCATCTGAAGCCTTACAAAGTAAACGAATCATAGTGATCAAGATGTGGGATAACCTAATCAAACCAGGATGTATCACGCGGATGAAGCCTCTCACCGAGGGTGGAAGTACATTCCACAATTCAATGGTAATTTAGAGAAAATCCAGCATTGGTTGACTTCTAAGATGGGGCGCATGTGTTATTTTCATATACAAATTGGGGGTATTTTAAACTGGGGTGATGTTAAAATCTTAAAAATTTACAAAAATATTTTCATAAATCAAAATTGCGCAAAAGGCCACCAGACCCACCACATTGCATGCATATCTCATGTTTTCTAGCATAAACAACACTTTCGCGTAATTTTCTCAAAACGAGAAATTTGAATTGAAACGTACCCGTACACGTCGGGGAATCTTGTGTGGCAAAGGCCCCATTATAAACCACGAATGACCTTCCAATAAAGGCCAAAGTGCTATCTGATGATACATCAATCTCCATCGAAACAGTTCAACCTCAGGGGGTCTCTCAAAATCCACACATAACCATTCGTCATCAAGAAAGGCGCATCATACAAGAAACGGCTACGGCTGATCATCATGAAATACATGACCAACAGGATTGCTAGAAGGTAAATATGTGAGAAAGAAAGAGATATGCTAGAAAGAGAATGAGAAGTTTGAAAGTTTACAGGGAAGAAAGTGATATTTTTGTTGCCCAGCTCACTGTCGTTTGGGCACTTGTTGTATGACAAGTTCTTTGTCACACAACAAGTGGGGGGTAATCCCAAACGACAAAACCAACAAAGTTTTGACAAAATTTTTGCAAAATTGACTCCTTGGATGTCTGAAAGACTTTCTGGTTAGTTTTCTAAGATGAACAGACTGAGAAGCACTAACACACGCACGACGAAGTAAGACACAAAGCCCAAAAGCTGAATTTTGAGATTTGTGGTGGAGCCGAGTTTTGAGGAATGATCAGTCCTAGACATAGTTCAAATCTGGCAAAAGAGGAAGATGTAAAAGGGGAATCGGGTACAAGAAAAAATTGAAAAAGTAGAAAAGGGGAAAATCCCGTTGGTCCAAGTGAGGAAAGTGAGAAAAACAGAAAGAAGGAAAGATCGACAGGGAAAGCCACACTAAGAATGACAGCTGTGCCAAAAGGCGGAGGGCTACATCTTAGGTGAGTAAGGCTCCTGTGTAAAAAAAAAAAAAAAAAAAGGATCCGAAAGCCAAAACAATGGGCCGGATATTCTCAAAAAAATAATAATGCAAACGAGGGAGCAATAAGGGCATTAAAAAACAGAAGATGATGCGGACCAGCACCTTCCTCTGATAAGCCAGAGGGTAACTGGAGAAGGAACTGAGATTTTCGAAAGAGCTTTATTCCCATGTTCAAAAAAGTAAAGCCAGAGGGTAGAGTTGAAAACTAAGTCCACTATGACGCACGAAAGTCTGAGATTCAAAGAGAACCAACCCAATTTCTTGATGACAGAAGAAGAGTCAAACTGAGGGTAAGAACAGGTTTTGAAAAAGGCAACACTTGAACTTTCTATATTATCTCTAGCATAACTTTCTTGCCACAAGATGAGTAGGCATATATGATCAACGGCCAAGAGCAGAGGCAACGCAAGAAGAATCATCAATGGATAAGAGAAAATATGGGCTGATATCCTCAAGAATACGTCTCGAATTATGTGATGTGACATAAAGTTGATGGAATAATATGATTCTGAAGAAGACCCTATTGACCGAGTCAATCCTAACCTTAGACTGTGACAGCAAGACGGTGTGACAGGTGCCGACCCCGCCGCTCTTGGCAGTCTTAACATCACTTCTTTTGGCTGTGTCAGCAAGTACGAAGTCTTATCATGAAGACCTCTCGCTCTTGGTAGTCACTTACATGTCATACCTTCTGAGGGTGGCCAGGAGCGCCATTTCTTGGAAACCGTCATAAGGGAATATCTCCCGACGTTCAGCCTTAGACTATGTCAGCAAGACGGTGTGACAGGTGCTGACCCCGCCGCTCTTGGTAGTCTCTAACACAACCCCTTAGGCTGTGCCAGCAAGATGGTGCGAGAGGTGCAGACCCCCCACTCTTGGCAGTCGCTAACATATCATACCTTTCTTTCCCTTTTGGATACGTTCCATGGGAATTTACAAGTCAGCCCAGATTGTGTCAGCAAGATGACGTCCTATCGCGAGGACCAATCACTCTTGGCAATCTTAATCCAACCTTTTCAGGCTGTGCCAGCAAGATGGTGCGAGAGGTGCAGACCCCACACTCTTGGCAGTCGCTAATATGACATTCCTTCTGAGGGTGGCTAGGAGTGCCATTTCTTAGAAAACTATCATAAAGGAATATCTCCTGATAGACAACCTCGGTTATGGCAGCAAGATGGTGCGATAGGTGCTGACCCGACCACTCTTGGTAACCAACAACGTCCTCCCCAAAAGTTAGGGAGTTTCATAACATCCTCCTAAAAATATGGAGTTTTACCACATGGTTATGCTAACAAGATAGTGCGATAGGAGCAAACCCCGCTACTCTTGGTAACCACTTCTTCCTCAAAAGAATGGGAAATTTTATCACGATGAAGTCAAGAAGGTGTCATGCTGAAAGAATCTGAGTTCCAAAAACTTTTTCAAAATACATTGCAAATAATGAGAAGTATTCATGAGGATAGCCCGGTCAGAGGGTGAATGGTAATATTGGTGCATCCCACAAGCTAAGTACAAATATCGATGAGCTCAAAAAATCCAAAGAAAAAGAAAGATGGATTCCCTGAGGGTAGAAGGGAGAATAGATTGATGTATCAGAGATAGCTTGGCCGGGAGGAAGGTCAACCATGGATCACATTGCCCAAAGAACCACAAAATTCCCCTACCATGAGGGTACATTTCGATTCACATATTTTCATGAATAAAAACAAACAGTTGAGATTCACGCGAGAGTCGTGAATTGGTGTCTTCTTATTATCGTCCCAGAATCCTTGCGAGCAAGAATCCTGGGACGAGAGGGTCTGTGAACACCCCAATCCACGACTCTCGTGTGAACCTAACAAGCATTCCGCATCAACTCTTGAGTCATCATTCATATAGAGACCATTAAGAAAATCCTTCTTTTTCGAGCGCACCGGGAATCTACCACAACCTTGTTGCCACTTCGCTTAATAGGACCCTTGGGATCCCATTTGGAGGCATCAACACCCAATAGTGTTATTAGCAAGTAGAAGTGCTGTCAAAATTAGGAGAGAGGTCTTTCTTTTAGGAAATTTCTAGAGAGAGAAAGTTAGTGAGAGAAAGTTAGTGAGAGAGAAAGTGTTGGAGAAAGAAGCAAGGAAGGAAAATCAAGGCAAGGTTTTGTTCTATCTTTCAAGCGCATCAGGTATATTTTTCTACAACTCTTTTAATTTCAATACTGCATTTAAATATTCGTTTTAATATAGAAAATTAGATAACTTGCAAAGAAGTTCATTACTTTCAAAATAAGTCCTTTCTAAGTTTTACAAGAAATCTAAAATCTGTTTTGACACGTTTTCAAAACAAAATAAAAATTCAAAAACAGTTTCCAAACAAATGGAACTACGAGACTCTGATTTCATTCTACGAATGAATACGTAGGCGCTCGCAAAGCTCGAGTCTGATTTCAAAATATTGTTTTAAACTAAATCTATCCGGAAAGGACTATTATAGAAACTATCCAAACTACTTGCAAGATATCTAAAATAGGAATTAAATACATGATCCATTAAGAGACCGAAAGGGCGAATTGGGTGCCTAACACCTTCCCAATTCGTAACATAGTTCCCAAACCCTAGCAAAGTAATTTTTTAAATGAATCTCTTGTTTTAAACGTATGAACGATAATTCGTTTCGAATTGTCCTTCGTACGATCTTTTGTTTGTTTTCTCGTAAAACAAACTGGCGACTCTACAAAACTCATTTTTTCCTTTAAAACCATAAAAAACCGAGAACGGAGGACTTTGCCCTCTTTCGGGGGTATGGGTCCGGATTCTTTCAGTGACGAGATGGCATCTGCTTGATTTCTGATAGACACAAGGGCATACTGTCTGTAATCAATTCCAATCCACAATTTCAAAAGCCAATGACGTACCATAGGTTCTGTATGCGACATGTCCGTAGTAACTTCACAAGTAAATGTAAACCAGATGAGAGTTTACTGATACTAATGTGGAAGGCTACAACTGCTTTCTATTTGCCAAAATTCAATCGGTACATGGACATGATAAAAGAGTACGATGAATACCAAGAAAGCGAAGGAAAAAAATCATGGAGGTGGCTAAACCAAATTCCCTTAGAGAAGTGGACTTTTGTTCATAATGGAGGCCATCGTTATGGAATAAAGTCGACAAATATTTTGGAGGTTTTCAATGGGGTTTTACTTGGAGCGAGATCTTTGTCTGTTACTATGTCGATAAAGCTTATTTTTCATCGGCTTGTTACATATTTTTGCTAAAGAGGTGAGCAGGAAAAAAGTAGGCTTAACAATTTGGAGGTCGGACACACATCTTTTATGGTGTTTAAATTATCGAATTTTACGAAGGATATTGGCAAATATATCGTTTATAGGCATAACAATTCGGAGGGAGTAGCAATTGTCACGTCAGCTAAAGAAAAAGTAAAGAATGTAAACATCCTTGAAGGCACGTGCAGTTGCGGGAGGTGGACAATTTATAAGTATCCTTGTGCACATGTCATGGTGGTGTGGGGTGAACTACGGGTAGATCCAAAGTATTTAATTCATGAAGACTTGAGTCTTAAGGCATACGTTACCACTTATTCTCGTACATTGCATCCTGCTTTGCCTGAAGATTATTGGGATCATTGTTTGCCTAATACAGATGCTGGTTTTTTAATCCCTAATCCAAATATGTTGCGTCAAAAGGGTCGTCCATCTAAGCGCATTCATAACGAGATAGATGTAAGCGATCGTCGAAGGTCTAACCATTGTGGGATTTGTGGGGAGGCCGGGCATGATCGACGCAGTTGTCCCAGAAACAAGAACAAGCAATTGTTGCTACCTTATAAGTAAACATGCTGCCTTAATTTGTAAGATTTCAAACTTTCTGTTACTCGGATATTTATTTATATTAATTTGCACAACGCATTTAATTTTATTATGTTTTACATTTGTTACTAACTACAAGAACTTAATTTAATTACTCTCACATGCCTTAAAATATGATGGAAATGCCCCTTTAAAAATTGAATATAAAGCAACAGATCTTTTCTATATCAGTATTCAATGTCAGGATTGCTGATATTGCATAGCATACTGTGCCTGTATTGTAAGTCATAACAGTGTCAGTGCAGTGTAGTATATTGTCATCTAAGTGGTAGTGGGAGTAATTAGTCTCACATGCGCTCCAACTACTATACTGTAGCAAGGCACGCCTATGTAAACATTATTTAAGCATCATATGTTTGTCAATTTTTTTTCATCTCATTCTCAACAAACAATGACTTCTTCAAGCTCAAATAATAACCAATCTGAAGATCTAGATGGATTTGAAACACCATATGTAATTTTGCTGTTGGAGGCATGGAAAAAAATCACTTATGATGGTAAGTGGTGTGAGCGGGATAACCCACAAACATGGGAAGAAATGGCTAGAATTTTTAATGCAGCACCTAAGAACTCAAACTCTTTGTGGAAAGACAGGGTTGTCATGCCTGATCAACTAGCTCAACTGTGGGCAAAAGTTGAACCAGCGGTGAAAAAAATTAACTGCTTTTACAATGAGAAGTAAATGACTTCTTCTCATCCAAAATATATCACTTTATCTCCTGCTCAACATGACCACTACTTGGCAAAATTTTACGGTGATGTTAAAAGGGAAATAGTAAAAAGTTACTTTAACAATTATAATTTATTTTAATTTTGCTCATCATTATTTGTACGGTATCTAATGCACATTTTTTTATCTTATCTTTCATGCAGCAAGAACATGCCCATCTCATGTACTTGGTAGAAGAAGGTGTCAAGTTTCCCTATATATTGTACTGGCAGTTTCTCAATGACTCTATCAACTAATATTTGATTTTAATATGTAATGATAAAGTTAATGTCTTAATATGCTTTACATTGTATCATGTGTGATGTTTTAACTACAACAATTGTAATGTTGTATCTTCGAAGTTTGGTTAGGACTGTACCAACCAGACATCCTTTTTAATATGTAATATTTAATCTAATGTATTAATATGCTTTACTTTGTTTTATGTGCAATGTTTAAGTGAATGGATTAACATTGATCTAGAAAATAGTCCTACAAAAAGCAGTGACTGGTCCAATCTTATTTACTTTTTCAGTGATTCGTCAAGTCACTCATTTTCCCCATATTAAACAATTAAAGATATACTGAAGATTTACACTGTACAAACCCATGCTTGACAGTGATTATAGTCTTATATAAGAAGCGTAGTCATATTACTCTCAGCTTATTCCAATCTCACTACAAAAATTTAACAATTATCTTACCCCTATCTTACTATAAAAAAAATGAGCAATTCATACATAATTGATGATTTGATTCCGCTCCTTCCAGTAGAAATTCAAAGATAAATACGAGCTTGATTAAGGAGAAATCGAGCTACTATAATCATATCAATGTGTGAAGGCTTATTGCAAACTCCATCTCCTCTTTTGAGGCCAAGATCTTTTTTATATCAATGGCCGAATCTTGACTTCCTCTATCGTTCACCGCTTGCGTTCGTGCCTTGGTACTCATGGACGCCTTTGTTTTATGTCTACCTGTAGTACTTGTTAAATACTTATCACATGCCTATTGTCTTCTCACCACATTTGTATATTACATAGGATAAATGGGTATACTACGACTACACTCTATTTGACAAGTTCTGGTTTGAAGTATTTGGTGAACACTAGAGGGTGGTTGCATTTGGACATAGCTCACTACATCCATTGACGGAGCCAATTAATAGACATATACTTTTGATAGAAAAGTTTAACTCGAACAAGCCTCTAATGGACAACGGCTGTCACGAAGCAACTCAGTTTTAATGGGTAACCAATGCAAATGGATTTTTGCACGGACACGACCCAGAAGATTTGCTAAACAATGTATGTCAAAACTGCCATATGGAGAGTAGAGTCGTTGAATACAGGTGATGAGTACAATACTAAAGAAATTGCAACGACTCCAGATGCACAGATGCAAATGGAAACTAATTGAAATCACACGAAATAAGGAAACTCATGCCATACTGGTAGTGGTAATTATTAACGAGAAGGAAGGCGATATGATTTTTTCAATGGATGTCTGCCAATTATCATCTGATGATCTTATTTAGTATCTATGAATGTATTATTTGCCTGTTACCTAATATGTTTTGTTATGTTTGTGTTTATGTCTATCTGATGTAATGGTTTTTCGAGCCACGTGTTATTGTGATATTGAAAAAAGTGTAATGTCGAGTTGTTTGTTATAATATTTTATCTGTGATATTAAATACCGTAAACCAAGTTTCGTAGTTATCTCATGCCTGTTTATACAGTTGGTTAATATGACAACACATTGTCTACCAGGAAATTATGATTTGTTGTAGTCATTGAACTCTATTATATATTTTTTATATTATTTGTATCAAAAAATTAAGCTATTGAAAAAAATTGCAGTGGATTGGTAACTCATTAATACAAACTATTTTATCATTTAATAAAATATTACAACTAAGCAAAACAAATATCTGAGTACAATAGTAATAATCAACAATAAACCTACTAAGTACCACAACTAGGTTTTTTTTCTCTTCCTGGCCTCTTAGGCCTCTCATCCATCTCAACCTCCATATGGGTGTGTGCCTCTACACCCTCACCTTTGCCCTTGTCTGTAGCCCTACCCCTCGATCTATCTCTCCTTCAACCTATACTAACAGGTACCGCAGGTGCATCTACAACCTCTGGTATGACCAACTGTGTCAATCCCTCAGCATGCTCCGTGGGTGTAAGTGTCGGTGACTGTGAATGTACGAGCGAAATTTGCTATGACATGTGTGGTGAAGTAAATGATGTGTCTGTTGTCAATATAGAGACATAATGTCCCATGTCAAAATCTTCGAATATGGTAGGGAGTGTATCTGCTTGTGATAGGTCAGGGGGCGATGGAGATGAAAATGTGGTAGTAGTGGTAGTAGTAGTGTGAATGGGTAATGAGGTAGTAGTACTAGTACTAGTGGTCGTTGTAATAGGAATGGGTAAAGGAGGAGTAGTAGTAGTAATAGTAGTGGTAGTAGGTAACGTGGTAGTAGTACTAGTACTGGGAGTGGGTAACGTGGTAGTAGTAATAGTACTAGGAGTGGAGGGACTGGGAGTGGTAGTGGGAATGGGATTTGGTAACAGACTAGTAGTAATAGTCGTGGGATCTGGTAAGCTGGGGTCTGGCGGGGAAGATAATGTAAAGGTAGACGGGCCACCATTATGTGAAGATGAAATTCCCATTGTGGGTCGCCTCTGATGACGGCGAGAGGGTCGTGGGATCGGGTCGGGTACAGGTTCATGGACCTGTAATGGATCAACATATAGCCGAAACTCTTGTCGCACAGTAATAAGAGCACTATGTGCTAAGTCAGATATCTCCTCCGATGTGGAATCTCCTGTGATAGACCGCAAAAGATGGTTCATAGCCAATGCATATATCTTAGCAAGTGTATCACCCTGTACCATTAAAACTCCATTATAAATATAAAATAAAAATATGCAAAAATTAGAAAATACATTTTATATAATCAATTAGAGTTTACCAGAATCTCTAATGTCACCCCTACTGGCTTAGGACCGAACTCGGGAGGATGCTCAGGCGCCGTAAGTATGAAATGTCGAGTAACGGTACGAAACCAAACCATGTAAGGATGGTCGTACTGAATCAGGCCCTACAACACATCTGCGTTAACTGTATGCTCATGTCGGAGGTCCCAAAAGGTAATGAAGTCACGGTGATGCTGCATCCAATCAACAGGATCTCCTCGCCCGTTCCCCCTAAGATCTGTATCGTGCAATTGCTCACTTGTGTCAAAATCGATAGGGATGTTCTGTTGTAGTCCAAATTTCCACATCACTCTGTCAAGGAGGTGCCACTCCACAATCTCAAAACAGATAAGGGGTGACCGCATCCGCCATACAGCCTGACCAGCAATACAATAGGGAGGCAAATACTGCCATAACATGTGCGGTGTACGGCTCCCAGATCATCTGTAAAGTATTAACTACAACTTATGAGTATCATAAATTACATCAAAACAATTATTCAATATAACTAAAATTAAAATTGTGTCACCTATTCAACTAAAATAAATGAGTATTATAATATATACCACTAATTCATCTCCCAATTTAATTAAAATAACAGTAAGCTATAGTTCAACGTATCTCAATTTATATTTTGTCTAAATTTCGGCAGAGTTTCGTTTGTTTTTACAATAACCCAGTATTTTAATATTCACCTGTTCAACAAGTATTTTACAATATATACCACAAATTCATCTACCAATTTAATCATAAAACAATAAACAATAGTTCAAAATTAATTTTTTTTCTTCTAAATTTCGGCAGAGTTTCGTTTGTTTTTACATTAATCCCGTATTTCTATTTTCACCTGTTAATCAAGCATTTAACAAACAATTCAAACAAGTTCATCTCCCAATCAAACTAAAAATAAATTATATATGATTTTCCAAAACTTAATCATAAAAGAAAATAAGATTATAACAATTCATTCGCATACTAATTCAGCGATACTAATTAAGATTATAATAATTAGAATAACCTGCTCCGCTTGCATACGATCTAGTTGGTCCCTATAATGCGTTAAAACATGTATCGGAGTTCGCTCGAGTGAAAATCTCGTCCGCCACCCATATTAAATAAATGTGGGGTGTCAAACATCAAATCGTAACCTATATTGACAAGTGTTTTATTTTGTATCATCAAACTTGGCTCCGTGTGGTGGTCTATCAATCAAATGAACTGCCTCCTCCTCAGCAATAGTTATATCGACCCGTTGGGGGTGAAGCTGAGACAATCTCTCCCAACACCATAACTAAAAAAAAAATTCATAATATATTATCGACCGTATAAATTAAAAACAATTTTTTTTTTATAAATTTAGCCTTAATTTATACCTGTAACAACATCAATGGACCTGCAATCTGCCTGGATCTGATACGAGTGTCTCGACACATCTTCCTATACAAGACCACAAGTGCTGTACTCCCCCAACTATAATTACCCACCCTATTTAAATCATGAAGTAGTGGGAGAAACGACACTTTGATAAATGATGAGGACTTGTCAGCTAAAATCGAACCACCAAGCGATTGTGCAATCCACGCACGAGTGTATCGCTCGACAACAACGTCCTCGGCATCATGGGAAGGTATCTCTCGAAATGTATCAGCTATCCAGGATAGCTTCAGCTTTGAATTCCTAAGAGCTTGATCCAATGGTCGAACGCCCAATACGCGCTCACACACGTCAGCTGGTGGAGCATCTAATAGAGGGGCAGTAACGGCATGGCTATCAGTGGGTAATCCAAGCAGTATCGTGACATCTTGGAATGTGATAGTACACTCTCCAACAGGTAGATAAAACATATGCGTTTCCTGCCGCCACCGCTCCACCAATGATGTAATCAGTGCGCGATCATATTGAATATGACCTACGCGGTACACTCTGTAAAAGCCTGCACGTAATAGTATACGTTGGACCCTCTCAGGCAGGATAATACGCTCTCCATCGGGCCCGCTAAACTCTGTATCGCTCCTACGTGTTTCCAACAATGCAGGGTCATGGCCATCCCATATCGCGGAAGACCTATGATGACCTTGTAAATATAATAGACGGCGATCCTCTGGACCAGGATCCATTGGCAAATACCTGTTTCATGTACATGTTTCATTAGGTATAAAGTAATAATCAATTCATCTCCCAATAGTATATTTGTGTACATAACTTAAATGCAATATACATTAATTCATTAACTCATAAAATTACATTATAATATCGCATTACATATTGTATGTGCAACAACTACAACCGCATATGTACATAATTAACAAACAAGTTCCAAACCTATACATATAAGTCTAAACCACCTAATTAAACAAATTACATAAAACTAACATAACAAGTAAAAACACAAGAAAATATATGATACGACTTGCACACTTGAGTATTTTTTGCATCTCTCGTACTTTCTTTGTACTTCTTTTCTTTTTTCCCTCTCCTTTTCTATTTCCTTCAACAAACGGGTGTTCAAATCCTTCACCCCTTCAACAACTGCCCTCCAATCTTCTTTTTGGACCGCTATGTGCCTTATTTGATCGCAAACTTCTTTCATCTCTTCCTCAACAGTTTTGTCCTTATCAACCCAGTGAAAAAAGTTGCATCCATTATTATCATATTTCTTACAACCAAAGAATCTCCAACCCGGGTTTCTCGAAGTCCATGAAACTCTAATAGGAGCTACTTCTCCACAGAAACAAGTCACGTATGAACATGATCCGGAATTGGAACCGGAGTTCGAAGACATTTCTGTGAAAAAATATATATAATTATCCTTATCTTAATCATAAAAATAATTTTTCAACGTAACAAAATTTATAACTTATCTAAATTTTAGCAGAGTTCCATTTGTTTTTTACAACAATCCAGTATTTTTATATTCACCAGTTTATCAAATTGTTTTACAATTTACCAAACAAATTCATCTTCCAGTAAAATTAAAATTAAATTATATATAAAAATCCACAACTTAATCAGAAAAACAAATATAGTCACTTATTTTCTCCCTCTTTCTCTAAGTGTATGCTTGATCACCTCTATTTCTCTAACCAACAAATATTTAATTTAACTCTTTATTCTAGAAAAAAAAATACAAAATTGTCAATTTAAAAGGACAAGAGTACATGTAATTGTAAAGGCTTTTACTTTCTTGACCGAAATTTAAATAGATGGCTTTATTACATAAAAGAAAATAAAAGGAGAAACTACATTATAAGTTGATGGGGTTAAATATTAATTTTACTATTGGCCTACAAAGAAAATTCAACATTTTTTACCTCCGGTAAAATCCCATTTTTACCTCCGGTAAAATCCCATTTTTACCCCCGGTAAAATCTCATTTTTACCTCCACTAAAATCCCACTTAACTCCATTAATTTCCACTCAAATTCCACTCACCTCCATTAACTTCCACTCAAATTCCACTCACCTTTGTAAAATTACGTTTTTGCCCTTAATCTTCATCAAATTTACATTTTTACCATTCTAGATTTTACCTATAAATACCTCCCATCATTCATTCATTCAACACACCAAAAACAATCTAAACACAACAAAAATATATCTTCTTTCTCTCTTAAGATCCATATATCTCTTCCAAGAAATATAAAGCCATTGGCAATACAAATACAAGCAAATTCGAGAAGAAATAGAAGAGTCATATACTCTCTATTTTCATACCCCAAAAAATAGAAGGGTCTTATACTCTCTATTTTCATACTCCAAAAAATACCAACAACCCTTATACACTCTCTCTCATACACACAGTTTATTATTTATTCTGTTGAAATATTTGTAATCCTAATTCTATACTTATAAATAGAATTAAGGAAATTATAGAGAGAAGTTGGTAGCTTGTATTATCATCCAAATTGATCGCCTTTGAGCTAATACAAAGCAAGCACACACAAAAGGAGGACGTACCACTGGAATAGCATAAGCGCTACCGGGGGAACCTACCTTAAAAAAATCACGTGTTCATCATTGCGCGCATTTATTTTTTATTCACCGATATTCGCTTATTGATTGGTTAATTATCTATCTCTAGATTTTGACACCATCATAAGTAATCAAAATTTTATAGCTGTTATATTTCTAAAGTTTCCAACATTGTTTGTGTTCTATTTACTTTTTGCTGTCGTGAAAAAAAAAAACACTTATAAAATGGTTAAAAAAATTTATGTTACCAATCATATACATACTTGTAAATTTATTTCTAAATTAAATAAGAAAAATGAGTAATATAAAAAATGGACACGTTCATGGAATGCAACACTAATACATTGATATCAATACAAAAGTGGCACATTTAATTTTGTTTTTAATTATGAACACTTAACACTGGTGTTCTTCTTTTAAGGATTATTGCCTTGCACATTTGATTTTCTATCTTTTTAATCAATAGTAGAATTTTGAGATTCATTTCTGAAAAAGATAAGTTACCAAAACAATAATCTGCAGAGTTCATGCCTCGATTATACGTTAAAAGTAAATTTTATTTCATTTTTGTTCTTTCAAACATGGAGTCTAACTAGGAAAATGATCTTTGCACTAGATTTTTCTACTGGGTAATTTATATTGGGTGCGTTAATCAATTATACATTTCAATAATGTACTAGTGTGAAAAATCAATAAATGAAATAGCTCGTCTAATAATGGCTGCACTGTGACCCAGAAATGGATTATTTGGACAAAATGCCGGAGAGGGAAAACATTGTAATCTTTCATTAATGGCATAATTTAAAAATTCACATTGCCATTGTTTGGGAGACTTAATTGGAAAAATAAAAAGGAAGGAAAAGTAACCTCCTCATATTATTTTGCCCTTAAATTGTAGTAAAAGAAGATTCAACATTATTTGGAACAAATAAAAGATGAAGTGAAAATCAGACCATTATATGTTCCTATTTCTGCTTCCGCACCTTTTGAACAAATAAATTAAACATATACATACACACACATATAAAGCAACAACAAATATCAAACATATATATACACATATCAAGTTCTCAAACACATACATACACATATCAAGTTCTCAAACACATACATACATACATACATACATACACATGTAAAGCACCAACCAATTTTAAAATTGAAACCCATATTAAATAGCAATCCACGTAAATCAAACACTAAATTCGTCAGGAGGGAGACGGAGATCACCTTGTTTGGGATTGAAGAGGAAGCATGCCGGATGTGATTTTGCGAGGGGTCCATTTAGGAAAACCAGGGATCTACAAGGGGGAGGAAGGAGGAGAGCTGTGGCGGGGAGAAAGGAGAGATCTGGCCAGCGACAGGGAGGGGGAAAGGATGTGAGCTGCTCCGGCGACAGGGAGGAGGAGTGATACGGTGAGCTGCGGCGTATCGAACGAGGGAGAGGGAGAAGAAGAGAGCTGTGCGTGAGGATGAAGTAGGGTCAACGATTTTAACAATAAAATCGCTGATAGGAGCAGCGATTTTAAGGGATAAAACGCTGAAGGTAATGGTGGTTTTGGACTGCTGTGAGGATGAACGTGGGAGATGACGTTGGAAGTGTCTTTTAGGGCGGAACAAACAATTAAAAACGCTGGTCACTCTAGCGTTTTTAAAGTAAAAAACACCAATTTGACCCGCGTTTTTAAACAAACCCCATTTCCACAAATAAGATCAAAACCACCCTATTTCCCTAATTAAGTTCGGAAACTACCCTAGTTTGAATAACAACTCTTAAGTTGTATATATTGAATACGCATATTTTCCTCGTTGATGCTCCCATCATATATATATATATATATATATCTATAAACTTGACACGCAGCCAATCCGAAATGCAGCCATTCCATTCACTCCTATCCATGTCACCAAACAGCTGGAGCTTTTGGAAAATATACATATATACGGGCTTTCTTTTCTTCCTCTTCTACGCAGCTTTCTCATCTCTCTCCATCTCTGAGTTCTACGCAGTTTTCTCATCTCTCTCTGAGTTCTACACAGCCGCTTTCTCATCTCTCTCTGAGTTCAACGCAGCCGCGCTCTCTCACTACCCTTATAATATTATTCCAAGATCATTAATCTGACGCCCAATATATATTATTACTCTTTTAACATTAACTTTTAATTTCTTGGTTCGTGATTTATTACTTCTGAGAGAGAGATATGGCGCATACAGAGAATGGTGGTGGTGAAGACACTCTTGCAAAACCTTTTCAACTGAAAAATGATTGTATTAGTTTAGTGTATATATTAGTTTTTTTTCTCCATTTTCCAACACACTTTCTCTCTCTTTCTCTTTATATATACATATACTTGTATCATATATTTCTGAGCATTCTCTCCAGTGACCATTTCCGCAATCCAATTTCTTTGTATCTCTATATTACTATATATATATCTATCCGTGGGTGGGTGGGTGGGTGGGTGTGTGTCTTCTCTCCTGCAAAAATTGGGTTTTCGGAAGTGGCTGCCGGAGAAATAGATTTCCGTTGGCGAGACGGTGATGTGCATAGGTCGGCTCTGTCATGAAGAAATATATATATATATACATAGCACTTACATGAGATGCACTAAACTATTAATCATTTCGATTTACATGCTCATCTATTTATTTGTTTCACTTTATCCATTGATTTCATCAGAATATGTTTTTAAAAGTTAACATAATTGGATATGCACGGTTCACAGATAAAGTGCTCATGGACCAATTTTTCCACCAATGTTAACATTTTCCTCATTGATGCTCCCGTCATATATATCAACTTGACACGCAGCCAATCCGTTGGAGCTTTCGAAAAATTTGCATATGAACGGGCTTTCTTTTCTTCCTTTTTTACGCAACTTTCTCATATCTCTCCCTCTCTGGGTTTAACGCAGCCGCTTTCTCGTCTTTCTCTGAGTTCTATGCAGCACTCTCATCTCTCTCTTATTACCCTTATAATATTATTCCAACAAAATATCTCTCTCTCTATATATATATATCTCTGAGCAATAGATTTCCGTTGGCGGGACGATGATGATTTACTCTAGAGGAGCCCAATACCTAATGCAAGGCGTAGAATGAGTTATAAACCATTTTTAAACATATTTTGAACAATTAATTTCATAAAATCCCGATTTTATCAGTCTCGGTTCACGAAGGATTCAATACACGTTTGTACCTGGTTTAATTTATAAATCACGGTGCATACCTAAATATCCAATATGAGAGTAATGGATTCGTCAATGTCGGTTTAAATTATTAAACTGCGATACATTATTGACGAACGAATCTTGAGGATTGCCAGATATCCAATTCCAAATCGAATTAGCTTCCGAAAAGCCCTAAATATTTTCAAAAACACTTGTTTTGCCATCAATTATTGTCAAAAATCATTTTTCAAATCACACACACACACACACTTATTTTTAAAATTGAAAGGCGAAATACGAAGCACATGGTTTTCATCCCCATCCCAAAATCTCGTTTTCCTAAAATTATGGGCTAATTTGCGATTACATCAATAAGCATGCAACTGTTCGATTATAATTCCACGCATATCTTACTCAAAGACCGAAAGGGCAAATTGGGTGCCTAACACCTTCCCGATTACTAACTTAATCCCCGAACCTTCCAATCAACTGATTTCGCATTAATTGTGTTTAAAAGGTCGTTTAATTCATAAATGTTCTTCTTTTACACAGACTTTTGTTTGTTTAGTAAAACAAACTGGCGACTCTGATTCCTTTGCAAATCGTCACATTTTCTCTATAATAAAATGAACCGTTTTCCAAAATTAAATCGAAGAAACCGAAGGAATTGCCGCCACGGGGTCCGACGACAAAAGCACGGGTTCTTACAAGTACTAACATTGTGACCAGAACATTTTCATTTCGAAAACTTGAAAAAAAAGATGATACGCATGCAAGAAATATTATGAAATCACATAAGTGAGATAATGTACACAATGATTAGTCAAGTATGAGATTTAATTAATATATTATTATGTTACTTGTGCTCATTTTAAGCATATTTTCTCTTGTGTTTAATAACTAATTTTTTTCAGAGTAACAAATTGTATTGGTGGTTATGGGTCTCAAGGATGCTATTTCAGTTGAATCCAACCTTTGGGGTAGACAAAAATGATTTGTTAAGCACATAAAGCAACTGATGAATTCTTTTTCTCATGGGAAATATCAATTTCTAAAAAATCCTTTCTAACTGTTATTTTAACTTCAACTTAAATGGTGTTCCTTAGTCAACACAAAACTAAGACTAAAACTTCCACAAAATCGACAAACACAACCTCATTGCATCAATAAATTCCAAACCCCACAAACTTCATTATTGACAAGCCTACAAAATTCATGCAATTTGAAACATATACTATCACAACTAATTGCTATTTAACAAACCCATTACCGAGAACCCCACAAAATTCATGCAGCTCGAAACATATACTATCATAACTAATTGCCATTTAACAATTTAGGGCTCAAAGTATGTACATGATGGAGTAGACAAAGGAAAAATTCGTAATAACAGAAGGAGGCGACGCCGGCAATAGTGAACCATCTTCGGAGCTGAGGGGGGGGATGAAGTTTGGGCTTCTTAAATTTTTTTATTTTATTTTTTTTTAACTTCTAACGATGCAGGTGGGGAAGGGTGCGGAAAGGGAAAGAAATAAACAAAGTACGGTTAGGTGGAGGAGGATGCGTAAAGAGAGGGATGAAGTATGGGCAGGTGGCGTTTTTTAAATTCACCCCATTTACACAAATAAGTTCAAAAGTACCCTATTTTCCTAAATAAGTCTAAAAATCAGCATACATGGAAAAAAAACTCTCATAACTTAGTATTGACTTTTAACATATTAAGAATTGACTACAAACAAAAAAAAAGCGATTGTTATTTATCATTATTTAATTCTTTAATACATTTTTAAAAAAAGATTAATTATTTTAGTCACACACATCCCCTTTTTTATTTTTAATTAATGATTAATACAATAAACCCAAATTAATAACTCTAAATCATTTAAACTCAAATTTATCATTAACCCCATTAATTAAAAACTATTTTCTTCATCATCATCATTCCTCTCCACCACCAACGGCCCCACTGCCGTTATCGCCACCACCACCATTAAAATCATCATCCATCTCCCCAAAAAAATAAAATAATTATATTTTTATTACTTATGTTTCATTTCATTCAAAAATCAGTTGATACAAAAAAAAAAGAACTAATACTTGGCACGGAGAATATTTACTCGGTTTTTAAGAACCAAATGTTGTTCATCATACTCGGCCGAAAGGAACCAAGATAAGCTTTAGGTCATTTTTCTAATTCCACTTGGTTCCTTAGGGCCAAATGACGTGTGCTTAACTTGGTTTTTTTAAGTCGAGTATGTTGAACACCATCGGTTCTTAGGAACGAGAATCGAGTGGACCTTCATCCATATCAGAACCGAGTGGACCTTCATAATAATCCTCCTGAATAATCTCTCTCTCACAAGGGAATGAGTTCATCCATGTCAGAACCAAGTGGATCTTCATAATAATCCTCCTGAATAATCTCTCTCTTACAAGGGAATGAGTGAGATTATGCCATAAGTGGCTGTAAACACACGATCCAGTAGTAAAATTGCATCTAATTGAGCCGTGAATGATCGGTTTATTTGTAAAACAAGAAGTACAAAGAAGAAGATTAAGGATGAGATTTGTGAAATGGGTGGAGTGATTTAATTTATTTCTTTGAATTGTAGAGAGAGAGAGAAACTAGTGTTTTTAGAATAATATTAATTAAACTTAAAAATGGATGTAATGTTAGGAGTGTTAGGAAGAGGAAATATGTACTTATGGAGTGTTATAAATAGATGGAGCGTTAGAGATTCAAATGATGTGTGTCAATAATAGCCTTCTAAAAAAATTGCTATGTGAACAAAGTCAAAGATAAAGAAAATCCAAATACACCCACATAAAACAAGAAAAAGGGATTCCACCATACTTGTTTAAACGGTCACTCTCTGATTGTTGGAGCACTAAATATTTGAATAAATTAAATTATTAAATAATTTTTATAAGTATACGACCATTCAACTACTAGAGGTGAAACTAAATCAACCGTTTCAACTTATAACATAAAATTTGTCAATAAATTCAAAGAAAACTCTTATATTGAAATAATAAAAATATGCAGAATAAATAAGCTCTGAATGCATTCTCAATATCCAAACTTAAATTAGAAAATTTCAGTTATATCAACAAAATAAAATGTCTTTTTACAACAATTGCTCAAAGCATCTACATTGTCCTTATACACAAATTCCACTTAATATAAGAACAACTTTCAAATAAATACCATTGCAAACATATAACTCAGCACAAACTTAACTTTTTCATTTGGACAAATACACTTGCAAAACTCTTGAATTGCATGTATAAAACGAAAACATCCAAGGAGTATTGAAACAAATTGGGTCAAGGTATTGAATATTTTAATACGAGACATTTTTGTATTACTAATTATATACACATAAATATCACAAATAGTTACCATAAGCCATTGACACGACATGTAATTTTATACTCTCACCAAGACAAAATGATAGTTTTTTAGGTTAGTAATGGCAATTAGTGTATTGTCCCACTATTAACTTCTAGTATTCTTTTACAAAAAACAATATTTTTCATTTTAAAAACTTAAACCATATTCACAAATAGTTTATTGCACATTAACTAAGAATGACAATATATATCGCCTAAGTAACTAACATTTACTCGTGTATGCTCACCTTGCATAAACGTTAGTAGAGCCTACAGTTCTACAAATGAAGGATTAGTGAAAACACTTAAAATAATCATAAAAACACAGTAGTAAAATACAGTACAAAATAGTAGTAAATGACATTTTTTGGAAAAAACTCAAAACAGGAAAAAGATGCATAACAACATTTTACCTGTCGCTAGTTTAAGGATTGGAAAACCAAGCACATTAAGCGATCTGAAACAATGTTTAACATACAACACAATAAATACCAAAATAGTAAAACTATAATTGATGTATTTGAACACTTAAATGACCTGATATCGAAAAACTCAAAGAACAAAAGATGCTTGGAATGTAATTTTACATGTGATTACAAAGTTTCAAAATTTTATGAACAAATTTACTATTTTTAAAATGTCCAAACTATTCCAGAACCAATAAAAACACAAAAATCGAGAATTTTTTTTTATCATTATGTACCAAGTCCACTCTTTCTACCATAATTGCACCTCCATGTGCCAAACATGCATATCCGTATGCCTTCTCATATGCTAGCCATTTCTCCAGGAGCCACCCGATCCATATGGCGTATCGTTTATGAATGTGCCTTATAATGAATAGATACACTATAAAAGTCTAATAAATCACTATTCGGCTTTATTTTTCAAATACCTCTCATTACATATTTAATTGTTACGACCCAAATATACATCACATCAATAGTGTAAGGGATGGTCCTTGGTATATATATGGGAATAATGAACCTAACTTACAACTTGCGCTAACCATTTTAGGGGAGAACTCGGGTGATTAGATATGGTATCAGAGTGAACCCAGGACCATTACTATATTAATATGTGGATATCGTGGGCCATGTTTATGCTGTTGACGTCGAGCCATAATTCTTGGATGCAGTGCTGAGATTGTTAGTGTGTGACTGGCCTAACGAGGATGTTCGGGATTTAATAGGGGGAATTGTAACAACCCAAAATATCCCACATCAATAATGTAATGGGAAGATGCTTGATATATATATAGGAATAATGAACTTAACTTACGACTTAGGCTGCAATTTTGGGGGAGAACCCGGGTTGTTGAAATAATGGAGGGAAAATACCACTATTTGCTATAACAATCAAATTAACCCAATCCGCATGACCAAAAGTAGTTTTTTCTTTAAAGTATGTTTGATACAAAATTCTATCACAAAAGGGTCGTAGAGGTGACTTAGACTTCTATAAAGTTATAGTTCCTTTCAGTTATTAAGGTACGGATACAATATTTGAATCTCAAATGGTTCTTAAATTTCCATTATTCAAATACCAATATAGTGAAGTTCTCCTATTGCCATAAAGTCTACCAGCAATTTAGTGTCTCATGCACTTTTTCTCATAATATAAAAAGAATTAAAATTAATTAGTACACCAAAATAAAAATTAGGTTTTATCACTCTTCTCAAGACAATAGACATTTTCATTAAAGTATTAATATAGACCAAGCTAAATTCAAGCAAAGGGAGTAATAAATTAATTATTTGCATATGGGTGTAATTTATGTAAGCGTACTGACATCATTGATAATTTTCCAAAAAGAGGCACCAATATTATTAACAAACGAAATTGGATCCACGGTGAATACAAGTATCATGTGTATTCTAACATATAAAATATGTGTGTAAATATATACAATATGTACAATCTTAGCTAAAAAACGAAACGTATATCCCTTCCGATCAATCAACATGGTTCCATTGTCAACTCGATCAATTCAAGGCATACACAAATAAAGCAATATATTTGCGCTAGGGTTTTTATCAACTAATAAAGATTGACTCACCTTATTAGAAAACACAAAGAGGCAATAGATGTTGACACGTGAAACCCTAGGTGCCAAACCATTTTCTTCTTCCTTCTTCTCTCTCTCTCTCTTTCTCTCTCTCTCTCTCTCTCTCTCTCTCTCTCTCTCTCTCTCTCTCTCTCTCTCTCTCTCTCTCTCTTTCCCATTCTTTCATTTTATGGCCAATTATAATCAGAGAGGGTAGAGTTTTAAGAACTCTCTCTTATAAAGTTATCCCCCTTATCTACATTACAAAACATCAAATTTGACTAAATTTATTCTCAAAAAGTATAAGAACCCAATGGTTAAAAATATACATGTTATGATGTGCATTAACTCTACACCATTGGATGAGTTTTATACACACATCAAGATGTCACATCAAAGTTAAAACACTCACACCAATAATATACACATAATAAATTCTCACACAGCAATAATTTTTTCTATATTAAAAATGCCATAACTTAAAATAAAAAATTCAAAATTTAATAAAAATTTAATATTTAAAATCTACTTATCAAGATCAATTAAACAAGCTCCATCATGACTATAAAATTATGTAAAATAAATAAATTATTAAGTAACATTTAACATCTATTGAAAATGCCATAACTTAAAATAAAAAATTCAAAATTTAATATTTAAACTCTACTAATCAAGAAATTTAATAAAAATTTAATATTTAAATATACTAATCAAGATCAATTAAACAAGATTCATCTTACAATAAAATATAATAATATTTAATATTTAAAATATAGTAATCAAGAAATTTAATAAAAAATTAATATTTAAATCTACTAATCAAGATCAATTAAACAAGATCCATCATGATTACAGAATTATGAATTTAATAATTAAATTTACTAATCAAGATTAATTAAACAAGATCCATCATGACTATAAAATTATGTAAAAAAAAAATTAAGAAAAATTATTGAGTAACATTTAACACCAATAATATATACACACAATAATCATGTTTTCTACATTAAAAATGTCATAACTTAAAATAAAAAATTGAAAATTTAATATTTAAAATCTACTGATCAAGATGAATTAAACGAGATCCATCATGACTATAGAATTATGTAAAAACAATAATAAAAAATATTGAATAACATTTAAGGACGTACTTTATATGTTCATATATTATTGGTCATCTGAGTATGTCATTTTTAGGAATGATGACAATATATCAGTCAAATTTTTGAACTATTTTCAAATTATATCAACAAACGTCATTGAATTATTTTAACATACGGCCTTGAGTTTAATTTGTTAAAAACTTATTTTGCCGAGATCAAAATAAGATTAAAAAATATGATTAAAAGATTCTTTAAAAATTAAAAACAAATTGCTCAAATCCCGTCTACTTTTAGTTTTTCTAGCATGAAGATATATTGAACGTAAGTTTGTCGATTTAGATTCATTACACGTTACTTCTTTTTATCTTATTATCAGTTCTTATTTAATTTATCGTGCCGGATGGCCGGGATGTCATAATTTTCACAAAATAAAATATTAAATAAAACAGGGTTGTCACACAAAATTACACCATGTTCACAAAAAAAAATGCATTATTATATTGTATTCAACAATACCCCACCAAAATGTTTTCCATTGGCAAAATAATCACAACGCCATACCCTACCCTAAACCATCAGATCCTTAATCAAACCATTGGCAAACCTAATTGTCAGAGTCTTCGTCAGCATTTGCACTCAGATCCGGTATATCGGTAGAAAGGAAAAAAACTTTGCAATATGCAACATTGTCGTCACTATCACCATCATATTGGACCATTCCTTAATCTCGCGAGCCTTTCATTTCCTCTAAGGTGGAGTGCACCTGCACTAACCAACCACCGCATGTGTGTTCGGAGGAAAAACAGAGAGACATTCTTAACCTACTGAGTAAGGTGAGAGCACTTCTCGAGAAGCTTTTGTTGTTAAGTACACGTTAAACACCTTGTCCAATATGACATTTCCTGTCACTTACGTTACGTAGAAGTTGGATATCTATGATGCTTATGAGCCAAAAAGCCTCCTTATTAAGAAAGAATCAAGCACTACTCCCATACCAATCAAGCTGCCAACACACCTACATGATCACCAATTTGAAGCAAAAGACTAAGATAATAGAGGACAGGACTCCAGTCCTTTGAGTTAAAAGCGAAGGGAGGAAAGCATTATTCAAAGATGATGCCCTCCTCTTTCGCCATTCTTTTTACGTGAAAAAACAACCCTACCTTACCTTCCTTAACTTCACTGAGGAAAGGATGGGATATAACTCTAGATCTATGTCCCCTTTTGTATTGGTCCTGCCTATTTGAAAGCCGTGCCCTTTATAATAAAGAATTCCATCTAGGCCCAGGAAAGCACTGGCAACTTCCACGGCGCCACGGTGCAACGAACTCTTCGTTATGTATAGGGGTGTTCAAAAACCGAACTGGACCTTTAAACCGAATAAACTGGACCAAAAAATGGACCGATTTGGACCGGACCATTCGAATTTGGTCCGGTCCGGTCTATATTTTTGTGGACCGAACTGGTCCGGTCCGGTCTTCGGTCTCTTGAATTTTTTATCCCTAAAAATCGGATCGGACCAGTTATATTTATATATATAATTTTTTTTAGGGTGATTTACCTTTTGACCCCCATTTATTTACCCCTATTCCACTTTGGCACCCAAAATTTGCAATAATTATCCTTTGACACCCATAATCTATGTTGCAAGAGCTTTCGAACCATATGTGGATCATATCATTTGGACGTAAATCGAGTGAGATATGGCCTTGTGAAAATGGCTTCGTAGATTTTTTTTTTGAAAAAGGTGATTTTTTGTCAACTTTGGCAGAAATTTCGAGGCAATTAAATTGATTATCACTAAATATTATTAATGTATTCATAATCTATGTTGCAAGAGCTTTCAAACGATACGTGGATCGCATCATTTGGACTTGAATCGAGTGAGATATGGCCTTGCGAAAATGGCTTCGTGAAACTTTTTTTTGAAAAAAGTAATTTTTTGTCAACTTTGGTAGCAATTTCGAGGCAATTAGATTGATTATTATTGAATATTATTAATGTATTCACAATCTATGTTGTAAGAGCTTTCCAACCATATATGGATCGCATCATTTGGACGTGAATTGAGTGAGATATGGCCTTGTGAAAATGGCTTGATTTTCATTTAAATCCAGTTACAGGGGTATTTTCGGTATTGAAAAAAGATTTAACGGTTTGACTTTTTGACCGGACGAAATCCGTCCAAATGGGTGTCAAAGGGTAATTATTGCAAACTTTGAGTGCCAAAGTGGAATAGGGGTAAATAAATGGGGTCAAAAGGTAAATCACTCTTTTTTTTAAATATACATACTTATTTAATATTTTTTCTAACTCAAAACCTATCCTATTTCCTCATTTATATCCTCAGACCACTGTGCCGCACTGCCGCACCTCACTCCTCTATTCTCTCAATCACAAGTCGCCGCTCTCCTCTCCCTCTCCTCTCTCACTCACAACACCAATCGATCCCACTCCCACTCCTCTCGCCAATCCCGTACTCGAAGTTGTGTCCCAAACCTCTCTCCCTCTCCCTCAATGGTATTTTCCCTCTCTTCTCTCTATTTTCTTTTAATTTTTCCGATTTGGATATCTGTTTTCATTGATTGTTTTGCATCTTTATTTAGATCTACGTGGTTTATCAAAGTTTGAACAAATTTCTTTGCGTAGTTAGTTAGGTGCTGCTTATATTTTACTTCTTTCCAGCTAGCCATTGGAGCAAGTACAAGTGTTTGATTTGAATGGAAATGCTATTTTGCTTTCTGATTTGTGGAAGGACCGAAAGGCTGTTGTTGCGTTTGCTAGGCATTTTGGATATTTATACTATCCTCTGTATTTTCATTTATGTTGAGTTCATTACAAGATCTTTGGGCTAATTAAATATGGTTGGTTCACTAAGCTATAAATCAATGTCTTACATTGAGTAATGGTTTTTAACTTAACAAGATTTTGATGTTATCATTAATGTCTTAATTAATGTAGGCTGAATTTTCCTATGTGTTCTTAATGAGATTGTTATGTGCAGGCAAAAGAATTCTATGAGCAAACAAACTTCAAAGGAGGTATGTATTCTAAAGATCATATATATTTCACTGGAAAATAATTTGACATTTCTTGAAATTATAATATTTATTAGGCAATTTATCCAAGTAATTAAGGTTGATTGTATGAATATGAATTTTAATTTAACTTGAACTGTTATATATTTAATTCTTTGTCTCGAGTAGCAATATTCTCTAGTAAGTCCATCAAGTTTGTTGACAAGTGCAATATTTAAAACACTTGGTTTTGACATACTTTCTTATACTCTCCAATGCTTAAATTATTGTGCCTGGTTCAGACGAATTTAGAACAATAACAAAAAAATGTTCCTTTGTCTCAAAAGTGTATGCAGATCCTAGTTACTAATAAGAATTTGAAGAAGTTAATTAAATGGATGAGATCCTAACAAACTGTACCTATTAAATTACCGGGCCAGATTGCATTATAATGCATAACCTAACTAGTGCATTATCAATCTCTATATTTGATCCAAGTTTTGATCAAAATACAACTCTTAGGCCCAAAAAAAAAGAGCCCAGACCGAATGGACCGACCGAAACTGGACCGGTCTGGTCTGATCCGATCTTAACATTTATTTCGGTTCGGTCCGGTCTTCGAATTATTAGGACCGAACTATCAGGTCCGGTTTGGTCCTTTACTGTTCGGTCCGGTCAACCGGACCGTGCACACCCTTAGTTGTGTATGTGGTCACGAACTGCTGCGAATCTTTCGCTTAATACGAGTACAATGCTTTGATGCGCCCTTAAACTTCCGCCGCCTTTTCTTATTATTCACCCTATTTGGTTAAACATTTTAGGTGGCCATTCTAGAAAGTTTTTAAATTTAGAAAGAGAAAGAATTTATCCAAAAACAAAAAAGAGCATGGAAATCTAATTACTAATAAAAGGGGGAAAAACAGAAAGAATTTAATTTTATCAAAATGTCATTTTTGACCATTTTTACTATCAATATAATATGATTTGCTATTATCAGGAATCTAATCATCGCTTTTAAGCATTCTACGGCTAGGTTATCACCAAACCATTTTTTACTTATGTTAACATTTTCATAAAATTATATATCTATATTATAAAACACCATATTTGACCAATTTTTTTTTCAAAAAATATAAGAATCTAATAGTTAAAAATACAGATGTTATGGTGTGCATTATTTCTACACCATTGGATGAATTTTATACACACATCAAGATGTTACATCTAAGTTAAAACACTCATACCAATAATATATACACAATAAACTCTCACACCAATAATTTTGTCTACAATAAAATACATTCCCTCCGTCCCAAATTGCTGGTCCCTTTTGGAAAATCTAACTTATTAAGGACCTAACATAATTATTGTACTTTTTGCTTAATTTACATTAACTTTCTCTTTTTACCTTTTTCTTTATTCAAAACATTTTCTTTAAAAGTGAAAGTACAAAAGGGCAAAATAGGTATATATTTATCTTTTATGGAAAGTGGACATTTATTTTGGGACATCTAAAAATGGAAAGAGGAACTAGCAATTTGGAATGGAGCGAGTACTAATCTAGATCAATTAAACAAGATATATCATAACTATAGAATTATGTTAAAAAAATAAGAACAATTATTGAGTGACGTAATTTATGTGTTCGTACAATATTAGTTATTTCAGTCTATAGCTTTTAGGAGTTTCCGCGATACATCAGTCCATTCTTTGGACTATTTTCAAATAATATTGACATAAGTGGTTTGATTATTTTCAAATCCGGCCTTGAATTTAATTTGTCAAAAAAATAATTTGCCGAGATTTAAAAATTTTAAAACAAGTTGGTCAAATCCCCTCTAATTTTTGTTTTTTCAGCATTAAGATATAGTGAGCATACGTTTCGGTTGTTCAAAACGCATCTGTTTAGATTATCAAACGTTCAACCTTTTTGTTCCGTTACCGGATCATATTTATTTCACCGTGCTGGATGGCACGGGTATATCTTACTCTATATTATAAAACACCATATTTGACCAATTTGTTTTTCAAAAAGTATAAGAATCTAATGATTAAAAATATACATGTTATGGTGTGCATTACTTCTACACAATTGGATGAGTTTTATACATACATCAAGATGTCACATCAAAGTTAAAACACTCACACCAATAATATATACACAATAAACTCTCACACACCAATAATATTTCTCTAATTCTACTTGTCCTTACTTTCTAAAACCAGGTAATATTTCTCTAATTCTACTTGTCCTTAGATTCGAGATTTGCTATGATTTTTATGTTTAAGTTTAATTCTCGTTTGAGTTGATTTTCGTGCATCTTTAGTGTGTATTTTGAAGATCTTGCGTGGTATATTTCTTGTGCAAAATCTGCAGCGTTCTCTATTAATTGCTGAATATGTTTGTTAACTACTGCTGCGAAAATCTGTTTTTAAACTGCTTTCTATTGCAGAGGAAAACTGATTTTGTATAGTGTTATTGCTGCGTATTGTTGCTGCGTAAAACAGTCCATATAAAAGGTTTCTTGGTATGTTTTAAAGCTGTTTTCTGTGAGAAAATTCTGTCATATAAATTTGTTGTTATTGCTGTGAAAATCAGATTATATTTGATGATTAAGCTGCGAATTTGAGACTCTTTTGAACTGTTATTTGTCTGCTGAATCTGGTCTTTTTTTTTGCTGTGAAAATTTGATTTGTTAGTGTGAAATTGTGATAAAAATTTTGTGAAAGAAACTGGTTATTCGGTTGTATTTGGTTGCATTCTTTCATGTGATTCATATCTTTATTTTTGGGGATTGTTTGGATTGTTTTTGTGAAAATTCTTTTGATGGTGGTGTTTGGTTGAGATTTTAAATTTTTTACCAAAAAATCAATTTTACTTAACACTTTTTTAAAATTCTCTCATAAATTTTTTAAAACACCATAACTTTAAATTTAAAAATCGAAACTAGATAAAAAAAATATTTGAAACCTACTCATTGAGATCTATAAAATAAGATTCATTGTGACTATTTTTGAATTTTTTTTATGAGTTTCTTTTTGAATTGGTTGAAAAAAATTCCAACAAAAATTAAATTCACTTTTCAACATACTTTCACATTTTCCAAGAACTTACCTAAAAAGCATGTTTTAAAATCTCAACCAAACAAGCATAAAACTTACAAATCTAGAACTTATGTATACTTATATTTTTTATTGTGCTTCTTTGATATTTGATTCTTGTTGTTGGTGAGGTTATCTCGGATAAGTCTACTAGTGTTTTGTTGAATTTATTGAGTCGGCTTGGTGTGGGAATTTGTGTACCCTTTGGTGTGTACATGATGTGCATTAGGGTCTTTGTGTATTCTTTTTGTTCGTTTAAACTCTTGTAAAAACTTGTTATATAGTGAATTTTGTTATGAGGTAGGGTGCTTCTGTGGATGTTTTTCTCATGTTGAGAGTTTACCACGAGTTTATCACGTAAAAAACCTTTGTGTTGTAATTGATTGATTAATTTCTATTTTTTAGTTTAGGGGCCAAAGTGACACTAACCCAAAGTAAAAAACCTTTCTGTAAAATTTGGTTTTGACACTGTAGGAAAGTAAACCTCTGGTTTATATTAATTCGGAGAATCTATTATGGGAATTTCAGTTAGAAACAATTTCTCTCAAATTTAAAAGGGAATCGAATTTTAGTTTTGCCTTAATTGAATTCCTTGTTATTTATGTGGAGGCAACACTATCCGGAATCTGGCAAAATTGCTTTAGATGTATATGGTTTGGAAGCCTTTTCTATGGTTTACCTAATAAAATTTGATAATTTTTATTACTATACTAATACTAGTATTTAGTTATGATTATATAGTGATTCAACAACACCCTCCCTCCCTTTCCCCAATGCCCTCCCAAAAAATGTAAATGTAAGAGTCACCATATGTATGACCCCATATGTGATATTACTATTAATTACAATTAGAGAAATAACTTATATTTACCACTATAAGTTACATTCAATAGTAAAATCTTTAGAAGCAAACAAATATATGAATGCAGTTAGGGGTGTGCACGGTTCGGCGGTTAAACTGTCAAACGAACCGACTTTTCGGTTTTATGCTCAAGTTCAACCGAACTAAACCGTCAAAGCGGCTAAAACCGACAGGGCTAGGTTGGTTCGGGCAGTCTGTTTTTGTGGGTTTGGACCTTGGGCCAAAATTAGTGTTTTGGGCCATAGGTTTATACTATTTGGAATTTTTTATGTGTTTTTTTATCTCTTGTGCCTTATTTTCTTGTTGATTATTTGTTCATTTACTCTTTTTTGTTATTGGAATTTCTTTTTAATTATTTATCCTATATTATTTTTTAAAAAATAGCTCATTAGTTAAATACACCAAACTAATAGAAATGTAATAAGTGTACTAGTCCATTCGGTTCGGTTTTTGTTGGTTTTATACACCAAAAAACCGATAAACGAATGGACCTACTTCGGTTGTTCGATTTCTTAATTGAACAGAACCGCAAAACTTGAAAAACTGCTCGGTTCGGCTAGGTTCGGGCCGGTTTTTCGATTTTTTTGGTTTTCTGCACACCCCTAAATGTAGATATGTTAGAATATAAATTGCTTTTTTTCACCTTAATGCATAACTTTGTACAAACTAAATCTTTAGTGACAATATGGGAGCTGAAAAAAATTGAGGTTACTTCAAATTTTTGTACAAATTTTTACAACAAAAATCTAATTTTTTATGTGCTTTTTGATTAAAAAAATATATTTCAAAAAGCACATAAAAAACACACCCATTTTTAGTGGCTATGCAATACACAATTTACAAGTATACTTGTACTAGTAGTTCAGGTTACTAAAATTAATTTCTTGACAGGTTAAACCTATAGCTGGTTTTGGCACACGAACAAATGTTGTCTCAATATACAATCAAACGGAGTTTGCTATAAATATGGATGCAAATGCTTATGGATTAGTGAATATTGCGACTACACCATTGGCAAAGTTGCGCAGATGTGCCAACTTATAGATAACAGCATTGAGAAGAGGGTACAGATGAAAAACATGAGCCAAAAAGGGTTGTAGGGGAGAAACACTAATAAAAGGGAGTCTGGAGTGAGAATTCCAGAAAAGACAAAAGCGTGGTTGAAGATTAGTTCACAACAGGTAACATCTTGGGCCGGTGCCTTCATTATCAACTAATTTTCAACCACACTCTTGTCCTTTTTGACATTGTGAGTTTCAAAAGCATAAAGGCACAATGATATCAAAGAAGTGGAGATTTGGGGCACTTCAATTGGATGAACGCAACCAATAATTCGATAAAGGCGAAGTTTGCAGAATGCAAGGCAATACTTGGGGTTTCCTCTCCACTAATTTGAATTATTATTAATCAAAGAAAAGAAATTCAGAATATAAAATGGTAGTGCACCAGCTGCACGCAAATTATAAGATAGTCTTTTGAAAACAGTAAATTTGATCATCTCTCATGGAATGGCCTTCAAAGTTACAAAGGAAATTAGTTTATTAATTGAAAGGTAATTACAATAGGCAACTATGGCATGGGGCTCATTATGATTTTGTTGTTGTCCGCTTCAGGACTAAGCAGCATACTTTTTCTTTTGCTCACGTCTTAGCTTGCTCAAAAAGTTGAACTAGATCTTAACATGTTGCGCATTATATGTATATGGAGTGTGTTGAAAAATGGTGAAAAATTACTGCATACACTAAATTGATACAATCATTTTGAAGTTGAAAGGGTTTTGCAACATTGTCTTCACCACCACTGAGAAAAGTTAATATCAGAAGAGTAATAATATATATTGGCCCTCAGCTAACAGTAATGATCTTGGAATGATATTATGAGGGTAGAGAGAGAGAGAGAGGAGAGCTGCGTAGAAAGAGGAAGAATAGAAAGCCCGTCTCTCTATATATATACATATATTTCAAAAGCTTTGGTGATATGGATAAAAGCGGTTTATACGTGTTTTTTTTAATTCATTCTCAGCACAAAGGTCAACCCCCACTTAGCATTACAGTACAAGTTTGTATTTGATGAATGATTGCTGAGCTCAACATTATCGATTTACGAGTAATGTATAAATACTCGGTCTTATTGTATTGAATTAATGTGCAATTAATATGCAAATGTTCGTTTCTATTGCACTAAGTTAAAGTGGGAGTGTTACATAGAGGTATGGGGGTGGTAATAGCCCTGCCCTAAATTTATTTTGGGTCGATGGTGTTTTTGATGAAACTTCTCTACCTTTTTTTGATGAAGCTTGGGAAAGAAAAATTTAATTAATTTTATAGAAATTTCAGGTTAAAAATTTGATGAAAGCACATTTCATCGAAAGCTTCTTACCATTTTTTGACGAAAATTTGATGAAAGCACATTTCATCGAAAGCTTCTTACCATTTTTTGACGAAGCTACTTAACATTGCATGGTATACTACTTGTTTGTATTATTATTATTATTATTATTATTATTATTATTATTGTTACTTCAAACAAATTTACAGGATTGGAATAACGTGGTCGCAGAGATCTAGTGAATAAGTAATACAGATAGAAGAGGATGGGGAATACATATATATAACAGGAGTGTCAATGAGAGAAATATACATATTCAATATACATAAAGTGTAAAGAAATTTTAAAGGGCCGGAGTAATTGTGTGAAGTGTCAATATCACTATCTTATTTTATTATATTCCTAGAACAAATAGAAATCTTAATTTGAGACTATTTGAATAAAAAAATACGGAGTAAAACTTTTACAAAATGAGAATATTTAAGTTTGGTTTGGTTGGAATTTTTGAATACTTAATTTAAAATTTAGTTTTTTAAAACTATTTTTTAATTTGATTTGTTTTTGGTTCATTATTTTTTAAATTTTCTAAAGGATATAATATTTCTTTTTTTTTATTTATTAAAAATAAGTAATGGGAAAAGAAAATTTTAATTAATTTTAAAATTTTAATGAAAGCACGTTTCATATTATTGGCAACTGTGTGAGTTCTAGAACGCCAATGGAAAAGATCCCACCAAGGTAAAAAAAAAAAAAAAAAAGGCGCCAAATCGGCTAGAATCTAAAATCAAATTGTTATTATGCTTGTTGTTTATTTTTCAATAGCTAATTAATTAAAAAATGAATTTGACTTATCCTATATAAGTATGGTCTATATTAACTGAATAAAATACATTTTACTGATGCCTTCATTGTGAAGTTTTATACCTATGAAAAAATTATGTAAGATACGTTTCAAGGCATATTATATAATTGTAACATAATTAACTTCTCACCTTGTTGGAAAGAAAAAAGTTAGATAGTTGAAGTATTAATTTTGGTCATCTCTCAACTATTTAAAAGTGGGATTCTACCCATTAAGATCACCTCATTACACACAATTTTATCTACCCATCAATAAATTATTATATGTTATTTTATTAAAATATTGAGTAAACTACCCTAATGGCCCTTGATCTATTGGGTTAGTGTCACTTTGGCCCCTAAACTAAAAAACGCGTCACTTTGGCCCTTAAACTATTAGCGAGTTTCATGTTGGCCCTTCCGTCCACATTTTCCGTTTAACATTGACAGAATCTCATTTTCCGCCATTTTTGAGGGGCAAAAACGTCAACTATCAAAACACTGGAATTTTTAGAGAGAAAAAAAACAAAAAAAAATTCTAAAGAGAAAGAGCAGCAGCAAAAACACAGCAATGGAGTGAAAAAGTTTTCTTGAGAAAGATAAAAAAGGAGGTGAAGAAAAAAAAAAGAAACAAGATATATATATGTGTACTTATTACATAGTAGTTGCAATTGGGGGAAGCAAATCGAATATGAAATTGTAATGCTAAAAGCTTTTGAGTACGTTTTATTTGGATCTGAGTCTCCGACTTCCTCATCGGTGACTCCTTCGACTGCATCGTCGTAGTCAACCACTCCCGGACCTTCGATCGGAGTTACTTTAGCCGATGGACCAATTTTGCCTCCCAGTAACTCTGCTTGTTTGAAAAGATTCGCCGTTGTCGGATCTGTCGCCTTTGTATTCTTCTTCGGTGCTATGTTGATGTAGATCTGATGTGATGAAGAGTTTGTTTTACTTCTGATGGAGTTGGCTTGAGTTACAAATTATTATTTAGTATGTTTTTTTATTTTTTTTTTATTTTGGTTAATTCATGTTAATTTTTTTTTTTGCTGCGATGGAGATGGTAGTGAGGATGATGATGATGAGTACATGGTTTGTTAATTACTATTGATTTGATTATGATCATTAATGTTAATGGTGGATTCTTTTGTGGTATGATGATTTTGCCCCTCAAAAATGGCGGAAAATGAGATTCTGTCAATGTTAAACGGAAAATGTGGACGGAAGGGCCAACATGAAACTCGCTAATAGTTTAAGGGCCAAAGTGACGCGTTTTTTAGTTTAGGGGCCAAAGTGACACTAACCCAATAGTTCAAGCGCCATTAGGGTAGTTTACTCTAAAATATTTCAACAAGATCAGTACTACACTCACTTTACTAAAATGCTTGTTTATTGTTGTTTTGTCAATAATAATGATAAGTGTTTATAAATATATATTTTTATGATATTTGAATACGTATAAGTGTTGTTGGGTACCTCGCACATCATCAAGAGAAACGGTTTTAGAAAGGTATATTGGATTCTACTTGAAAAAGTAATACTTATAAAAGAAGTTCGACTAGACCAACAAGATGGCCGGATAAATGTGCTTTTGTCAAATCATCTAAATGGCAACGCGGAAAAGATATGTTTAATGCAAATTATTGAAAGCTTATAATTATTTTTCATGATTGTGTTAAATTTCAAAAGTTTGTATATTGAACCATGATTTAGGTAATTATTGTTTAGATATGATATTAAGAGTATTTGTGATTTTGTTTCATAGAAAAATCCTTTTTACTTTAATTCTACATGGATTTTTGAAGTTGGATTCAAGATGTTGAATTTTTGAAAAAAAAAAAAAAACACAGATTGATCTCTTTGTACTCATTCGGTCATAACTTTCAATATATAAAGTATTTTTCAGTGAATCCACTTGCAAACGACAGTAGATATGTATACCTTTAATTTGATAGGTCATAAGCTAAATTGGATTTCGTATGAGAGATATATGTTTGTTCAAAGTTGACCTATTAATCTGCTTGCGATTTTTTCATTGTATTCATAGATGCAATTGAACAAAATTATGATTATATATTAGTAGAACACATTTGTTATGCATTTATGTTTTATGATACATGAAAACCATTTGCTAGATAATTAACCCCTTATGATATACTCATCTGAAGAAGAAACAAGGCTAGTCGTTAAGAGAGTGTTCCCAGAGGTATTGGGAACTGTTTCAAGAAACCGAGGACTGTGACCTCAAGTTCACAGTGAGCACTTTCAAGTTTGGTCTGTCGTGAGATAGCAACGACATTTACAACGATTTAACCAGAAGACTACTGAAAACTTTCGACGATCTATTGTCTAAAGTTGACACGTTCTCAAGCGTCAAAAACGACGATAAATCGGCCAATAGAACAGGGTCCAAGAGAGAAATGAATAGGAATAGTGACCGCCGCGATGACGGTCAGGGAAAGAAGAACAAGAAGGAAGAGGGAGATGATGGGAAAAAGATGAACTCCTTTAAGGGTGTTAATACAATCTTCTATAAGTAAATCCACAATATAATGTTCGAGATACAAGGCGAACAGTTTTTCAAGTGGCCGAAACCAACATCCGACGACCCTGGTAGCAGAGGCGCCACCCTCAAGTGTTCCTACCACAAGGACCACAATTATAGAACCGAAAATTGTAAGACTCTAAAATAATTTTTGGAGAGGCTGGTAGAGCAAGGCCAATTGGCCAAGTATGTGAAGCCCGCTGGGACTAAGGAGGGTAAAACAAAAACAGCCGAGGACCAGGTGGTCATGGTTCAAACTAACCGGCAAGTAGCATGTGTGATCGACATCATTCATGGGGTTGCAGAGAGGTTCGAGGCAACGAAAATTTCCTTAGAGTAAGGCTCGCTCCTACACGGCTTTGGTCAGAAGCTCACCTTGTCCACGAGGTACTAACTGTTTTGGCTCCCCCGAAGAGGGATAGAGAGAATAATATGTTGTATCAACTCTCATTTTCCAAAGAGGATTTGGAGGGGGGTTGATATCCATCATAATGATGCTTTGGTGTTGATAGATAATATATGTAACTTCGACGTGAAGAGGGTATTGATAGACCTCGGTAACTCTTTGGAGGTCATGTAGCTCAAGGCCTACAACTAGCTGTGGCCGTTCACTCAGAGCAAGAATATACGTTTAGTCGATGCCGATCTACAGTTTTAGTGGTGATGCAGTATAATTGATATGCATCATCAGTGTCCTAGTCAAAGTGGGGGAGATGTTTACGGTGATGGATTTCTTTGTTATGAACATAGATTCACCCTATATTGCAATCTTGGGCAGGAACTGGATGGGTGAGATAAGAGCTGTTGCCTCGCCATTCCATCAGAAGCTGAAATTTTCTTCTTCAAAACGAGTCATTGTAGTGAAGGGCAAGCAGGAGGATGGCCGATTTTGTTTTAATTTGGCAAGTAGATGATCTTTATTTGAGAAGAAAGATGCCAATAAGGTTGAGCAAGTAAACCTGGCAGAAAAAATAGAGACAGAGTTGCTGGAAGTTAAGGATGATATGCCCGAACCTTCGAAGAAATGGATTGGAAAGGAATCAACCTTGTAGCAATCAAACAACGGCCACCCGACAGACGGTGGGGCCCGACGGACTAGCAATACGTTAATTGCGCCAAAAACTTGACTCGGTGAAAACGACGCTAATTATTACATCCAAGTGCAAGTGGTCGATCAAATAATAAATACTCAGTAAGTCCGAGGTCAATTCACTAGGAAGATGATAGTTCTTTGAGTTATGAATATTTCTTTCAAGAGGAAGATGATAAAAATAAAGAAAATAAGAAATATAAAGAAAATGGAATGATAACCAATAACTAAACAAACTAAGGGCAATATAACTAAATAGAACATACAACCAAAACTAATCCTAAAGATAGCGAAACATTACTAATCTAAAGGAAATTAAACTAGCATAACAAGAATATGGAATAAAGCAAAATAAAATAAACACTAAAAAACATCGTACTAAATTAATTAAATTTGTGAAAAATTTAAATAAAATTAAGAATAAAAAGTGTTAGGGTAATCCATAAGTTCCAAGCAATACAACGGGTAATTCGATGGACCAATAATCATTTTTTTAATTATTTTTTCTTTAAAAATCAACTTGCTATCCACGAGCTAATTGATCTCATAAACTCATATTTTTTGCAATAATTTATGCATGACATGAACTGTACGTACCAATATTAATTATGGAATCAATTTGTAATATTTGATTTTACCGAAAATACTTGTTTATTAAAGTGAAGTAGTGCTTGGCATTACAAAACCTTTTATTAAAAGTGAGTTTAGAAATATTAAGTAAAAATCAAAATTTAATTCAAATAGGTCAAATTTTTAAAAAAATCTTGTATGGAAGTTACTTAGGTTAGTCTTTTTGCTCTATTTTTTCTTTCTTTCAAATAAAATAAAATATATTTGAAATTGCAAGTTTAAGTTGTCCTATCTAGTTCTGTTTTGCTTTCTCTCATTGGGGACGACGCATTCATGAATTGATTTAGTATATGGTGTAGTATTAGATAAACTAAAGAAGTTTCTTAATATTCTTGTAGTTCAAAAGATACATGCTAAGTTGAATCTTTTTGTCAGTGCATTTCTCGGCATTACTTGATATTAGACTGATATATCTTAATTTATGAAATACTCTGTTTAAAATTAAAGTGGAGGATGTATAGCCGAGAATTATTGAGCTATTCTTTCATATCTGAGAGTTATGTACACAAACTCTGATTCTTGAAAAGCGTTTTAAAAATCAATTAAGTCTCTTAAACTACAATTTAAATTTAGTTTTACAAAGGTAAGTCCATGAGATACTAAATCATAACATGCTTTTTAGTTGTCTGAATTTAGAAGGTAGAAGCTAAGGAAATGATATAAGCCATCTTTGTTTTAGCCACTAGCCTTAGCATGTCCTTACATTTTATCCGTAGTAGCCCTTTTGAAGCCTAAAACCTTGTTTTTATTGTTATACCCAAAGTTAAATTCAAGCCAGTGCCATAAATTCAACACCCGTGGCTCATTTATGCAAAAGGCTCAAAAGTAGAGGCATAGTGAAGTATGGTGTTTTGAAAAACAAAGAAAAAAAAAGAAAATAATGAAATGTATGCATTGAAAAATGAAAATGCAAGAATGATAATGTTTATTGAAAATGGAAATTGAAAGTTGTATGCAATATAATGAGAATGTGGGTATCAAAGTAAAAGAAAGAGCTAAAAAGCCTCTTAGCATTATAAAAACCTGAAAATGAGTCTTTTGAATCTTCAGTTGACCTGTTCGTTTCATAGCCACTACCCCCCCCCCCCCCCAGCACCATTACAACTTAATAAAGTCCTATTTGATCCTTAGTGGCTTAGTTTCGAGATTTAGATGACGAAAAGGTATACAGAAGTATTCTATCCTTTTTAAAACTTGAATTTCTTTTCTAGAGACTCTTGTTCTTTCATTTTAGCGTCTTTGCATTTAAACATACGTGAGGCATTTGATTTTAATTACAAATATTCCATATAGCCTGTATGTGGAGAGATACACCTAATTCGGAGCAATTTATTTGTTGAGTGTATGCCTGGTAAAAGTTTGAGTCAAAGCTCAGCATGAACAAAGTATGGATCTATGATTGGTTTGAAAGTTGAAAGACAATTCAATTGCCTATGCACGCACATTTATGATTTATCTTTATGCTATGTCATATTTTGAATGTATTAAAATTGTTATTTCTCTTGTATATCTCTTACTAATGTATATCTAAGTTAGTTTAGGTCTTTGCTGGGCCATTTGAAAGTGAATTTATGCATGATAGGCGACCTTGGGATAAGACTTGAACTGCAATCAGGAATTTTGTGGGCATATTCACTGAAAACCCTCACGAGACACAACTCTTCCTACTAGGGGAGATCTAGTGGTTTAAAGGCTTATTGCATGCAAATAATGGCACTGGCCCAGGCAACACATTACTTGTCCCAGCTAGGGGGCAGAGTCAGGATACCGAAATGATCAAAGCTGGGCAGCTTGAGCTGATCACTGAGCCCATGGTAGCTAAAAATTTGAATGGTTCAACCTCATGGTCACTATGTATAGATGGATCCTTGACAACCGGTGGTTCAGGTGTTGGCATAGTATTCAGAACCCCTGAGGGAAGGATTTAAACAAGCAATTCGGCTAGGATTCCGAACAAGCAATAATGAGGCCGAGTACGAGGCGTTAATTCTTGGTATGAAGAAGGCCAGACAACTTGGAATCCAGGGCCTAGTGATCCACTATGACTCTCAGTTGGTTGCCAATCAGCTAACTGGAGAGTATGCGGCAAAGAATTAACGGATGGTCACTTACATGAGAACGGCTCAGAGGTTAATGAAGGAATTTAGATCGACATACATCGAGAGTGTAGGTCGAAAAATACCCTAGAGGGGGGGTGAATAGGGTTTTAAAAACTTAATGCGGAATTAAAACGTTTTTTAAAATATTTAAGCAAAGCAACTTAGTTAAATAAGTTTATCAAGGAAAACAATCAATTAAATAATCAATCCCAAGAATAAGCAATAATATAAGCAACTTCAATCAATTAATATAACAAATAAATAAAGAGATTGAGTAAGAAAGATTGAACCAATTTGAAGTCGAAGATTTTTTGTCCACACGGTTCGGCTTGTTCCCCCTACTCCGCGCTCGGTTAGTTCTCCGAGAATTTTCACTATAACCGATCTCTTTTCGGGTGAAGATCAAACCTCTACAAGTGTATTCTTCTCACACACTCTTACAAGTATTGAAAACACCTTCAATACTTTCACAAGAAATCCCTCTTGCTAATCTATGAGATACACCTCTCGCAAATATGATTTGAATAAGTTTTGGTGGATAACACCAATGTACAATATCTCTCTTATGTATAAAAAAATACAAATGAAGCTCACACTAAGAGATATCAAAATTGATCAAAGTATATAACTCAAAAATGAAGAATATGATCAATAAAATGAATTGAATACTTGAATAACTTTGTATATATATAAAATAAGTTTGTAGAATGATTCAAGTGTGTTATAACATGTCTAAGACATCATATTTATAGCTTGAAAAACCATATGGCCGTTGGAGATGATTAAGAGAGGTTTTGGCTCCAAGGTATACATTTTCAAACTTTTCAACAGCTAGTTTTGACAAAAACATTCAAAATTATTTTGTTAATTTCTCCCAATTAGACCGTTGGATCATGCTCAAATTTTAGTCAAAATTAATAGGAGATGTTGTCTAACTACTGTAAAAATTTCAAAATGATCGGAGTTGGGGAAAGCCTCCATTTTACCGTTAGATCAAAATTGGACAAAAATTGAGCGAATTTTAAATGTAAAATAAAAAATATTTTTCCAATTTAATAATTTAGTTCCAAATAAAATTCTAATGATTTTTGAACCTCAAATATATGTTTCTAAGATACCCATTTTTATTATAGCTTAAAATATGATCATTTAAAATTAATATGAATTTATTTTGAAACTCGATTTTTGTAAAATGATGTGTTTCAAATAAATTCAATTTCAAGATAGTTTGAATCAATCTTTAAAAGATGCAAGAATATGTTTGAGCTATAGGGATTTGATCAATAAAGTATCTTTACATAAAATCTAAGCACCCACTCCATTCAATGATAATTCGAGTCTTCGTGATGCTTGATTTTCTTGTGCGTATCTTTACTTGTTTGATGTTCTTGATCCTTTCTTGATTTTGATAACTTGTAGAACATGTGGAGATCATTCTTGTGCATATCTTCACTTGCTTGATGATCTAGATCTTTTCTTAGCTTTGTTTAGCACATGTATATTACTTGAGTTCGTTTGTAAAGCTTCTGTGAGATTTGCTTCGGTTTGAAGTTACACTTGGTCAGAAGATATGTCGGTTAAAATGGCTATTATCATTGGAACAACCGAGTTAAATAACACTTTATTAACTTATTGTAATTATCAAAATAAGATTAATTGACTTTAAGGTCAACAATCTCTCCCTTTTTGATGATGAGAATAGAGTTAATGTGTGTTTATAAAAAGATAATAATTTTAAGCATATGAATAATATGCTCCCCCTAAATAGGTGCATAGATAAAAATATACAAGCAATTATTAAAATGAAAAATACTTGCATAAATAAGATAAGTTCAAACAACTTAATCGAAAGCATAAGTTCGAAAAGGACTTAAACAAGTAGACAAACTAGTAGTTTTTGATCAAGCATAGCATAATAAAATAAATGATAAAATAAACGAGTGTGTACCATTATCACTCATGACATACACACATAACACACATACTTCTCCCCCTTTTTCTTCATCAAAAAGGAGGGAATCGGTAATTATCAATATAAAGCTGCAAAAATACTTGTTAATACTCATAATAATGTGTACATAAATGCAATTTTATAAAATAAAAATAAAAAAAAATTAAGCATAATTAAATAATTTATGCTCAAAATTAAGCATTATCAATCCCTTTTATGAACTTTTTGGAATAAACTAGATATCACAAACTCTAGTCATACCGAGTTCACGTCGAATAGTACAAAAATGATCTTCAGAAAGCGGTTTAGTGAATATATCCGCAAATTGCGATTCGGTGCCAACGAATTCAATATCAACATCACCTTTTTGCACATGATCACGAATAAAATGATATCTCATCTTAATGTGCTTAGTACGTGAATGTTGTATGGGGTTCTTGGTCAAACTTATAGCACTTGTGTTGTCACATTTAATAGGAATGTGGCTAAGACTAATTCCAAAGTCTTCTAATTGTTGTTTAATATATAAAGTTTGTGCACAACAACTTCCGGCCGCCACGTATTTGGCTTCGGCCGTTGAAAGGGTCACCGAATTTTGTTTCTTACTTGACCAAGATACTAGTGCGTGTCCTAGAAAATGACATGTGCCACTAGTGCTTTTCCTATCGATTTTGCAACCCGCAAAATCCGCATCGGAATAACTAATTAAGTCAAATGAGTTCTCTCTTGGGTACCATAAACCCAATGAACTAGTACCGGAAAGATAACGAAAAATACGTTTTACGGCAAGTAAATGTGATTCTTTAGGATCCGCTTGAAATCGTGCACAAAGACATACACTAAACATAATGTCCGGTCTAGACGCCGTCAAATATAGTAAACTACCAATCGTACCTCGATATTTCTTGATGTCCACACTTTTACCTTTCTCGTCTTTGTCAAGTTTCAATGTTGAACTCATAGGAGTGCTCATGGATTTGGCTCCTTCCATGTCGAATTTTTTTAAAAGCTCCTTCACATACTTCTCTTGATTAATGAAGATGCCTTCTTTGCATTGTTTCACTTGTAATCCACGGAAGTAGTTCATTTCTCCCATCATGTTCATTTCAAATTCCTTTTGCATACAAGTAGAAAATTCTTTGCAAAGATTGTCGTTAGTAGAACCAAATATAATGTCATCAACATAGATTTGTACAAGTAGCATGTCATTGTTATGATTTTTGATAAATAAGGTAGTATCAATTTTACCTCTAACAAAATCATTCTTAATTAAAAATGAACTTAATCTATCATACCATACTCTAGGTGCTTGTTTTAATCCATACAATGCTTTAGATAATTTAAGTACATAATTCGGATAAATATGATTTTCAAAACCGGGAGGTTGTTTCACATAAACTTCCTCTTCAATAAAGCCATTCAAGAAAGCACTTTTCACATCCATTTGATATAATTTAAAATTCTTAAAATATGAATAAGCAAGTAGCATTCGAATTGCTTCTAAACGTGCAACGGGTGCATATGTTTCTTCATAATCAATGCCCTCCTCTTGATTGTATCCTTGGGCAACAAGTCTAGCTTTATTTCTAACAAAACACCATTTTCATCCTTTTTATTTCGAAATACCCATTTAGTGCCTATAATAGTATGATCATTTGGTTTGGGAACAAGTGTCCACATTTTATTTCTCTCAAATTGATTGAGCTCTTCTTGCATAGCCATCATCCAAGATTCATCTTGTCCGGCTTCATTTATATTTTTAGGCTCATATTGAGAAACAAATGCCACATTATTGCAAACATTTCTTAAGGATGATCTAGTCATGACCTTACTAGATGGATCTCCAAGAATTTGATCAATAGAGTGGTTGGACACAAATTTTCAATTCCTAGGCAAATCATTCGAGTTTTGTTCGGTTGTATTTTCTAACTCCTTAGGAGGAGCTTGAGCACTCGAAGTTTCTTCCTTAGATGTATCATAAATTTGAATATCCGAAACCTTTTGGATAATTTCAACATTGTCATCAGAACGTACTATGGGTGAGAAAGGATTTGTCTCATCAAATACAACATGCATAGATTCGTGTACTACTAAACTTTTCTTGTTATAAACTCTATACGCTTTACTATTAGTGGCATACCCAAGAAAAATTTCTTCATCGAATTTAGCGTCAAATTTTCCCAAGTGATCACGATCATTCAAAATAAAACATTTGTAACCAAAAACTTTAAAATATGCAATATTTGATTTCTTGTCATTCCATAATTCATAGGGTATCTTATCTAACTTTTTACGAATAATAACACGATTAGTTACATAGCATGCGGTATTAACGGCTTCTGCCCAAAAGTATTCCGGTAAAAAATGTTCATGTAACATGGTTCTAGACATCTCTTGAAGAGATCTATTTTTCCTTTCAACCATACCATTTTGTTGAGGAGTTCTAGGTGCCGAAAAGTTATGATTAATACCATGCTCATCACAAAAATTCTTAATATCAATATTATCAAATTCTCTACCTCTATCACTTCTAACATGTATAATAGAAGCACCATTTTTATTTTGAATTTTTCTACAGAATTTAGCAAATACATGTGGTGTTTCATTTTTATGAGCAAGAAAGAATACCCAAGTAAATCTAGAAAAATCATCAACAATCACAAAGGTATAAAATTTATCACCTAAACTAGCAACCGAATTAGGTCCAAATAAATCTAAATGTAACATATCAAGTGGTCTAGTAGTAGTAATATCTTTCTTAAATTTAAAAGAAGACTTGTGTTGTTTACCAAGTTAACATGCATCACAAATTCTATCTTTAGCAAATTTAGTTTTAGGCAATCCTTTAACTAATTCCTTTTTAGATAATTTATTAATTAAATCCATATTAGCATGACATAATCTTCTATGCCATAACCAAGAAGCATCATTTAACACGGATAAACATTTAACATCTTGTTGAAATAAATCATCAAGTTCAAGAGTATATACGTTATTTGATCTATAAGCAACAAACAAGATAGAATTATCACTAATATTTTTAACAATGCAACATTCGGATTTAAAAATAACTTCATAACCTTTATCACACAATTGACTAATACTAAGCAAGTTATGTTTTAAACCGTCAACAAGTAAAACATTATCAATATAAGAAGATTTATTACCAACCTTACCTATACCAATGATTTTACCCTTGGCGTTGTCCCCGAAAGTCGCATTCCCTCCTTTCTTGGGAATAAGACTTAAGAAGTTGTTCTTGTCTCCCGTCATGTGCTTTGAGCATCCGCTATCCAAGAACCACTTGGTTTTGCTTCCCTTGGCTTTCAAGCATACCTACACCATAACCTTAAGTAACTTCTTCTTTGGTACCCAAAATGTGTTGGGTCCCTTTGGGTTAGCAAACATAATGGTTCCTTTTGGAACCCAAGCGAGCTTCCTTTTAGGGAAACTCTCATTTCGATAAAAACAATAATCCATATGATGAGTATGTCTACCACAATATGAGCAAAGATGAGTGGGATCGTGAGGTGCGTATGTTTTAAAAAAGTTTTTATAATCTTTTTGGTTGTCAATTTGGTTATAGCCCAAACCGGCTTTATCGAAAACACACCTTTGCATTCCTAATAATTTATCCAAGTTATCTTTTCCTTTGGTGAACTTGGCTAGACTATTAGTTAGGTCATCCACTTGATCTTTCAATTTGACGTTTTCTAATACAAGTGTGTTTGGAATTTCTTTTTCATTTCCTTTCTTCAAAGTTTTGTTTTCATTTTTCAAAAATACATTTTCTTTCTCAAAGTTCTCACATTTGCTAGAAATAGACAAATTTTCCTTCTTGAGGCTTGCATACATTTTAGACAAATTTTTAAACTTTTTATGCAATTCCTCAAACATATCATATAATTCTTCATAGTCATTCTCATCATGTATATCATTATTTATAGAAGCATTATCATCACTAGATGAGTCATAAGAAGAGTGTACCTCATCGTCTCTTGCCATAAGGCAAAGATTTGCCGTTTCCTCGTCGCTTGAATCGGCATTGGATTCGCCTTCTTCGGAATCACTCCAAGTGCCTTTAAGGGCATGTCTTACTTGTTTGAAGGCTTTATCTCTTTTATCTCTTCTTTCTTTTCTTCTAACCGGGCAATTTGTTTTGAAATGCCCTGGTTCATGGCAATGGAAACATTTCTTTTCTTCTTCGTTTTCAACTCTTGGTTGAATAGATCGATCGTTGTTCCTTCTTGATAAAGAATCAAATTTGTTTCCTTTTCCTTGAAACTTCTTCTTCTTAGCTAGAAATTTTATGAATTTTCTAGAAAGGAGAGCCATATCCTCATCTCCTACCATCAACTCCTCGTCATGTTCTAGTTGAGTTCCTTTGAGAGCTAATGACTTTTTGGCTTTTAAATCACTTTCTTCTTCTATCGCCAATTCCTTCTCATGGGTTTTAAGTGAACCCAAAAGCTCATCCATGCTAAGTGTTTTAAGATTCTTTGCTTCTTGAATCGCCGTCACTTTTGGTCGCCATTTCCTTGGAAGAATCCTAAGAATTTTTCTTATTTTATCTTCATTAGAATAAACCTTTCCAAGAAGATCTAAATCATTAGTAATAATAGAAAACCTACTATACATGGAAGCAAGAGATTCATTAGGCTCCATTTTAAATAATTCATAATCATGAACAAGCATATTTATGTTATCGTCTTTAACTTGAGTGGTTCCTTCGTAGGTAACCTCAAGTTTGTCCCAAATTTCTTTAGCCGTTTTGCAACTAGAAATTTTGTTATAGTCATCCATACTTAATGCACAATTTAAAGCATTTAAGGTTTTAGCATTATATTGAATTTTCTTAATATCATTTTCATCACACTCGAACATTTTCTTAGGAACAATTTTTCCACTATCATCATTTTTGGTAATTTCATAGGATCCTTTAACTACAACTCTCCATTGTTCAAAATCACTAGATTGTAAAAATATACTCATTCTATTTTTTCAATAGCTATAATTTTTACCATCAAATAGAGGTGGTCTATGGGTGGAGAGACCTTCCGAAAGACCAGTTACTTGATATATAGACATGATCGTAAACTTTAAGATTGTTAAATCAAAATAAGAGTACAACCTCTGATACTAATTGTAGGTCGGAAAATACCCTAGAGGGGGGGTGAATAGGGTTTTAAAAACTTAATGCGGAATTAAAACGTTTTTTAAAATATTTAAGCAAAGCAACTTAGTTAAATAAGTTTATCAAGGAAAACAATCAATTAAATAATCAATCCCAAGAATAAGCAATAATATAAGCAACTTCAATCAATTAATATAACAAATAAATAAAGAGATTGATTAAGAAAGATTGAACCAATTTGAAGTCGAAGATTTTTTGTCCACACGGTTCGGCTTGTTCCCCCTACTCCGCGCTCGGTTAGTTCCCCGAGAATTTCCACTATAATCGATCTCCTTTCGGGTGAAGATCAAACCTCTACAAGTGTATTCTTCTCACACACTCTTACAAGTATTGAAAACACCTTCAATACTTTCACAAGAAATCCCTCTTGCTAATCTATGAGATACACCTCTCACAAATATTATTTGAATAAGTTTTGGTGGCTAACACCAATGTACAATATCTCTCTTGTGTATAAAAAAATACAAATGAAGCTCACACTAAGAGATATTAAAATTGATCAAAGTATATAGCTCAAAAATGAAGAATATGATCAATAAAATGAATTGAATACTTGAATAACTTTGTATATATGTAAAATAAGTTTGTAGAATGATTCAAGTGTGTTATAACATGTCTAAGACATCATATTTATAGCTTGCAAAACCATATGGCCGTTGGAGATGATTAAGAGAGGTTTTGGCTCCAAGGTATACATTTTCAAACTTTCCAACAGCTAGTTTTGACAAACAAATTCAAAATTATTTTGTTGATTTCTCCCAATTAGACCGTTGGATCATGCTCAAATTTTAGTAAAAATTACCAGGAGATGTTGTCTAACTACTGTAAAACTTTCAAAATGATCGGAGTTGGGGAAGGCCTCCATTTTACCGTTAGATCAAAACTGGAAAAAAATTGAGAGAATTTTAAATGTAAAATAAAAAATATTTTTTCAATTTAATAATTTAGTTCCAAAAAAAATTCTAATGATTTCTGAACCTCAAATATATGTTTCTAAGATACCCATTTTTATTATAGCTTAAAATATGATCATTTAAAATTAATATGAATTTATTTTGAAACTCGATTTTTGTAAAATGATGTTTTTCAAATAAATTCAATTTCAAGCTAGTTTGAATCAATCTTTAAAAGATGCAAGAATATGTTTGAGCTATAGGGATTTGATCAATAAAGTATCTTTACATAAAATCTAAGCACTCACTCCATTCAATGATAATTCGAGTCTTCGTGATGTTTGATTTTCTTGTGCGTATCTTTACTTGTTTGATGTTCTTGATCCTTTCTTGATTTTGATAACTTGTAGAACATGTGGAGATCATTCTTGTGCAAATATTTACTTGCTTGATGATCTAGATCTTTTCTTGGCTTTGTTTAGCACATGTATATTACTTGAGTTCGTTTGTAAAGCTTGTGTGAGATTTGCTTCGGTTTGAAGTTACACTTGGTCGGAAGATATGTCGGTTAAAATGGCTATTATCATTGGAACAACCGAGTTAAATAACACTTTATTAACTTATTGTAATTATCAAAATAAGATTAATTGACTTTAAGGTCAACAAAGAGGTTTTCGAGAACCAGTAATTCGTACACAGATGCCTTGGCGACGCTGGCTTTGATGCAGATTCAAAATTGACAAGGGTTATTGAGGTAAAGTACTTGGCAAGCTCGAGCATAGATTTTGGAGAACGGAAAATCATATGTGATGTCGAAGCCAATTTAGGGGTTTACAGGTTGGATCTAATCATTAACTATTTATGAGACGGGTCATTGCCTGAAGACAGTGGGGAGGCTTACAAAATTCGAGCCTAAGCAAGCAGATATTGGTTATCACTCGAGCATAAATTGTACAAGAAGTCCTTCTCTGGGCCTTATCTTAGGTGTGTTTGTCTAAGATTGGTTCAGAACACCCTCTATGAGCTGTGATTGAGCTAAAATATTGCATTTTTATACATATTTAGATGGCTTAATATGTATGAATTTGATTCTAATTATCCTAAATGATTAAGATTTGAATTTTAATCGTGAAATAGGATAATATGTTTTTTTTCTAGTGCATTTTAACCTTTTTACAAGTTAAAAATGAATAAGAACAAATTCAGAAGCAAATTCCCCCAAAATTAGTCATTGCCGGTCAAATTCGGAGCTAAATTGAGTTCAAGAAGTGAACCAAAAGCAAATACCAAGCTCAAGAATTAAGGGAGTGGATGGAAGAGACTATGAGAAGTCAATAGAGCAATCCCAAGCAAAGAAAAGTCAATTGAATTAAACCGAAAAATTTTAGAATGAAGAAGAGATTCACCGCGCACAATGCCTTTGTTCCATCCAATTCTGGTATCTATTTGTACTAAATTTGAAGTAAACTCTAGAAATATAACTTGTAGAGCTTTGAGTTAGATACGCGTGGACGAAAACCTTGTATTAATCGGAGTTCGAAGCGCAAAGTTACGGTCAAAATACGAACAGTGCGCCGGATAATCAGATTCTAGCATGAAGGAATAAAATAGTTTAAGGTGCAAAAAATTATTGAATGTGATCCTAGTCTAGATGGTCAGCGTGACAAGTTCCCTTCCCCAAATTGGGCCAAGCCCATGACCCATTGGCACACCTAATTAAATTAGTTATTCTTATATATAAATAAATAGCAGCCATCAAAATAAAAGGCAGCAGCAGCAACTCCATTGATTTCTTCTTTTCTCTCTTTATTCTTTATCTTCTTTAATTTATTTCTTTTACAACATTCAGACGAAGGATTTGAGTATGTCATTGAAGATTAATTTCAGACTTGATCATTGTTTACACATTGAATTATTACTTCAATTACATATTTTAATTTTAATTAATGATTTGTTAATTATTAGTATAAATTTTGCACGCTTATAATTTTATTTAAATTCCAATTTATGAAATTTTATGCGTTGTTTTGTTTTATTAATTTATTATCCATGAATTTATTAGATATGTTTGGCTAGTTCGTTAGTTAGGAGTCCATAAGGAACGGGTATGCTTACGCAGTAGTTTTTCAGATCCGATTTCAATTCTAATTAATTTTCTATAGGTTAATAGGTCATCATAAATATGATTTTTATTAAATTATTATCCTAATATGCTAATCACATATTTTTATAATAAATTTAATAAAATCTTTCCGACAAAAGAACCAAACTAATTTGAATCATTGTTTTTACGCTAAATCCTAACCGGTCAAATTAGAGAGCGGTCTATACTCTCTAAATTAATTGGTTATGTATCCTTTTAGATTTCAAACTTAAGTGCGCTATTTTCGGTAGTCGTTTTAATCATTACTTTTTGACACCGAAATCACCAATTTTGTATTTCCACCGACCGTTTTAGTTCAAATTTGATTTAAATCATGTTTTAACCTATAAATTAAATTGCGTCTTTTACTTAATATTTCTAAACTCACTTTAATAAAAGGATTTGTAGTGTCAAGCACTACTTCACTTTAATAAACAAGTGTTTTCGGTAAAATTAAATAATGCAAATTGATTCCATAATTAGTATTGGTACATATAGTTCATGTCATGCATGAATTATTGCGAAAGATACGAGTTTATAAGATCAATTAGTTTGTGGAATGTAGGTTGATTTAAAAAAATAAATTAGAAAATGATTCTCAATCCACCGAATTGTCCTTTGTGTTGCCCGGAACTTATGGATACCCCTAACGCTTTTTATTCTTAATTTTAGTTGAAGTTTTTTACGCATTTAATTAATTTAGCACATTATTTTTAATATTTATTTTATTTAGCTTTATTCCATCTTCTTGTTATGCTAGTTTAGTTTTCTTTAGCATAGTAATGTTTCGCAACTTTTAGGATTAGTTTTAGTTGTATGTTTTATTTAGTTTTTCTTCATTAATTCAGAAAAATGTACATATGGAGAGGTTTCATGGCCCAGTTACAATAAAGCTTGCTCCGCAAAGACCATATACAATACAACCAAAAGAAAAAAAAGATAAAAAGAAGCAAAGTAAAGAAATAAAAAAAAATGGAGAATAAGGATGAGAGAAGACAAAAATACAAAAAAGAAAAGGAAAAAAAGAGATGCGAGGATGGAGAGGGAGTAGAGAGAGAAATAGGTGATGGAAGTTGAGTTTGAGAGAGGAGGGACATGGTGAGATCATTTCTGCCCTGCCACATATCATAGTCCACCTTTGAGTCCATCTCTCTCCTCAGCAACCGACACGAAGTTCTCCTTCAGGTGATTGTACCACTTGGCCAGGCGGTCATAGCGCCCTTCAGGTGGCGGTACATCATTCTCAGGCAGTGGAAGTATTCTACCATGGCGGCGAATTCCTCCTCCAACTTGTCAACTCTCTCATTGAGGGCTCCCTAGTCGATTGCTGGGGAAGCAACGTCAAACATAACAATATCACTGTTACCACTGTCACCCATCGGAACTCGTATAATTTTTGGTGTGTTTTCTCCTAAAATGAAATAGTGAAGATGATGATTGTGAGCAAAGCCGTCCATTTTATATAGGGGGCTCGAGGTCCCTGTGCATTAATGACATTGCATTGATAATGGTTGAAGTCACATCGCTGCATGAAGCACCAATATGCCCCTTAGGAATCGACACATTATAATGGCAAAAATTACAGATCGAAGCGTCGCCCCATCCATATCATGCCAGGAGGCATTATCATGATTGAGTACGTTGAACCTTGCTATACTTGCTAGCCGAACATGTTAAGCGAACTCGTTGAACGTTGAGCACTTAAACACTTTGAATTTTTAATGGGGGGCATAATGAAAGATCAAAAGCTTATCTAGTTGTTTACATAATTAAAAATTCAAAGTGTGGGGTGCCAAGGCAAACATCATTCATTGGCAAAGAATAAGAGAAGATTCACAATTATGAAAGCAACAATGAAGATCGGATCAAGCACTTAGATTAAAAAAACACAGTTAAAGAGTACAAAAAGTTCCATTAATGTGATTGAAATAGCATAGAAGTGAAGTCCGAACAGAAAAAAAAAAAAGAGAAAGAAAAGACCTAAGGAGCTAAAAAGCATTGGGATCAACAGGTGGAGTGTCCACAGGGTTATTAGTAGCCAACACAAGTGGGGTGTCACCACCACCAATATTTTCTTCGCCGGCATCCAGAGTAGTAATAACATCATTTTGATCGTCATCATTAATCTCAGTCGCAATTTCAACTTCTTGATCGACTAGCCTCTCCATTGGTTTTCTCATGTCGTGGTCGGTAGGGAGATTGAGCTAGTCTAAGGCGAAGTTATAGCCCTCTTGGAACTCTTTAGCCAAAACCTCAATGACTTAATTAGTGCAAGATTCGACCCCCTTATTCATCTAATTCTCTTTTAGTGAAGAAAGGGGGTCGTTCAGCTTCTTAAACCTCTGCTCGACCAGTTGAAGTTTCTAATCGGCCAGTTCCCGAACATCTTTTTCATGTTTGAGATCAAATTCCAACCTGTTGAACCTAGCCTGGAGCTCCTCATTTTTCTTGGTCCTAAGCTCCAAAGCACCCTGGAACGTGCGCATGTCCTCTTGAGCGCCGTCCCTTTCCTTCTTCATGCGAAGGCCCTTCTACTTCAATTTGTTAGTATTCTGCCTCTCCACCTCCAAGTCGGACTCAAGCCGTTCAAATCGATCAAGTAGTTTCTCCTTTAACTCATGAAAGTAGATTTTAGACTGTAAAAAATAGTTCAGATTTAGTATTAAGGTAAAGGAGAGTAATAGATGAAAAGTTGATACATATACCTTGATCAGGTTGTGGAATGCTCGGTTGCCTAGACTATTTTTCGAAAGGCTCTTGGATTTTTGTTTATCGACGGGCAATATGGCATCTTCTAGGTGATTGTATGCCAAGCAAGCGGAGTCCAAGGCTAAATCTTTCACGGTCACCGACCGCCCGTCATGGAAGAAAGACTGTGCAAAAAGCTCAGCATCCCTAAAAACTTCTTTTATTTGATCGAAAGATTGGGGAAATTTGTCCTTTGTAGCCTTGACCAATTCGGCCCTAGTTGGGACGATGTCAACCCTTACGACCTCCAAAGAAGAAGATCGAGCTCTGTCCTTTGACCCTAACAGAGGAGTTCCAGATTTATTGGCTCTTTGGTCAGGAGAAGTTGACTTTGGAGGTATGTCTTTAGTTGATTGCGTGGTCGAACGAAGCCTCTTGGAGGCAGGTTCTCCCCCTTGTTTACTAAGAGCATGGCCGCTCTTCTTGGAGATGGCATCGATAAAGTTGTTAATCAGCATTTGATCCTGATCAGATTCAGTTTCTTCACTATCTCGTGTTTGCCGACCAGATGTTGAGGCCTGGCCTTAGTCGAAATTTGTTGGTTGATCGACTAACCTGAAACGACGATCAGCTAAAGACTGGTCGAGGTTTGGCTAAACGTTCTTTATGAACTTTGCTTTAAACTTGAATTTCTTAGAGGGAACTGGAGGTTCTTCCCACTTCAGTACGGCATGGAAGCTGAGGAATTTACCGGGATCGTTTTTATTCGGGAACACCGGAATGGGTTGCCTCATATCCTTAGCTATACCAATTGCTAACCTTTCTTGAAGCTTGACATGGCCCTCTTTGTCCTTGTTGAGCTCAAACCAAGGAATATTAAGATAATTTGGCAGCAAGTTTGGGTCCCCTCGAATTGCTGGAGCAACGACCTGATCGGAAGCTCTCCCTCTATTCCCCTGTTGGAATTCGTGAACTCTCTGCCGATTATGGTGACTGAGTGTTTTTGATTTTATACTTTTTGAATAAGGCCTCCTTCTGCCAGAAAGTCCACTCTGGCTCGAGCCAAATGCTAGTACCGACCCTCTTTGAGAAAGAAGTTCATGTGCTCGCATATCCTATGAGCTGGTTTGCAACCCTAGGATGAAGTGATTGACTAATAAGAATGCAACCACCGTCGTGGCTAGCGACAGCGTTTATCTGTTCTATTTTAACTCTGGATTTTGGGGGCCGTTCAAATTTGTCCAAATTCGTCCAAATTCCCTGCAAGAACTAGAAGAAAAATGTCAGATTTGTACAAATAAGGCACCAAATGAATGGAACGAACAATTTTGAAACACACCAGGTCCGAACGTTCGTCGGGGAACTAGCTTATAGAAGGGGTTGGGCTCAATGTCTCCAATTAGAATGATGACATCTGAATTGGACCTTTATAAGAATCAGGCAAAGCTAAAACGAAACTATGGGGCATTATACCTGGCTTTCAAACTGTAGCCGTATTCCTTCTTTGTAAGAATGTAGCAATACCTAAGTTCGTCTAAGCCCAATTGGGTATCATAGTTCTCATTAAGTTTCTCTATACCACAAATAATCCTAACGGCGTTGGGAAAAAGTTGCCCTAAGGTCAGGTTGTATTTTCTAAGGAAATTTACCATAAGAGGACCCAGCGTCAATTTGAGTCCACACTCCCTGAACATGGATACATGAACAGGATAATCATTACGTGAAAGTTTATAGTCTTTGGCTGAGGGATTTTTCTTCTCACCTAACGTTCTCCAACTAATCCCTTTCGGGACATATGTTTTCGTGAACTCAGCCTTTTGTTCATCTGTTCTAAGTTCGAATCTACCCATTTCTTAGAAGAAACAAATGGAGTTGATATGTGATAACCAAGCAGCTCTCCACATTGCGTCTAATTCAATCTTTCAATAAATGAGCAAACATGTCAAGATTGATTGTCACTTTATTAGAGAAAAAGTTATTTCAAGGGAGATCGCTACTAGCTACGTGAAATCAAATGATCAACTAGATGATATCTTTACCAAGTCTCTCGGTGGACCTCAAGTCAATTATATTTGTAACAAGTTTAGAACGTACAACTTGGAAACTCCAGCTTGAAGGGGAGTGTTAAGAAATATTTTATTTATAAAAGGTGTATATTTATGAGATAATTATGAAATCCTTATTATAAGGAATATCCTTATTTTAAGACGAATAATCTCCTTAAAATAAACCCATAAACATGGGGAAAATTAACAATCGATGCTAGGGACTTACTTGATAGACGAAACCACTAAGAGGGAAGAAGATCCGGGTACCAGAAATTGACGAAGGATCGATTAAACTCTCAGACAAGATGCGAAATCAGATGGATTCGAGTGGGATTTCTGGTTACAGGAAGGGTTTGTGAAAGTTTGGTATGAAAAGACGCAAAGAAGAGAACGAAAAGGTTTCGGATGGGGTTAAGTAATCTACTTTCCTTTCTCTATAAAACTTAGTATCGTATTGAGAATCAAGGTTTAATGATGAAATGCATTTATGTGCGGTCCCACTAGGAGTGTGCACAACTGTGAACCAACAAGATTTTTGCAGAAGACACGTGTCATGTTCTTTATATTCAGGATCATCAGATAGATGCGGATATGGGAATTCGATATCCGAATAATGATTCTCTTTGAGACCAAGCACCTGATTCCAACCTGTTGGCCGAACTCAGATGCTTGGTGGGAAATTGTGGGAAGATAATTTTGTACATGAGCCTTAGAAGCTCTTTAGTCGGCCGCGATGCCTTCATGCCGATCAACATCGGGTTTCATATTAATCGGATAACATAAGATTAGTCCGATCATCACCTATTGAATTAAGGATAAAAGGTAACTGAGCTGAAGGATAGACAATGGGAAATAACCACTTCAATCAGTGTGAACAGAGTTATGAACACCTGTAATCTTAGAGTAATGATTAAGTTTATCATTTATAGTAATTTCTTAGCACATCAAACCCTAAGGTGACCCTATCCAAACTATATAAATAGGATAAAGGGAACCCATATTAGGGGATCAGCTAATTTCTTATTACATAGCACCCACTTGTATTCTCTCTCTAAAAAAGCTTAACTGCCTCTACTGTAAACACATCCTTTCAAGCCATTGGAGCTTAGTGAAAAACACAATCACACACCCAGGAAGGACGTACTACCGGATTGGGTATTAAAGTCACTAGAGGAACCTACCCCCACAAACAATTTCTCACTATTGTTAATTTATTGTTCATCTTCACCATATTTGTTGAATCTGGTTATTGACTCTACTAATTTTGGGCCAATTCTATCTTATTTGTGCTCAGTTAAATTTTAACCACCACAATTATTATTATTATTATTATTATTATTATTATTATTATTATTATTATTATTATTATTATTATTATTATTACCTTAATTTACTCAATAATTATCATTATATTAGTCAATAATTAGTCATATTTTTTTAAACAAAAAATGGAAAATGGAATTAAGGTAAGGTAAGTAACATATGCAATAATGATAAGCAATTAAGAAGCAAATAATTTAAAACCCACTTTTTTTCTAAAAAATTAAATTAAATTAAAAGAAGTAATTAATATTGACACGTGTCAATCTCTGGTTAAAGAACATCATTTTACTTGTATATATATATGAGCAAAATTGTAGTTATTTTCTACCATAAGATATAGTGAATGCTTCTCTAATTTTGCATATTTTTGTTCTATTTAGGCACAATGTTTCGTTAAATATTGTCATATTAACAATATATACGATGATTATTATAATAAATAATTGACGTTCTTACTAAATTGTGGTAAAATATATTGTAGTATAACTTACTATGATATACATGCACACAATATAGTAAATATTCTATATTACTTAAAATTTCAAAATAAATAATTTCACTTATGTAAAAAATCTCAAATTGAATGGTTGTTCTTTTTAGTAACTTACAAAAAGAGCCCAGCGAAACCCCCCCACAGTTTTACTCCCTCAACACCCACTTACATATGTACACACTTCATGGCATATTATAATTATGTTTCATACATGAAGTCATTGTTTTCATCAATTAGTGTACAAAGAAGATTAGAGAGAAACATACACCTTCGTAATACATATATTAGTACACAAATTAAAAAAAAAATCTTATTTAATTTGATCAATATATAATGAAGAATAAAAATTATTTTTATTGTATAATTGGTTGGATTGATTTTGTCCCAAAAAAAATAAAATAGGATTCTTAATCAATTTTAAGATATCCAAAAACTAGAGTATACAATTAATTTAAAACATAAATAGTAGCGGATCACAATATAAGAGGAAGGATCTAAAGAGGACCATTAATTTGGTCCTTAAATACGGACCAATCAATTTGAGGGAGTAAACGGATGAATTTTTTGATGAAATTTGATGAGAATGATCTCCATGATTAGTAGATCGTCTCCACAAAATTTCATCAAAAAATTCAACCGAGAAGTAGGTTAACTAAACATCTTAAATTTTAACGGCCAGAAATGCACATATATATCAATTTTTTAATAAACCCTCTTCCCAATTGATTTTTTCGATGAAATTTGGTGGAGGTGATCTATTAATCATGAAGATCATCTTCACAAAGTTTCATCAAAAAATTCATTTATTTACCCCTTCAAAATAATTGGTCCGCATTTAAGGACCAAAAGATTGGTCCTCTTAAGATCCTTCCCACACAACATAATTAAAATTTTAAAAAAGCTACATATTTTTCTTGTCAAGTGCTGCTAAACATTTGGCCTTCTATGTGAAATATTACTTTCTTAACTACTTAGGCTTAAGCACGTATTTACTTAATTAAAGATATTTTTTAAAGTGAAATTTATAATGTTTACATGGATTAAATTTTCAATAATAAGAAGGGATAAAATTTGACAATTATTGAAAAGTTAATTTAAAAAGCCACGCAGCATGTGAATGTTACAACATAACTATGATCTAACGATATATTAAGAATTGACATCATACTCATCATTTTGAGATACAATTAAAAAAAAAAAAAAGGTTGCTATTGACAACATTGTTTAGCTATCTAACATATTTTTTTGAAAAAAGATTAATTATTATATTCACAAACGCCACTTTTTTTATTTTTAATTAATTATTAACCATTAAACACAAATTAATAATAATTAATAACTCTAAATCATTTAAAACCAAATTAATTATTAACCCCATTAATTAAAAATTCTTCAGCATGATCATCATTCCTCTCTACTACCAATGCCCCCACCGCCGCTACCACCATTACCACCGTCCAAATCATCATCCCTCTTCAAAAGAAATATGATACTTATATTTTTGTTACTTCTTTATGTTTCATTTCTTTCATATATCAGTTTATACAAAAAAAAAAATTTGATACATGGCACGAAGAATGTTTACTAAGTTCCTAGGAATCGAGTGTTGTTCATCATACTCAACCCAAAGTAACCGAGTAAAGCACACTTCACTTGGTCCTAAGGAACCGAGTTAAATTTTAAGTCATTTTTTTAATTCCACTAATTTCTTCAAGACTGGATAACGTATGCTTTATTTGGTTTCTTTAGGCTGAGTATGATAAACACTACTTGGTTCCTAAAAACCGAGTGAACCTACATAATCATCCTCATGAATAATCTCTCACAAGGGAATGAGTGAGATTATGCCATAAGTGGTTGCATCTAATTGACCGTTAATGATCAGTTCATTTGTGAAAAAAGTTGAAAGAAACAAAAATTAAAAATTAGATTTATGAGATGAGTGGAGTGATTTAATTGTTTCTTTTAATTGTAGAGAGATGAGTATTTTTAGATTAATATTAATAAAACTTAAAAACGAATGGACTGTTAGGAAGAGAAAATATATACTTACACCGTGTTAATAGAATGTTAGAGAGTCAAATAGTGTGTGATAGTAATCCCATAAAAAATTTGCTATGCAAACAAAGTCAAAGATAGAGAAAATTCAAATAAAAGAAAAAGGAATTCCACCCATTCAAACCGCCACTCTTTGATATTTGAATAAATAAAATTAAATCTTTTTATGCACTACGACAGTTCTATTCATAAATATGAACATTTATAGGAGGGAGATGTACACAATACATTTGATATTCATAGCACAATTTTCCGATGAATATAGCAAAAAAGACATAAATTTGATAAAAAAAATTATTTCAAGAACACACCCATTTTACTCAAATCTTTCAAAACACAGGAAGGGGCTATACAATACACAATTTACAACAAGAAGTAAACATATATATACTAGTAGTTCAAGTTACAAAAATTAATTTCATGACAGGTTGAGCGGCTGGTTTTGGTACATGGACAAATGAGGATGATAGTGAAAGGCCCAAGACGTTACCTACTGTCAACTAATCTTCAACCATGCTCTTGTCTTCTCTGGAATTCTCACTCCAGCCTACCTTTTTATCGATGTTTCTCTCCTACAACCCTTTCTGGCTCATGTGTTTTATCTGTGCCCTCTTCTCAGCAATACTGGCTCATTATCTTTTCCAAATCACAAAGGCTCGTGCTATTATCAGTAAGTTGGCACATTTGCGCAACTTTGCCACATTGCTACTACACCATTGGAAAAGTTGCGCAAATGAGTTGCGCCAATGTGCCAACTTACTGATAACAACACGAGCCTTTGTAATTTGGAAAAGATAATGAACCAGTATTGCTGAGAAGAGGCCACAGATGAAACACATAAGCCATGAAGGGTTGTACGGGAGAAACATCAAGAAAAGGGAGACTGGATTGAGAATTCCATAAAAGACAAGAGCGTGATTGAAGATTAGTTGACAGCATGTGACGTCTTGGACTTTCACTATCATCCTCAGAATTATCACGAATGCATAAAGGCAAAATGATATCAAAGAAATTATCATGCAGGCATTGTGAGTCTCAATAGCAGTGGGAGATCCAGGGTACTTCACTTGGATGAACACAACCAGTACTCCATCGAAGGCGAATTTTGCAGCATGCAAGGAAAGACTCGGGGGGTTCTTCACCACTAATTAGAACAATTATTAATCAAAATCAGTTCAAAACAAACAAACAAAAAAAGAAATTGAGAATATAAAATGATAGTACACAAGCTGCAAATTATAAATCTTTTGAAAAAAGTAAATTCATCTCTCATGCGGTGGCCTTCAATGGTACAAAGGAGGCCATGTGCAATGAGCATGTTGGCCTTAGCCAGGGCCAAATCAAATTTGAAATGACTACAGTGGAATCTAATGATAATTCATTTGCAGGAAACTGAATTACATCAATCTCACAGGAACGCATTTGCAGACAACATTAAATTAGTTCATTAATTGAAAGGTAATTACAATGTGGCTTTAAGCCAACTCCGGCATGGGGCTTATTATGCTTGTGATATTGTCTGCTTCAGGACTAAGCAGCGCAATTTTTCTTTTGCTCAGGTCTTAACTTGATTGAAAAACTGAACAAGATCTCATCTGGGGGGAAAAAAAGGTCATATAAAAGCTCATAACAGCTCAAAATCCGCTCTAAAAACAAGTCATAACAGTTCAAAATCCACTCTAAAGTCATAAAAAAAAGGTCATAACAGTTCAAAATCTGCTCTCAAAACAGGTCAAAATTTGCTCTAAAATCTGAAAAAAAATAAATAAATATAAGAACTCATAAAAGTTCAAAATCTGCCCTAAAACAAGCTCGAAATCTGCTCTAAAATTTGAAAAAAGTTGTTCATAAAAGCTCAAAATCTGCTCTAAAACCTGGAAAAGAAAAAACCCAGCTCATAAGAATTCAAAATCTGCTCTAAAAACAGCTCAAAAACAGTCCATGAAATAGCTCAAAAACTACTATAAAAAACAGCCCATAAATATAACTAAAAGCAGTTAACAAACAGTCCACAGGTTATCTTTGAAAGTATTAAACAGTCCACAGCTATATATATGCCTGCTGTGTATATATGCTAATTTGTTTTTTTTTTTTTTTAAACTCATTCTCTATATGAAAAAAAATTTCTTTGATAAATTTAACAAGAAAAATTAAAGTACTACTACTAATAAATTTACTGCCCCCACTTTCACAAGAATTTCACACTAATCACTCATTCAATCAGGTTGTCTGATGTCGATGTGGGTCGGTAAGCCAATTTTTTTTTTTTAACCTTCGGCTAAATTCGGTCCAAATTGGTTAACCTGAAAACCAAACCGACCCGAATCACTGAGTTTCGATTTCGATTTTTCGTTTCAGATTTTTTTTTTTTTTTTTTTTACGGTTTGGATAATTTCGGATCATAATGGATTGGTTCATTCAATTTTCGGATTTTAGACAACACCCCTACATATAAAAAATAAAATAAGAAAAGCAACTTAAAACAGCAAACCGCCACCCTTTAGCTGTGTCCGAGCTACACAGACAATTTGTAGATCTAAACTTGGATTCATGTAGTAGTTAGTAAATTAAATCAGATCAGTGATACATAAAATAGCATCTTAAAAGGAATGACAACAATCGAAGGCTAGTAGAGCCTATGACTAAATTGATTTTCCCCACTAGTAAGACTGCCTTACAATTCCCTCACGAGAATCAATACTTAATTCTAATAATTAAAAATTCATAAATCTTCGTGAACATACCAGAAAATTTTGACTAAATTCACTTCATGCTTCGGCTGCTTCTTTAGCTTATCAAGCTGAGTAATTTAAGTGCATTGCTGGTAGGTTCCTCCGGTGACTTATATAGTGTGTGGTGGTGTTCTTCACTGAGCTCCAATGGCTAAAAAGGGGTGTATTTTTACATGATTAAGCTTTCTAGAGATAGAATACAAGTGAGTATTCTGTAATAAGAAATTGGCTGATCCTTGGCTATGTGTTCCCCTTGTCCTATTTATACAGTTTGGATAGGGTCACCTTAAGGTTTGGTGTACTAAGAAATTACTAAAAGAGGCAAACTTGATCACTACTCCAAGATTACAGGTGTTCATAGCCCTATTCACATTGACTGAAGTGGTTATTTCCCGTTGTCTATCTTCCAGCTTAGGTACTTCTTATCCTCAATCCAATAGGTGATCACCATGTTAATCTTATGTTGTCCAATTAATATGAAACCTGATGTTAATCTTCTGTTGACTAAAGGGCTTAACCCAAAAGCTGGCCCACTATCTATGTGTCTAGGCTCTAACTGAGGCCCGTGTACTAAATTATCCTCCCACAGCGTACAAATAGGAACAATAGTGTACAAGCAAAAAGGTCTGAAAAGAAAATTAGCGTGTGTAAAGCAGTGGATACGTTGGCATTTGGATTACTTTGATGTTTGGTTCTTGAAAAATGTAATTTTACATATCTTTATCAGAAGAATGAATATTAAATAAGAGGATCATATATATTTCTATAGTTAGTAAACACAGTAAACGCTTGAGTAGAAGTAATTATATGCAAGTGACACAGTAACTTATGAACACCTTTGATATAAATTTCTAAACATAAATTCTAACTTCCGACCAACCAGGGGGAATATTAAGTTCTCGCTCCGCCACTAGTTATTCATGTTATTTGGATTCATCAACCATTAATGTGCTCTTCAAACATGAGGGATAACATTAAATTAGACATTCAAGGAAGAAGTTGAATAAAAAGAAAAAGAAAAAAGTTACAGAAAACGTTGTTTACTTGGACACTCAATTCTCAATCAGCAAATAAGTATTTAAGTTTAAACATCTTTTAGAGGACTAGAAAAGTTTTTTTTTTTTTTTGGGTAACTTTCACTATCCACAAAACAATATTTCCATAATAAGAACTGTATAGTAAAAGCATATAAGGACAGTATAAGTAACATACCGATTAGATTCCCATTAACGTTGATTGTAGTAATATGGGAAATCTTGTCCCACTATTGATACGGAGCTTTGGTGCAAACTGCAAAGAATTGCCAACAATTGTAAATTCCACAGAGGGCATAACATTAGCTTGTTGCGAGTGTGAATAATTAAAATCTACTGCAAAGACGCTTTTCTTTCTTGTACTCGATCAAGTCTAACTGCAACCAATCACAAATATTAGCTATTCTACTTTGTTTGAATTCAATCCGAGCACTAATTTAATTAATTCTTGAAATAGAGGAAAACATGGGGCAATTAGCAAGGCGCAATCCATATCCAGTGGTTATTTCTTGATCACCCACTAATCTCTTTTTAAGGAAAAATGCCAACAACAATTGCAAAAGAAGAAAATGGTGGAGATATAATATTATTTTTTAAGAATAGGAACCAGAACTGACTTCCTTTCGAGAAGAGGAACCATAACTGCTGCTATGTCCCAAGTTCACTGGAACAAACAAGTCCTAGAATTTTAGTTGCACAGCAAAAATTGGCAGTAAACTACTGAGTAATACACCAGGTACAAAAAAAAAAAAAAAAAAGGAAAAAAGAAGTAATACAACAGGTCCAAACACATTTTACATGATCATCACTTTGGTCCCTAATATTCAAAATTTGACATATCACTCCTTAATGTATTTGTCGCAGAAAAAAATACATACAATGGTTCATTGAAATACAAAACAGGGTTTTCAAATTGTCCAGATTTAAACACTGCCTAAAACATTCAAAGAGACAAATAACTGGTCTAAATTGAAATAATATTATCTAGAAGATCCAAATCCAAAAACTTTGACCAAAGCCATTAACAAGAAGAAACAGAGAGGAAAGAATAAATAGAGAAAAATAAATACGACTGTTCAAAGTGGATTATGGGGTCAAAATTGAAAGTATTTAGCAAAATTAAAACAATTAATGTGAAATCTCTGGGGAAAATGAGAGAACGCATGTCCTAATTTTCAAGCCAACACTTAATACGTATAGTACTAGCTAGATAGAAATCGAATCATAAAATGTGAAACTTTTTGGAGAACCAATGTGCTGACTTTATAAGAAAATGGAAATTCAAGTTAATAAAGCAACTATCTTAATTAAGTTAAGGTGATTATAACTCAAAATTCTATTTACAAACATAAACCAACCTAAATAAAAATTAAAGAAATTTAAGTAATAAAACTGATTATTGAAGTAAAAGAGAGGAGAAAGAAAGGTGGGTCTGATTAAAGAAAATTAAGCACTTGTGATATATACTACACCTTTATTGCCCAAATTGGGATATGCTATCTTTTTGCTATATACTACACCATCTAAAATTTCTGCAGCAAATCAAAATTTGAAGAACATACACATTTGTGATCATTCAAGAGCATACATCTGAGAATTAAAAAAAAAAAAAAAAGGAAAAGAAACTGATGTAACACAAAGTATTAATTTTCTCAAACCAAGCGATGTATAAATCCTCAAAATCAAAACCCTTTTCATCATCATCACAAAAGGACGATCCATCAGTCCCCTAATCCCCTAATCCACTGGTCATGATTTGTATAAATCCTCAAAATCAAAACCCCTTTCATCATCATCACAAACAGACGATCCACTGAGCACGATTTTGAAGGACATACACATTTGAGATTATTCAAGAGCATACATCCGAGAATTAAAGAAAAAAAAATGATGTAACATAAATTACTAATTTTCTCTAACCAACCCATGTATAAATCCTCAAAATCAAAACCCCTTTCCCATCAGTCCCCTAATCTAATCTACTGGGGTAGTCTTTCTAGCAAAATCCCTAGATAACAAGCCTGATTTGAAGGGCAATCAACACCATCACGTAACCGTATAAGTTATAGTAAAGGGCAAACATCAAAATCCCTAGATAGCAAGCATGATTTTAAACTGGGTGTATAAACATTACCTCGTTTGCAACAAATCTTTGAGTAACAACTTCCAAATCTAAGGTGCCGTTTAGTAAAAAAACTGAAAACTGAAATCTGAAAACTGAAAACTGAAAACTGAAAAAGCTGTTTGTTTACGTCTGAAAAATGTATCTGAAAAAATGTTGTTTGTTTTAATATAACACATCTGAAATCTGAATTTTTTTTATTATGACCATTTTGCCCTTATTATTATATTTTGAACACATGATTGTAAATGAAAATAAGAAAGACATAATATTATATCAAATTAAAATTATTTAAACATTGAGAAGCTTATCTTTCAATCATTGAACCAAGTATAGAGCAACTTTAAAGTAGAAGAAGAAAATCTTAAACCATAAAGACATAATAATATATTAAAGTTAATTAAACATTGTTCTTCAACACCATCAAACCATAGGATAATAGTTTTAGAAGTTAATTAAAAGTTTCAGAATTAAACATTAAAATTACAAATTATAATTTTCACTAAATAAATGATTTGCAATTTCGTCCCGCAAAGCGATCATTTGTTGTTGTGACTCTGTCCCGAATATTTGTTGATAACTTGGTGGAGCTTCTGCTGGCTCAACATCCATAAGTAGTTGTTCAGTACTTCTACGTCTTCATTTTCATATACATGAAATAACTCATCGTTGAGTGAAACGCGACGGAGAAAATTATGAAATTGCCATACATGCAACTACAATATGGACTTGAGTACGAAAAGAATATGGAGGCATTTTACGCAGTATTGCAAATCTTGCCTTCAAAACACCAAATGATCTTTCAATCACATTTCTTAACTTGGCATGTGCATGATTGAACTTCTCCTTTTCTATCTATTGCATTGCCACCACGTCGAAAATCGGGCAACCAATAGCGTGTACTTCTGTAAGGGCACATGAAACCTCTCGTGTGTGTGTATGCAGCATCACACAAATAATACATCCCTACAATTATTAATGACAAACAATTTACCTCAAAGACATATAATAAATATTAACTATAATACTTAAAAATAGTTAATAGTGAACATCACCTTCAGGAGGCATTGGAAACTTGTTTTTCGAATCACGTAAAGTCTTGTTTAAGACACGTGAATCATGCACAATCCCTTCCCATCCAGCCATTACATACGTAAATTTCATGTCAAAGTCACATATAGCCATGACATTTTGAAAGCATTCTTTTCCTCCTCTTCCTCTAAAAGGAACTTGTTTATCAAGTCGAACATGTGCATTTATTAATGTGCCGTCCAACGCTCCTACAGCTCCTTTGAATGGTCCTTCCCTAAGGCGTTGATGATATCGAACTTCTCCAATAGGACCATCAAACTTAGGTGGGACTATCATTTCTTGAGAAAAGTGGAGGATTGCCCACAAAACCTCGTGAAAATACTTACTAATTGTCGCGCCAGAATGTTGAAATCGTTCTTTGACCAATCGATTTTCGACAATTATGACTAATAGTGAACAAAAAAATTCCATTTTTCTCTTCTACATCTAAGTACCTACTATTAGAACCATCCTTTTGGCGAAAATGATCACATAACTCAATTAAACCAGCCTTTGTCTACTAAATAGATCATACTCATTTGTAGAAGATCCACTCAAAAGCATTGCACATATACTTACCAGAAAGAGATGAGTACACAACCTTTGTCTAACACGTCTACGATGCTTCATAAGCCTAAGTATAATAATAATTGGCAGCAATGCACACATATAAACGTTGCTTTGCTGTCATTTTGCTATAATAATTGCAGCAATGCACACATATAAACGTGTGTGTGTGGGTCGTCTGTGCGTTGCTGTGTGGCGGTGTGGCGTGTAACGAGGGAGAGAGAACATGCGTGTGGGTGTGTAAAGAAGAGCGAGAGAGAGATCTCACCGAGATGGAGAGACGGCGACGAGCAGGCGTGGACGGACGTGCGCGCGGGAGATGGAGACGGGCGTGACCTAATTGGGGCTGAAGTAATTTGATAGAAGGGTGAGATTGATTTTGTTAATTTGTGAGAAATGTTGGAGGTAAAGTAGCTTTTTTTACTCTTTAAAATTAAGTTTCAGATTTAAGTGGCAACTTTGCCACTTAATTTTTTTGGATGAAAATTTAAGTTTTAAGTGGTAAAAAATTAATGGTCACTTATTTTTTTAGTTAGGGAACAACTTTTACAACCACTTAAATCTGAAAATTTTAAGTTTTCAGATTTAAGTGGCAAATTAAGTGGCAAGTGAACGAGGCCTAAGAAATATTCATTTTGCAATCAATCTTAAAAACCCCAAATCTTCGATAGTCCACATTCAATCTCGAAAACCCTAACTATGCGCGATAGGAATGAAAGTTGTTAAGAAACTTATATAGATCTAGAGTTAAGAGAGTGAATCGAATTCCACAGAGTTGCAAGAATGAGAAAGGGGAACGGCGAGAGAGAGGGTGATGCGACTCGATAAAGTAAACAAAAATTATCACCGTTAAAAATATTCGTAAAAGTCAAATGTTATACCTTTCTAACTTTATCGCTGTCACAACAGTTGTGATTTTCATTATAATATCCGACAATTAAAAAAAATTATTAGAAAAAAAAATTCACATTAAAATTAAGGGATAATTTTTTTTATAAATGAAAAGTTTATTTTTATTTTATTAATAATATGATATATATATTTTTTATTATAAAATAATATCCTAAATTTTAAAATAAATTAAAAAAATATTAATATGCATTAAAATATGGACTGCAATATAAACCTTTCAGTCCATATTTCACTACAATATGAACTTTGCAGTCCATATTTTACTGCAATATAAATTTTGCAGTTCATATTTCTGGTGCAAATTTCATATTATAGTTCATATTTTACTGCAATGTGAACTTTACAGTCCATATTTCTAGTGCAAAGTTCATATTGCAGTCTATATTTTACTGTAATATGAACTTTACAGTCCATATTTTTTGTACAAATTTCATAAGAAAAGGGTAATTTAGGTAATATATAACATGTTTTTATTAATTAAATGATATTTAAATTTATTCAAATACCTTCATTTAAAATATAAAACAAAATAGCTTCTTACACTAATTACCAATTAAAAATAGGCCCTTCATTCAAAAAAATATTATTCATTGGATTTTTGGTAAAAATCAATGTGTAATAAGATTTTCTACCTAATTTTTAATTATAATATTCCGTTAATTATTTACTTGTATATATTTTATTTTTGTCATTTGGATAAATTATAAATAAATAAGATCAATGTTTGAAGTTTGACATTTTTATAAATTTAAAACGTATCATTTGAACCTAATTTTATTTTTGAACCTAATGTAATACAAATCTATGCAGTAAGGGTTTCACAAGTCTAGTATTATTTTCTAGTACAAAGTCCTACACAACTTTAGTATTGTTTTCTAGTAGAAATCTTATTCTTCTCTTCATAAGTTTAAGATTGTTTTCTTTTATCGCTTCCTCTATATTAAGTTATAAACCATTACAAGAGGTGATATTAGAGGTTCAATTAATTGACTAGTTCCTAATGGATTTTTCATGATAAAAATTATAGTATTAATGTCTTGTGCATCCGACTTCTTGATGCATCTTCTGCAAACTTTAATATAAGTGACGAATTCTTTAAATGTAGCTCACAACTCAAATGAAGCTAAAACTCTACTTGCTTATTGGGATATCTAAAGTAAGTTTTCTACATCAAATTAGTACAAATACATGTTACAAAACTTTTGTTAAGAGTAGTGGAGAAAATGAGGGTACTTTTAAAAGATAATATATTTAGAAATAATTTAGAAACAAATAAAATAAAGAACGAAAAGTAATATAATTTACGATTTATCAAACCAATCGGATGAACCAAAAATAAAGTGTGGATTAACTTAAGATCAAGTCAAAGGCGGATTATTTTACAAATTAGGTGGATAGAAACAAAATTCCCAAAAATAATATGTGTCAAAGTTTCAATGACTTTTATTTTCTTGTCTTCTTTTTCTAGGGTTTTAACTTGTACTGCTTATGTAATTTTCGGCCAATGACCTTGTACACATCATCATTGTCCTTGGATTGATCAACATAGATGTGGTTATTAAATATGTTGTCGTGTCCATCCTTGTTATGGCTTTGTATTAATAACTTTTTTAAAATTTTCGTTAAAATAATTGCTTCTTCTTCTTCTTTTTCTTATTATGAGCCAATAATAATTTTGTCAAAAATAAAAACAAAATATACAAGAGGATTCCCATGTAATGGATGAAGGGAAAACAGAAGTTCCTAGATTCCTTTTGAAAACTCTGACCAAACATTGAAATTTTTTATGACAATGGGAATTTAAAGTTCTTAGAATGATCCAAAAAATGAACCAAATGAAACCTTACGATGTTTGTCCAAGACCTTTTATTAAAAAAAGTATTTGTCCAAGATCAAGAAAGAGTATTATTACCTTGAGAAAATGAATGAAGAGTTATCACTAACTCTTCTTTTTTAATGCCCCATTAAGCTTTATAGAAAACTCCATTAAACCCAACAGGGCAAGATGCACCTTCAGCATAAATATTTGCCTTTGGGGGTTTGGGCAATGTCGGAGGTGGGTGATACTATTAGACATGTTCCGAATCTGGGTGATTGGTGGGCTGCTGCTAACAATTGTAATGGGTGAAAACATGCGGCAATCTTTGCCATGATTGCGTGGTCTATTTGGGCTAATCGGAATAGCTTGGTGTGGAATAACTTGAACCAGCCAGCTTGTGCCATGTATGTCTCTGCGCTAACATCGCTTCAGCAGTGGGAAGAGGCGCGGCCTCATGTACAACAAGTTCGTGGATCAGAAGACCCGACTATAATCTCTTGGGTCAAGCCAGTTGCGAACTATGTTCCGAATCTGGGCAAGATGCACCTTTAGCATAAAATATATTGTTATTTTGTATTATCAAAAATACCCTTTTTCTGTTGTCAATCAGTTTATTTTTACTTTCTATGCAATGAACAAAGATGCAAACTTGTATTAATATTGATTGAATTAACATTGAGGATTTTTAATACTTTCTAAATTTATATTTAAGATATTTTCGATCGGGTACTTATTGAAGGATTTAAACATCTCGAGGAAGTGTTAGCTAATTTCGACTTTTGTGCTAATAACAACTTAAGAGAAGCTAAATTTGAGGAGCGGACTGAAAGTTTGGTTTTAAAAAGTTATCGAACCACCAGGAAGAGAAACCGCTGGGTTCATTCCTTTCAGGTTCAGTCGGGTTCGTTCTAAGAGGTGATTACACAAAATTTTTGAATCTTTCTCAAGTAAGACAGATCCACACATATATATTATACACATGCAACTTTTTGTATAGATCTGAATTAAGTCAAAAGAAAAAAGTGTAGATCTGAACACGAAAAAAGAAAATTTACATATTTTTCTTCAAAACATAACAAATCGTAGTATATACACTTTAATTGTATACATATATATATACACATAGAGAAAAAAAGGTCACATTCTAAAATTGAAGATCTCTAAACTTTTTGTTCAAATATTTCGAACGAAAAGAACGAATAAAAAATCAATCATATATTTTTTTCGAAAATAGACATCAATAATAACGGGGCTAGATCGAAAGC